>CM059190.1:83656884-84047684 GCA_030323885.1 Branchipolynoe longqiensis | reverse complement strand
CCAAAAATTTTTGTTTCAGTTCCCGATGGCCACGAAGCGGAGTAAGCGCGGTGCAGCAGCAGCCGAGGGGCGTGTTCCGAGTGGAGTGGACGAGGAGTACGACTCCTCACCTGTGTTGTCGGCAGGGCCGTCGACACAGCCCCGGGCGCATATCCTCTCCGACCCGGACGAGGACGCAGTGCCTGATGTGCCTGCGCCTCCAGATTGGGAGGCTCGCTTTGCAAGATTGGAAAGCCACATCTTGACTGCCAAATCGCCTGTGTCTCGGAAGCGGCGTAGGCCGAGTGTCCAAGAGGATTCATTTGAGGATTTCTTGGACACAGACTCGGCGGTGGAGCTTAAGGCTCCTCCTCCTCCTTCTCCTAAACGGAGGAAGAAGAAGAAACAGGTGATTTCTTCGGGTGATGAATTCACCAAGGAGCGGGCAGAGTCTGGTTTGCGCAAAAAGCGGAAGACTAAGTCCAAAAAGAAGAAGAGGAAGAGGAAATATTCTTCTTCTGAGTCGTCCACTGAGTCTACTTCTACGGAATCAGACTCAGACACCGTATATGAAGGGGTCTATGCGGACATTGGCACTAAAGTGGCTAAGAAGGTGGAGAAGCCAAAGGCTAAGCGGGTTAAAACCACTACGCTTATGCGCGAGACCGTGAATGGTCATTTTCGCACGTTCAAACCGGCGGAGGTTATCTCCAAGTTAGGAGATGAGTTAACAGGCATAAAGGGTGTTCCCAACTCCATCATTAAAGAAATGGATCGGGATGTCAATATGACGGATGACCGTAAGAAGTTTGAGGATGTGTTGCACACAGTGCATAAGGCAGTGTTGGCTACCCTAACAGCTATTGTTCCTGTGGCTAATAGGATGCAGAGTGAAAATAAGTTCTCGTCTTTGGCTAAGACAATGGACAAAGGCATTGCAGTGTTAGCGGCGGCAGGTAATTACCTGTCGTATCGAAGATATGAAAATGTCTTCAAGTCAGTTTGCACAGATGCTGGCAAGGAAGTGGCTCGCTCTAAGAAGGTTACCGATAATGAGGGGAAGGAGTTTACGCTTTATCTTGCTCCAGAGCCGATTAAAGGGAAACCCTTAGATAACACCAAGATGTTTGGCGGTCAACTACAATACCTCTATAAAGAGGTAGAGACTGCAGCCAAGAGTGGCAAAAACATGGATGGCAAGAAGAAACAGGAAGTTCCTCGTTTCAAAAAGTCACGAGGGGATTTTCGTCCACGACGGTTCACCAGAGGAACCAGACCGAGTTCAAACTTCGGTCAAGGGTTTCGGGGCCGGGGCGCTCGCCCAGGCTGGACCGACAACACCGCACGGCCAATAGGTCGAGGGTTCAACTCGTCGAGACCTTTCCCCAGGGGGGGTCCAAGTAGAGGTCCAAACACAAACTTTACAAGTCCCTGCAGCCTCTAAAAACACACAAACTGTAAGCAACTTTGTGGCTGGTAATATTAGTAATCATATTTCTGAGTGGCACAAAATTACTAGTGACCAAGAAATTATAGAAATAGTTAGGGGTGTTCAAATTCCTTTTACACAAATTCCTGTACAAAGTATAATACCTTTTCCATATAACATTCAACCAGTTGAACGAGACGCACTAACTAAACAGGTACATAAATTCTTTGAGAAAGGAATTATACAAAAAGTGACACACTGTTCAGGACAGTTTATTTCAAACATTTTCTCGAGACCGAAGCCTAATGGTGATGTTCGAATGATCCTGGATTTAACAATCCTTAATAAAAGGGTGGAATATCGACATTTTAAAATGTTCTCTCTAGATACGGCACGAGATCTGATTACACCAGATGCGTGGATGGCTAGTGTTGATTTACAGGATGCATATTATACGCTTCCCATAATGGAACAATACCGAAAATTTCTTCGATTTATTTGGGATAACCAACTCTATGAGTTTACCTGCATGCCGAATGGCTTAGCTTGTGCGCCACGTTTATTTACTAAATTGCTTAAACCTGTTTTCTCGGTAATGGCGAGGAAGGGTCACATAATGTTTCCATACATAGATGATTCTTTTATTATAGCATCAACACAAATTGGTTGTGTGAATGCAGTTTTGGATTTATGTGCATTACTCACTAAATTGGGGTTTTATGTACATCAACAAAAGTCAGTGTTTAAACCAACAAAACAACTCAAATGTTTAGGGTTTATTCTGGATACACAGTCCCTTACAGTGTCGATAACAGAACAAAAACTAATTAAGTTTATGACTACAGCGACTCAGCTTATTAAGTTATCAAAGCCAAAAATTAGACAGGTTGCTGTTCTTATTGGCATAATGACCTCATATGCACCTGCTGTGTTATATGGGAAGGCCCATATTAAGTCGCTAGAAATAGATAAAAATTTAGCGTTAACACGAACTAAAGGCAATTTTGAGCGAAAGATGTTTATTTCGCAAGAAGGGTTACAGGATATTGGATGGTGGATGCAACATATAGCAAGTTCACCAAATCCAATCCGCATGGCGGAACCTAATACAGTAATTACTACTGATGCTTCGTTAGAAGGTTGGGGAGCTCATCGAGATGGGGTCACAACAGGAGGTAGATGGCTTGATGATGAAAAATCAGACTATATTAATGCACTAGAATTGCGTGCTATTTATCTGGGCTTACGTAGTTTAGTAAAGATAAATAAATCACAGGTTAGAATACTAACTGATAATACTACTGCCATGGCATATATTCGTAACATGGGTGGAACCAAATCAAAGTCTTGCAATCAGTTATCTAAACTGATTTGGAACTGGGCACAGGCTCAACAAGTCTGGCTGACTGTAGCGCATATTCCAGGGTCACAAAATACACTTGCAGATTATAAAAGTAGAAATTTCCATGACCATTTAGAGTGGTCTCTCTCTACACATTTGTTTAACTTCGTTTGTGAAAAATGGGGTACACCTGAAGTTGACTTATTTGCATCACGAAATAATAACAAGTTACCCTGTTATGTTTCTTGGCATCCTGAACCGGATGCTTGGAAAGTAGATGCGTTTGCTATTACCTGGGAAAATAATTATTTTTATATTTTCCCACCATTTAGCATTATCAGCCGAGTAGTGAGAAAAATCGGCTTGGAAGGGACACATGCGATACTGGTGGTGCCCGATTGGGACACGCAACCTTGGCTGCCAGCAGTTTCACAACTGGCAAAAGATCGTATACGATTCCCAAGAAAACTCGGGAATCTGACGCACCACGGACCGCTAGTGGTTCACGGCGACGTGTCAACGACGCCCCTATTGGCATTCCTTTTCTAAGGAAGCAGCTACAGCAATTTGGATTGGACAGAATTACTGAGGATAGGATAGTATCGGATGCCTGGAGGCCAGGAACTGTCAAAATGTATACAACCTATTTAAAGAAATGGGGTGTACATTGTTTGTTAATGAAAGTTAAACCAACAAATCCAAAGATTTCACAAGTAGCTCGGTTTCTTCGTTCTCTAGAGGATGAAGGACTTTCCTTTGGATCGATTAATGCGGCGAGGTGTGCGTTATCAATTATATTACCTAGAATTGATGGCGAAACAGTTGGAAAACATTATGTTATTTGTTATTTACTTCGTTCAATTTATCAAAGGAATCCTCCAAAACCAAAGTATAGTCGGTTTTGGGATGTTTCTATAGTATTTAAGTTGTTTCAGGCTTGGCCTCACAACTCGTGGTTAGATATAAAACAGTTAGGTTTTAAGGTCGCGGTCCTGTTATTGTTAGTAACCGGACACAGAGGACAGACGATTGTTGCTTTATCCTTAACTGGATTAGAAATAGACAAGGAACAAGCTACGTTTGATTTAGAAAAATTGCTTAAATCGAACACGTTAGGTGACCCTTTATCAACGGTTCACTTAGACTGTTTTCCGAATGATCGGAAATTATGTGTTGTGTCGGCCATACGGGCTTATATATACAAGACAAAGGATTTACGTGCATCACAACAACTATTAGTGAGCTTTATAAAGCCACATAAGGCGATTTCACGAGACACACTTGCCAGATGGACAATTACGGTGTTGAAATTGGCTGGAGTGGATACGAGTAAATACTCTTCCCACTCAACTAGAGGAGCCATGGTCTCCAAGGCACGGGTGCTTGGTATTTCTGTGAAAAGAATACTAGCGCATGCAGGCTGGAAGACGGCTAAGTCGTTTGCAAAACATTATAATAAACGACTAGAAAAGCCTACCGGCGTTGCAAAGCGTCTTCTCGCCAACTAACAAGAATAGGTGAGAACAAAAATTTAGAATGTTATAATAATAAGAAAGAATGATATTAAGGATAAAAATGAATTATGTAAAGGTCTCCCTAGCCTGAGGCTAGCCTGAGGCTGTTTACCGAGGTAAAATAGTATAGTTATACGAGTCTTACCTTGGTACAGATGATGGATAACTGTTGTTTTACCGAGGTATAAGCCTCGGATAGATGTGGGCTAGGGCCCTCCCGCCACACCCTGCCACATCTATTCCGTTGGTGTACCTTTTCGGTAAAGTAATAGTATCCATTGTTTGAAAGTCATTTTTATCCTCAATAAGTAGGTTAAGATTGCTGGTACCGGACGTGCTTACCTCTCCCTAGCCCACATCTATCCGAGGCTTATACCTCGGTAAAACAACAGTTATCCATCATCTGTACCAAGGTAAGACTCGTATAACTATACTATATATATATATATATATATATATATATATATATATATATATTCGGCATTAAGTGAGTAGGAGAGTGAGCAGGCGAGCGGTGACGCCACCGTCGGAGTTGAAACCTGTATGCATGACGCGGTGTTAGCTTACACTCAGTGTGTTTACGCTAACACCACTCCTTGTGTACTGAGTTTTTGCCGCTAAGCTAGAAGTTTTGGCTAGCTAACACCACATCATGCATACGGGCCCAGGCTGAGCAGTACATGAGTAGTCCGAGGCTCAATCACCCGATCACTTCTGGGTGGGTGTTAGGAGAGTATAGAATTCCGGGTTATTATACTTGTATAATTCTTATACAGCATATATATATATATATGTTTGTGTATTATACATATATACAAGTGCCAATCCTACATATACAAGTGCCAATCCTTAACAGGGAGTGTTGCACTAGAACTTAGCATTGCATCGGGTTCAAAGGACAGTCTCGGGCCAGAACCCGATGCAACGCATTTCCCCCCCCCCCGGGATCTGGCTATTGCCTAACTCTGTGGGTCTGGCTTCTGGGAGTTTGCAACTTTGGCAACATGAGTTTGTGAAAATAAAGACAAATGTTTAAAGTTGCATAGTCCGATGAAATATCAAATTTTCAAAACTAAAATAAATATCTAGATTTGATTTTACATATCTAACTTAGATACTGATGCAATTATTGAACATTTACTCTGCATTGAAGGGAATATTGAGTCAATTTAATAGAAGTTTTAGAACCTGTTACTGAAGAAGTCTATGGTGTCTGAGTTTTGGCAAACTTGCCGAAACTAATTTTCCATGTTTGCAATTTAAATATCTCAAAAGTTTACCATTTAAAATAAAAGTAGCTTTAAGCTAATGTAAAGTAGATACTAATGATTAATCTAATATATTTATCTCGGAAAAAATGACAGAAATTCAAAACCATCAGACTATGCAACTTTAAGTGGACATGTATAATAGTATTATTGTTAAAGAGCAGACCACAAGCCTGCAATGTATAGAACGGATATGTAGGGAGATTGTATTTCTATATTGTACAGCTTGTTGTTATTACAAAGTGACAATTTGTAATAGTAGAGGTATTAGATATTTATATATGTATATACAGTAAAACCTCTCTAAACCGACTGACCATGGCACAGACTTTAAGTGGTCCATTTAGGGATGTGCTCGTTTTAAAGAGTTAGAATATCCTTACAATGGTATTGTTGGGACCCAAATAAAGCGATTGATATGGGGGAGTGGTCAATCTGTTGAGGGGTCGGTGTAGAGAGGTTTTATTGTATATCTGTATAGTGGTGTGTCGGTGCTAGTTGAATGCCTAATGTGATAGAGTGTTTGCAGGTTGTGCTATATCCAACTGATAGTGCATGTAGATGTATATATAATGCTATGTTATTTACACCTACACCTACCAATGTTCGCGACAGTATTTAATTCAGCCACCCATCCGATTCTGGACATGTCTTTAACCTATCGACAGCCATGCACTACCTACTAAAGCCTCGTTCACATACGTACCTTAAGTCGCCTCAACTAATTTGCCTCATCTAAGTTGCCTCAAATGCAAGTGTGAATGCACCACTGAGGTGAATTAGGGCTGATTCGACTCAGCTAGTTCGCCTCATATAAACCACTTCGTGAGGTGGATTAGATCAGGTGAATTAGTTGAGGCGACTTTAGGAGTGTGTGTGAATGGGGTTTAAGCCATGTCCAACTTCCTCTCACCCTGCTCACACACCCCCCATCCTGGAAACATCTAAGGTCATATCAGGACGTGTACTGACTTGTGACAGTACACACTCATGGCAACTTTATAGTGCTGCCTCACTGAGAGAACATGCCTCCAACACCTTGAACTGATATCCCACTCAGTCACATTATCCTGACATTGAGCCAACCAGTTATTGCCCTATCCTATTAATGCTGAGTGCCTTGCTAGGAAGCGACAAGTATCAATTTTGTAAGTCATTGGTTTGACTCAACCGGGAGTCAAACTCCCGATCTCCCACATGGAGGCCGGTGCTTAACCGATTCGGCCACCGCATCCGATGTATATTATATATATATATAATATATATCATATGCAAGGGTTGTAATGCTCCCCATTGTGACATGATTGTAAATGGCATCCAACTTGCGGGGGACCAGTTCACACCACCATTCGCACTCAACTCACTCCCTTCCTCCTGGTCCCCACGCCTCCTTGACCACTAGCGTCTCTACTCACTTTCATTCGCTATTTCACACTCAACTCACTCCTGGCACGTGCACCTTCTGAACCAATCAGCGCCTTCCGCTAATATCTCCCGGACCTTCTTACATCCCTCTGGCAATCTCCCAACAGCATTCTTTCATTCACCACTGGCACCGCAACGTTGCACCACCTCAGCCTCAAACTTTCCATCCACCCACCATTGCTAGTCCTCCTCCCTTTTTAGGGGTGAGGCTATGACCTATTCAGAAACTGCTGTAACATAAGGTTCCCCCTTGTCTTGTGTTGTTGTTGCTGTAAATAAACTGTTGACATCCACTTCTGTGTTGCTCGTTCTCACTTTGTGACCAACACAAGTTTACGCGCAAAACCTCTGTAAATGCCAATCCACAAATTGAGAAAAAGATTGGAAATAAATCTTTAACAAATTCTTTTTTTTCATATTCCTATTTCTGTTTGTTCAGTGCTCCATAATCATTTCATCACAAAAACAACATGGAATTGGTGAGAATTAAAATTACTTTCAGGTAACAATCTTTTATTTTAATTAAATTGTTGGACTGGCGTTTACAGGGTTCTGTGCCTGAGCTCTTTTATAAATTCACAATATCGACACCATACACACAAGTCCATGCACGAAATCGATTTCGTGCAGGAAATAAGATTTCACAATTCTTGTTATATTCACCAGGGTGTAATATAACTGGAATGCCCAGCCGTCTGAGCCCCAGATATACCACTTACTCTTCCCAAGTCAGTTCTAACAACTGTCTGTCAGTTCAGACCTGATGCCCCTCTCTAACAAACTCAGTTGTAATGTAATTGAGGGACTCTACCTCTCATAAGGAAGTCATGCAAGATTGACAGTGAAGAAGTTGTGCTTTATTGGCATCAACTCCTGTTCACCTACTAGTGACCTATCACCCTGACCCCTTACCTTCTGTCATTACTCTCTTTAGTATGTATATGAATCAGTGCCTACAGCCCATGGAACCAGCGTCCCATGATTGTTGCACACAGCTCAGTTTGTGTATGAAAGGTGGAGCATCAGACAGAGTGTCTGGGTTCCTGCCCAAGAGAAGAGTGTGTCTCACTCAAGAGTCAAGAGTCAAGAGTAGAGTGTCCTGCCCAGAGTGTCTGGAGCAGTGTGTATAGGATAATCAATATCAGAGTGACGCCCGTGTGGTCAGGTGTGGCAAAGGGGTGCAGGTGACTGGGCCTCTCACAGCCAGCCAATAAGACACCCTCTACAGCCTGGGTGTGACACCCTAATATGGGCAGCTGTCACTCAACCCCAGCTGTAGGTGGTGGCCATAATGTATGCAGAGTGGCTGGGTGTGCTTGCCCTTCGGTCCTGTGGTAACAGGTAGTTGCAGACAGGTACCATAAACATATATATATTAAAAATGTCCTTCTCCTCCAGAGGGAACATTTCACCAAACATTAACTGTCTCTTATATGGGAACATCTCATCATAATCTCAGGCACTATGTATTAACATATATTTCACATAGCCTAATATGTCACACAGCGAGTGGGCACCCATTGCTTTTCTATTATATAACCTTGGTCCCCACTCTGTCACCCAAGGATAATAATGCTCTCTGCCAATATATAATTCCAAACCTAAAATCCGTATATTTTTACAAGGGGGCAGTAGTGGTACCAAAGGGCATGACATATGTTTTAGCACACACCACAGTATTTTTTACTCAAAATTCGCTCTCATCCTTGAAATATTATTTTGTGAACCAGACTGAATGGCCGAATAAGTTGAGTGCCCGCCTCCCATTTTGATAGGTCATGGGATTTGTACTGCCGGGTATAAAACCATCACCGAGTTAAACCAATGACTTAAAAACTGATACTTGTCGCTACCTATCCTGGGGTTTGGCATTACTAGGATAGGACAAGGAGCAGTGGAAGGACGAAGGCCACTTAAAATGTCCCCTGCTTAATTAATTAATGTACAAAAATATAGCATGTATCGTATAAAAGCGCCACCCTCGTGTGCTAAATGGACTTTCGTGGCCAAAATGGGCACTTCTCAGCGAGCCAGTAATGGACACACTTTTCCATCATCATCATGCTGTCGGTCGCGATGCAACAAAGACTGACACCCACCCATTGTACAACTATTTTTCTTTTCTTGTATTTCTCTTCATAGGGCTGGGCTCGGATGCTAACCCAAATATTTACTATATATATATATAGCCATACATATATATATATAATCAACAAATTAATGCAAAAATGCAACAACAACAAAATAATCATAATACCATAATAAAAATAGTCAGTGTATGTGTGTGTGGTGGATCTGAGGGGTAAGACTAAAGCCCCGTTCACACTGGCGAGTTAAAACGATTCACTTATATCGACTTGCCTAGTTCGACTCACATTCGCCGTGTGGATGCTACGCTAAAGCGATTTAGGGCTGAATCGATTCATCTAGTTCGCTTCAAGTAAACCACCTCCCGAGGTAGTATAGATGAAGCGATTTAGCTGGTTCCCGGGCGGTGATAGTGTAAAATAGCGGTGCTCGCGGATACAGGCTCAGGTGTAACTATTGCTGGTGCCCCGCAGTGTTAGGGACCGATTAGGCCAAAATCTATTGAATGCGATCATATTTAACAGAATTACATACTCAAATAATTAAATTTAATTAAATTAACCCTAAATTCCAAGCGATATTAACGTAGCAGCTACATCGGCGTCGTTATTCATATTGTCGAATCGACTAGTGTAAACTAAACAAATAGCAGTGCTCACCGGATACAGGGGGGGACTTGCTCATGCGCAGATATCGATTTCCGGCTAAAAGTACTGCATGTGTGGACATGACTACTAATTCGCTTCATCTATTTCGCTTCATCTAAATCGGCATAAATTTGTGCCGTGTGAATGGGGCTTATTATGATAGAGGAGGGAAGATGTCCGTAGAAGAGAGAATCAAGCTCTGGTGGCGCCCTCTGGTGTTATACACTAGAATCAACCGAACTGCATTGATCAGCTGCTCGATACCAGGTGGCGCTTTCAACCAACGAACCACAGTAGGCCTCCGGCGAACGACGTGCACTAACTAACCGCTCTACATGTTGTGACGTCATCAGGACACGATTGCGACACACCCATGATCTGAGTTCTAAATATAAGTTTAAATATAAGTCTCCACCCAGCCGAGAAAGACTGGCTTGGTTTCCCTTGTGAATGTTCGGTGTCCACTGTCTGAGGGAAATAGGCTTGTTACACATGGAACCCGTTAGGGGGCCTACCTAGTGCAGCCCGTGTGTAGTGACTTTAACCCCTATCCCTGACCCTAACCTTAACCCTGATCCTAGTTAGAATAAACAGTTTAAGTCAGGTCACATGGGGTCGTCTATGATACCTAGTCAACTACCTTATTAGGGTTACGGATAGGGTTGAAGACCCTGTACACGACATGCTAAAGTGCACCAGTGATACATAACTGATACATAAATGGTACATACATGATACATAAATGATACATACATGATACATAGATGATACATAAATTACACATAAATCATATATAAATTATACATAAATGACACATATATGATACATAAACTATACATACATGACACATACATGATACATACATGATACATACATCTACATAGATGATACACACATGATACATAACTGATACATAAATGATAACACCTGACACACCTGACACACAAATGATACACAAATGATACACAAATGATACACACATGACACACAACTGATACGAAAATAATACATAAATGTTACTTAAATGATGCTAAAATGATTCAGACAAGTGACTCAGAAGTGATACACAAATGATACTTAAATGATACACAAATGATATTGAATGGTGCACAAATGAGACAAGTGATTCACAAGTGAGACAGATATGATGCACACATGATGTTATGTGTTCATATTACTGCCGTAAAAGGGCAGGTTGACAGTGGAAATCCTCTATAGAAATAAACGAAAATGTGTGTGTTTGTTTGTTTGTGTGTTTGCAAAAAGATCTTGCAGAGGGGTCTTAAATGGCAGTGAATATGACAGTGGCTATGACTGACAATATAGACCCTTTTTAATGTTTATAAACATTGTGTATGCATGCGCACCTTGGCTGCAGAACGAATGCACATTGCCATTGAGTTTGCCGGTATGTGCAGTGCAAACCATATATTCTATTCAAAATTAACGGAAATGCAGAACCTTAACCTTATAAATTTAATATAATTTGTTCATTGAATATGTTTTCTATACGTGTTCCAAGCGGTTTGTTTCTAGGTGGTGTGGTTTAGAGATATTTCACTTTTTCTATATGAAGATTGCTCATAGCCATTGAGTTTGCAGTGTGACAGTGTGTCGTCCTGAGGCCAAGCAGTGTGCGCACTGACCTAAATACCTATGCTGACATCATATGAAATAGGTCTATGATGTCGGCAATGACCAAATTGATTGGGATAGTTATATCATATAGCTTTTATTGTTTGCTCCAATAAATTGTTTACTCGTTGAAATTAGTTTTTTTTTAAAGATTATTCCAAGCCCTTAGTTAGTAGACCTCGGGCACGAACAAGCTTTAATGCCCAAATGAAGCGTGGTTTCTAAGCTTGTCCTACTATTAGACCTTTCCCACAGAACATGTTGCACAATGAGCCATGTGTTCCTGTCACTGCGATAAGAGGGCAGTTTAGTGCTCGTAATCCCCTATAACTTATAAGACCTTTCCCACAGAACATGTTGCACAATGAGCCATGTGTTCCTGTCACTGCACTACGAGGGCAGTTTAGTGCTCGTAATCCCCTATAACTTATAAGACCTTTCCCACAGAACATGTTGCACAATGAGCCATGTGTTCCTGTCACTGCGATAAGAGGGCAGTTTAGTGCTTGTAATCCCCTATAACTTATAAGACCTTTCCCACAGAACATGTTGCACAATGAGCCATGTGTTCCTGTCACTGCGATAAGAGGGCAGTTTAGTGCTTGTAATCCCCTATAACTTATAAGACCTTTCCCACAGAACATGTTGCACAATGAGCCATGTGTTCCTGTCACTGCGATAAGAGGGCAGTTTAGTGCTCGTAATCCCCTATAACTTATAAGACCTTTCCCACAGAACATGTTGCACAATGAGCCATGTGTTCCTGTCACTGCGATAAGAGGGCAGTTTAGTGCTCGTAATCCCCTATAACTTATAAGACCTTTCCCATAGAACATGTTGCACAATGAGCCATGTGTTCCTGTCACTGCGATAAGACGGCAGTTTAGTGCTTGTAATCCCCTATAACTTATAAGACCTTTCCAACAGAGCATGCTGCACAGTGAGCTGATGCCCACAACTGGTGTTCTTCTCACTACCATAAGAGGGCAGGTTAGCAGTGGAAATCCTCTATAACTTAGTATAAGAAGCAAACTCAACCCATGTGTTCTTGTCACTGCCGTAGGAGGGCGTATTAGCAGTAGAAATCCACTATAATAGTGTAATGGTCTGCACTGACCTTTCAGGCAAAGAGCCACATAGCCAGGTAGGCGTGGGTAGTGTGTTGATATCAGAGAGCCTAGGTGGTGTAATGGTTAGCACACTGGCCCGGAATGCATAGAGATGTGGGTTCGAGTCCCACTCTAGGCACAATATTTCCCATTTTCATCACTCCCACGACACTGGTTGCCGTGACCATGAACCTGTACAAGCTATGCGCTGTCTAGTTCTTGAACCTACCCTGTGTATGTAATAGGCCTGTCACACTACGATGTAAGGCACCAACGTGAGCCGACGTAGGTGATGTTTCGTCATTATGTTGAGGTACGTCGAGTTACAATATGCTAACATTAGACTGACGTTGAGTTACGTCGAGTTACATCAGCGCGCGTCGAGGTTTTGGACATGTTGAACACTTTAAACGTAACGAGAACGTAAGGGTGTTATGCTCGTTGTATGTTATGTATGCGTTAGGCGCTATGTTGCACTACGTTGCACTACGTTGCACTACGTTGCACTACGTTGCACTACGTTGCACTACGTTGCACTACGTTGCACTACGTTGCACTACGTTGCACTACGTTGACCAAAATTAACGGCGGTGGGAACGTACAGTCCACGTAATGACAATGTCTGGATAATGTACGCCTAACATATGTCCAACATCCGTTTAGCATTTCGTCACCGTGTCATGACATATGTAACGTAACATAGCATAACGCAACGTAGTTCTGGCGATCGAATAACGTATATAATGTACCATGAGCATAATTACGTTGTCATCTCTCAGTGAATGCCGTTATCGCTATGCTTTACCAAAGTTACGCTCACGTCAACTACGTGGAATTGACGTCACAAATTTGCATATTACGTCAAGATTTTCAACGTGTTAAATATATTTTCATGCTGTCCATATGCTGGTGCCTTACATTGAAGTGTGACAGCACCATAAGTGACAGCACAGTGAGCTGCTACCCACAACATGTGTTCTTGTCGCTGACTTCAGAGGGTGGGTATGTGATGAAAATTGTCAATGAAGACATAAAAGAAATTATGATGCTATTAAAATTAGCCACATATTTATGTCGGCAATGATTGGTGTACAGCTGAACCATCTTCATAATTTGGTCATGGGATCATGGGATCAATGGATCATTGATTCAAAGTTGGTTGGTTGGTTGTTGGGGTTTTACGTCCTAGCAACATATATTGTCATATCAGGACGGGCACCAACTTGTGACAGTAACCACTCTTTGCGACTTTATAGTGCTGCCCCACTGGAATATCAGGCCGCCGGCACCATGACCCGATATCCCACTCAGTCACATTATCCTAACACTGAGCTTACCAGTCTTTGTTCTATCCTATCAATGCAGAGCGTTAGGCTAGGTAGCAACAAGTGTCAATTTTATAATTAATTGATTTGACTCGGCCGGGAATCACACTCCTGACCTTCCGCACGGGTGCCAGCGCTCTACCGATTCGGCCATCGCGTCCGGTGGATCACTGGATCATAGGCAGATGGGATCATGGGATCAATGGTTCAAATTTGGATTGGGCCCAAAGATTGTTGGTTGGTTGTTGGAATTGTACGTCATGACATCATCCAAGGTCATATCAGGACGGGCCCAAAGATTGTAATGCTTAGTAGAATATTTAGCTGAGCCTTGAGCCCTTACCTCCTGCCAGGTTAGTAGGGCTACAAACCCCACTCCCGCCCGCCTCACCCGTTTACGAAGGCCACATTCAGGGTACACCTCCGCGATGTCTTGGAGACGTCTTGGAGATGCCTTTTGGCCTATTTCCATTCAGGGTGCATCTCAAAGACGTCTCGGAGGCGCTTCCTATTTCAGACAGGAGACAAAAAGCGCCTAGAAAATGGCCGCTGTATTCAGTGGTTTCAGCCAATCAGAGCACTTCTTTTCCATGGCCATTTTCGAGGCGACCGACTGCTTTTGCCGTTTAGACTGGCGCGATGCCAGGGATTTTCCCGAGACGTCTTGGAGGCATACCCTGAATGCGCCCCAGGTTACACAAGCAGACGCTGGACCAAACCTGTCGGACAGGTGTGGGTTGGCTGCACCAACGAGGGGCGCCGTAAAAGCTCATTCACCTGGTGGCTGCACCTGAAACTAGCTTCCTTGCTGTCCAGCCACACTATGCTTGCGATCGCTTGTAACATCCTTGCGACCACCGACCATATTTCGACCGATCGCTGACCGATCGATAAGGATCGCAGACCATGGTTTTTTATGCTATTGGTCGCAAGGAGGTCGTAATGAGATGACCGGCTTTTGGCTGCAGAGAAGTCGCAAGTGAATGCTAGCCATATTTTGACTGGGGTATCATGATTAGTGTTGTTTGTGTATGTGTCTTTTTCAGTGTCTTAATGTTGAACACCAACGGAGAAGAAATTAAGATATATATATATATAGATAGTGATAAGGCTCTTATCGCGTGTAATAAGGTATGTAGTGTATTCCCCCCCCCCCATCCCGGGGTGTGGGGGATTTCCCAGCATGCTCCACTCTCTGCGCGGTGCTTCACACTCCATTCACTCAGAAGTATATATATATATATATATATATATATATATATATATATATATGTGATGTATAAAACTTATGCGAGTATAAAGGCGCGTAAGGGAATATCCCCTACTGGCCACCCTGATTCTGTGTACTACTTTATGGGTGGCCCCTCCCCTGGGTGGGACAGCTGGCGCCCCCCCCCCCCCCCCCCCAGTGCCGCGAATACTGTCACTCGCGCACTGGAATTTTTATTCCAGGGCACGAATGACAATGGGAACGCCCGTAGTTAGGGTCGGGGCCGAAGGTGGCGCCACCAGTACCAGTATGTAGGATAGGAGGTGAATACATCGAGGATAATGGTTGGTAGATAATGAAATATAACAATAATAATAATAATAATTCTCTTCCGCACCTTTATACTCGCATAATGCTTATACATCACATATACATGTATATATATATATATATATATATATATATATACATATATATATATATGTACATATACTGTAATTAAACTTTCATGATATTCAAAATAAAATAGTTGTGTATAAATTTAATATAAAATATAAAATACAGAATATACATCCAGATCATCACCACCCTACACACAGTTCCCATTCCCTCACCCCTAGACATGTTTAGGTGGTGATTAGGCGCGGGTGGAGGAGTGAGTACCAGTGGCGCCACTGGGTGTGTAAATGTGTAAACCGCCGACCTGGGGGTCAGGAGCACCCGGTCTACCCATAACTGAACTGGATCTGTCCCGTTCTAAAGAAATTAACAAATATATATGACGGGTGGGGGGTGCACTTATTATTACCCAGTTAGACATTTGACCACTGTGCTCCATTTGATTTCTTTTCTTGTTTTATTTAAAGCTGCATAGTCTGATGAAATATCAAATTTTCAAAGCCAAACCAAATATCGAGATTTGATTTTACATATCTAACTTAGATACTGATGCACGTATTAAGCATTTGTTTCTGCGTAGAAGACAATACTGAGTCAACTTAACAGAACCTGTTACTGCAGAAGTCTATGGTGTCAGAGTTTTGGCAAGCTTGCCAAAACTAATTTTCCATGTTTGCACTCAAAATATCTCAAAAGTTTACCATTTAAAATAAAAGTAAATTTGAACTAATGTAAAGTAGATACTAGTGATCGATCTAATATATTTATCTAAAAAAAAATACAGAAATTCAAAACCATCGGACCATGCAACTTTAACAACGCCTCTAGAGCGCATTGATTTTTGTATCATCGGCTATTGGACATCAAGCATATGGTCATTCTGACATATTTCTTTTTAGGAAACATGGTGCTGCCATACAGGCTACTCTTTCCGATAACCAACAAGGGGTATTTTATATGCATTTTCCCACAGACAAAACAGCACATACCACAGCCTTTGATGAACCAGTTGTGGATCACAGATTGGAATGGAAAATTTCCCAAACTGTAAATGCGTCCACTGAGCAGGATCGATAGGATGACTGACACCTTCACAGGTGGACACTATACCGCCTGAGTTACGTCCTTCTCCCTCATTGTATTTCTAGTCACATTGGAATGTTATATATATATATCTATATATTATTATTATAGGTATAATTATATATATATATATATATATATATATATATATAATTATACGATATATATATATTGTAATGTTGTGCGCATGTGATGAAGGTGGGAAATATTGCGCCTAGAGCAGGATTTGAACCCACACTTCTTATCACTTAAGATCTAGTGTGCTAACATTTACACTACCTAGGCTCCCTGATGCAATCACCCTATCAATGATTATCTGTCCATGAAACTCCCTGCCTGAGAGGTCAGTGCAGACTACTACACTTGTCCCGCCTCGCATTATAAGTCTTTTTAAATGGTCTACATCCATAAGTCATTTAATGCTTACAATAAGATATAAGCAATACACTTACATATACATACACCGGGTAGTTTCAACAACCATACGTCACGTCGCTTGTACAGGATCCAGGTCATACTAACCAGTGTCATGCGTGTAATGAAAATGGAAAATATTGTGTGTAGAGCCAGATTTAGACCACACTTCTTGGCATTCCGGGGCTGGTATGCTTGCCATTACACTACCTAGATTCCTGATGCAATCACCGTGTATATGCTTACTTGTCTGTGTGGCTCTTTGCCTGAGAGGTCTATGCAGATTACTACATATATATTTAACTGTCATGACATTTGCTTAATCGCAATGCTGCTCCTTATTGGGATCTTTACATGTTATACATCTTACATAATTTCTGACAGCGATTACACTGCTTGGCGGGTGTCGCTGTCAGCCACCCCACCACCCTACCACCCAGGGGAACCCTGATGCCCACCACCGATGCATCCTGTCTTCAACTCGATCTAAATGCCACTAACTCCCACCTAAAGTACGACTAAAACGGCTCTCTCTCTTGATTATATATTGTCCCCTTACAGTTCCCATCCAGACTTACACCCTCCCCCAGCCAGGAGGCAGGCCTAGCCCTACGATGGGCACTCTGTCTTAACGCCAGTCTATGTTATCTTAAGGTATACCCGAGAGAGAGCTAGAGATGATTTACCCTTCCTTTTAAGTTGAGTTAGCCCCCCCTCCAGTACAGGGGTCTGGATCATGTAATTAATTCCCAGTTACTCAGAGAAGTTGACAGAGAGACGTTTATTATAGGAAGACGAATAATTTGTAATGGTAAGAAACAGCACTGGACTCCTATTCACATGCGTTAGTGAGCAATCGGGTTTATTATTGACCAGAAGTTACACATTAAGCATCATAGATAGGTTATCCCGCCACAAGCAATATGAGATAAAGTTGTCTCCATAAAGTTGGAATAACATGAGTCTTCTCCCCCCCCCCCCCCCCCCATTACACAGTGCTAATAGATAATAATATGCCAGAGCGACTCACAACACATCCGACGGGTCTGAGCGCTGGGGCTCAAACCTCTTCCCACCATCACGAATGCAGCGCATAGCCATGGAGCATATCGTAACAACAGGAATCAACAGCTGACGATCTCTCGCCCGTGTCGATCCCAACTTGCCTATGTAGGCGGCGACCCACCAATCACGACTCATGGCAGTCCCTGGCCCACCCGGACCCACACTTGCGCGCGGGCTCGCCCATTTCACATATATATGTGTATATCCTCATTATCTTACATTTTCCACGTTCCCACTTTATATAACTATTAATAGGCACATATAATTTAAGTTAATTATGCCAGGTACTTTAAGCTTAAATATCAACGGACTACTTTGAATATGTTAATTGAGTTTAACATAAACATAGCTGAAGAAAAAGCTAATTGTAAGTACGGATACTTGCACACAAGTCCATGTGTATATATGTATGTATATATATATGAATTCATTTGCACCCATGGAACA
Source organism: Branchipolynoe longqiensis (assembly GCA_030323885.1). Taxonomy (NCBI): domain Eukaryota; kingdom Metazoa; phylum Annelida; class Polychaeta; order Phyllodocida; family Polynoidae; genus Branchipolynoe; species Branchipolynoe longqiensis. Next base: position 84,029,305 of record CM059190.1, on the reverse strand, counting down.
ATTACCCTTCGACTTCATAGTTCCCAGGTGTGTGTATATATTTTTTGTGTGGATTGAACATGATGGGTAAGGGTGCTGACTGCTTCTCATACAAGAGGTCGTGAGTTCGAACACCCGCCGAGTCAAACCATGACTTACCGAGCTGCTACTTGCCACTCCTTACCTAGGCACTCGGCATTATTAAGCTAGGACAGAGAGCGTGTATATAAACAGATGAGAGGGACAACTCCCATACTAGACCGTGTAACAGCTGCCGACTGTGGCGCTCCAAGTGGTGGTTGTTGAACAGTATATGACACAGCTGTCAAACTCAAGGCATTGTCAATGGCCTTGAGCAATCTTCGTACAGAAAAAGTGAAATATCTCTAAAACTACACTACATAGAAACAAACTGTTTGGAACACATATAGAAAACATATTTAACAATGAGATTATATTAAATTTACATGGCTAGGGTTCTGTATTTCTAATAATTTTGAATAAAATACACGTTTTGCACTACACGTACGGCAAACTCAAGGCATTGTCAATGGCGGTGAGCAATCTTCATACAGAAACCGTTAAATATCTCTAAAACTACACCACATAGAAACAAACCGCTTGGAACACATATAGAAAACATGTTTACCAAAAGGATTATATTAAATTGATAAGGTTAGGCTTCTGTATTTCTATTAATTTTGAATAAAAACAAATGTTTTGCACTGCGCATACCGGCAAACTCAAAGCTTGTTCAACACTAACCGCCAGGAATGCCACTGTAGCCTGTGTTACCGATTTTCGCGGGAGTTGTCCCTCTCATCTTTTTATATACACGCTCTCTGGCTAGGATAAGGATACACTGAGTGGGATAGCGGTTCATGGTGCAGGTGGCCCAATCTTCCAGTATGGCAGCACTATAAAGACATTATGAGTGCACGCTGTCACAAGTTGTTACCTGTCTTGATATGACATTGGATGGTTTGTTATTGGAGTTTTACATATCAGGGGTTGTCATATCAGGATGGGCACCGACTTGTGACAGTGCACACTCATGGTTACTTTATAGTGTTGCCCCAGCCCCATGACCAAATACACAACTCAGTCACATTATCCTGACACTGAGCCAACCAGTCCTTGCCGTATCCTAATAATGCCAAGCGCCTGGCTATTAAGCGACAGGTATAAATTTGATAAGTCATTGGTTTGACTTGACCGGGAACTGAACTCCCTATCTCCAGCACCTGAGGCCCACGCTCTACCGATTCGGCCACCGCACCAGGTTTGTCCAACAGACACTTCAGATTGGGGTATACAATTATTCAGCGAGCAGACGTAGTGGCCGAATCAGTAGAGCATAGGGTTCCCGTGTGGAAGATTGGGGATTGAAAATTGGTAATCGCCAGCAATAAAACTGATTATCCCTGTTTTAAAGCTGCATAGTCCGATAAAAGCATACCATTTTCAAAACCGAATCACAACCTAGATTTGATCATAGATGTGTCTATACTTAGATACTGGTGCACTTATGAAGTAGTTGGTACTACGTAGAAGGGACCGTTACATCAATTTAATAGAACCTTTACTACTGAAGCCTATTTTGTGTTGGAATTTGTATATGCATGCCACAATTAATTTTGTATGTTGTCACTTGAAATATCTCCAAAGTTAGCCATTTAAAATGAAAATTACATCATATTAGGCCAAGTAAATGATGATGAGCTTAATATATTTATCTAATAAAAAAAAACAGAAACTCAAAAGCATTGTGGCAATGCAACTTTAAAATGTACTTATTATCTCAACTTATTTTACCTTTAGGAAAAGCAATTATTCTATTTCAAGGATGATGGCGTAAGTGTCACATTGTGCATGTTACCAGGTAACATGGTTAACTCTTAGCATGGCAAGTAGTCATGCGAATCTACACCTCTTATAGACCTACTACAGCGACCACCTATCGTTAACCCTGCTTCCATATGGGCATTGAACTCAAACCTCTCGATTGTACTGCCACCTAGTGTGGATTTGCTCCTCCAGCCTCTCTGATGTCACAACCGCCTCTAGGTTCAAACTGACTCACTTCATGCCTGGACATGAAGCCACAAGGTTGGGCCAACTACCTTTTTTTCCACCACCCACCCCATGATATACTTAAAGACTGTTCGATTTGTTGGGTTGAGTGCTGCTTGAGTTTTATCGATCTACCTGTCTCCCCTGTTACGAAACTGAATAAAAAGCACTATTATGCCGCTCCTTGGCTCGTCGTGAATTATTAGAAAGTTTGTTTTATTTAACGATGTCATGTATTATTAGAATCACCAAGCATGCATTTGACATTCGCGACAAAAAAAACCTTGGATAGTGTCCGTCGACCACTACAATCTTGTGTGTGTGCTGGTCAGTGAGGATTTTGAACAAGATGGCGAGAAGCCAGAAGCGTGGCATTGCACTGGAGACATGTCGGTACCAGATCACGTGATGTATTTGAACAGGCAGGATTTATTGATTGTAAATGAAATTGAAGCTATTCATAGGGGACCTGAACACATTCACAGTGCCACCTACTGGTCATCAACTGCTGTTTGATTGATTCCTTGATTGATTGGTGGTTGCTTTACCCCGTGTCGCCACCATAGGCCATATTCACGGCGAGAAATGTTAGGTTTTTGTTCAAACCATCGCTTTTACATGTAAAAGCAGACAATCAATTATGTGCCACTAGACACTCATTAAATTAGAAAGCTCACAATCATATATTTGTGGTCAAGGGAAACAAATTCCTAAAGAAAAAGATAAGTTTTATTAATAATTGATAGAAGTTATTTAGTCAACTATATGAGGTGGTACAGTCCAGCTGCCCTCAAAAAGGCTCAAATGTTTTCTTGTTTTACTTTAGTATAAAGGTCATGCATACTGTCTGCAGTGTATAATTGTTGGCGCAGGGCCAAAATATCAACTTAGTCAAATGTGTTTGAGTGTCAGCGGGGACTGACACCCAATACATTCAGGGGGAGGTTCCCCCTTGAGCAGAAAAGCATGTGGAAGCCATGAGTGGCCAATACAGCAACGGCTAAGGACCACTTGGTCCCGCCGACCTCCCACATGAGTCTGTGGTGGTTTTCCCACAGATGGTTCAATTTCTTTAAGTTTATTATTAATGTTTTCATCCCACTCATGTTGCCATTTGGATTTTATGTGGGTGGCTATTAGTGGTTTCAGATCAGAGTGAGAGATCAGACACGGTTCAACATCACAGTTCAGGGCCTTCTTCGTGGCCCGATCAGCTCGTTTGTTTCCTTGTATGCCAGCATGGCCAGGCACCCAGCACAGGTGGATGTCATACCCATCCGTTGCCAGTTGGTAACCGCTGTAGTATTTCCTCATCTCCAAATTCCAATCTTAGGGACCCTATATATATATATAATTATAGATATGTTATCCTACATATCCAGCGTGGCCGAATGAGTTGAGCGTTCGCTTCCCGTTTTGGGAGATCGGGGGATTTGAACCCACGGGTTTGAACCCTGGCCGAGTCACTCCAATAACTTAAAAAATTGACATTTGTTGCTTCCTAGCCAGGTGCTTGGCATTAATAGGATAGGACAATGACTAGTTGGCTCGGTGTCAGGATAATGAGCCTGAGTGGGATATCAGGTCATGGTGCTGGCGGCCTAATTTCCCAGTGGGGCAGCACTATAAAGTTGCCATGAGTGCACACTATCACGGTAGTTAGTGGAAATTGCTTAGCATCGTGTTTGCATCAAAGGTCACAATCCCGACGAGAAGTCTTCAAATCTTAGTAACTGGGCGTGATGGCTGAATCGGTAGAGCGGGGGCCTCGCATGCGGGAGATCGGGAGTTCGGTTCCCGGTTGAGTCAAATCAAAAACTTATCAAATTCTTACTTGTTACTTCCTAGCCTAGCACTTGGCATTAATATGATAGGGGAAGGACTGGTTAGCTCAGTGTCAGGATAATGTGACTGAGTCGGATATCGGGTTATGGTGCCAGAAAGTTTGTTTTATTTAATGATGCCTCTAGAGCACATTGATTGTTATCATCGGCTTTTGGATGTCAAACGTATGATCATTCTGACATATTTCTTTGGAGGAAACCCGCTGCTGCCATAATAAGCAGCAAGGGGTCTTTTATATGCACTCTCCCACAAACAGGACAGAGCAAACCACATTCTTTGATGAACTAGTTCAAGTAGTTGTGGACCACTGTTTGGAACGGAAAATAGCCCAAACTGCAAATGGGTCCACTGAGCAGGATTGATGGGATGACCCACACCTTCACAGCTGGACACTCTACTGCCTGAGCTACGTCCCGCTCCGCTGGTGTAAGCGGCCTGAATTCCCAGTGGAGCAGCACTATAAAGTCACCATGAGTGCGCAGTGTCACAAGTTGGTACATGACCTTAGATGTCGCCAGGACGTTAAACTCCAACAACCAATCAAATTTTATTGTCATATTATTATCGAGCCATTGCTTGTACACAGAATGTAAAAAGTACACAATCAACAAAGTGTTGAGAGGATGTGCACCGACTTGTGACAGTGCACACTCATGACAACTTTATAGGGCTGTCCCACATGGAAAAAAAAGGCCACCGGCACCATGAACCGATATCCCACTCAGTCACATTATCCTGACACTGAGCTAACCAGTCGTTGCCATATCCTGATTAATGTCGAGAGCCAGGCTAGGTAGTAAGAAATATAAATTTTGTCGAAATAGTTGTTGGGAAACTTTCCTTGAGCCCCATTTGCAGCTAAATGCTTCTCTAAAGTCATTGTCACACCTCACCGGACTGAGCACCGGAGACCACCGGACTAAGAATTTTCTAGTCCGGTGGTGTCCGGTGAAGAAATCTATCGAAATGTATCGAAATGGGGTGTAAAATTGGGTTAATTGCCGCCGGACAACAGGATAAATACCGTACATGTACCGTACATGTACCGGACGAGAACCGGATGAGAACCGGACACATACCGGACGGGTACCGGACATGTACCGGACAAAATGGACACCAACGGATGGGTACCGGATGGGTACCGGACATGTACTGGACAAACCGGACACCAACCGGACACCTCAGTTCGGCGGTGTCCGGTAGAAGTTTTGTGCATGTTCAAAACTTGCACCGGACACCGTCAGACACCACCGGACACCGCCGGATGGTTACAAGATGGTACCCGAACATCGCCGTACACAACCGGACAGTGTCCGGTTCTCATCCGTTTCCCCCAATCCGGTGAGGTGTGACAGGGCCTTTAGGCCATCTTTCATTTCTATTTCACAGAGAAAGCCTATCCAAATGTAAATATTCTCCGACCTATATCACTCAAGCTGAGGAGAGGCTTAGCCATTAGCCCCTCAGTCTATGTTAAACTAAATAACTCGCAGAAATTAGGTAGTTATACGGTATCCAATATTATGAATAGCCATATTTGATCATGGTACAGTATAACCCCGTTAAACCAAACTTGAAGGGACCCTCAAAATTTGTTTGGATTAACTGATCATCGGTTTAACTGAGCTTTGGCTTCGACTTTGACTAAGCTTTGGCAAAAACGTGGGTGCATTATGAATGTAATATACAATGTATGTAGACACTTTGATTATTGTTTTTTTATGGCTATACGGTATAACCCCGTTAAACCAAGCATGGTTAAACCAAACGATCGGTTAAACCAAACTTTTTTCGGCAGCACGGCAAAATACTTCCATTTATCCGGGACGTCCACCAGCATTTATTTAAGTAGTTAGTATCTATGTTAGTTTTTTTGTTTTTTTTTGGGTATAACTTCCTATCCTATAACTAATATCTTAGCCGAGTATGTACATCTAGTGAGATGGTAATAGGCTTGTGGATGACGATGTGTTCCCAGAATTTGTTGTTTTGTTTTGTTTGCAGCTTTCCTTTCACTTATGCCCTGTCCCTAGTTAGTGCCTATTGGTGATTGGATCCACTGATTTGCATATTTACACTATAATATATGTATTGCTGCGTGTCTGTGTATATATATATATATATATATATATATATATATATATATTAAGAGTTAAGGCGGGAAACCCCATGAATGCCAATCCAAACATTTGATTTAAGATTGAGGTACTTTTTATTCTCACTAATTACACTTTTCTTGTGATGAAATTGTTATGGAGCAGTGAACAAAAAAAAATAGGAATGTAAAAATAAAACTTTTGAAGGTTTGACTCCAATGTGTATCTCAATTTTTGGATTTGCGTTTAAGGGGTTTTGCGCCTGAATTCTTCATGTACATATATATATATATATATATATATATATATATATATATATATATATATATATATATATGGCTTAGGCATATTCCATTGCGCCATTCAATACGGTGTGGACTTAGTACCAGAGTGCGCCACCAGACGGCGCTGCACGCCGCACCACTTGTAACAGGTTCGAGCTAATTTTCAGCCTGTGATTGTATCGGTAAATAAGGGATCAACAGGCACACTCCGGCAGCACCTCATTTGTCACACTGGTCCCGCTACCCGAGTCCATCTACAGACATATACATATACCATAGCTCTATAAAAAGCGTCAAATTGTTACTTTGCTTCGGCTGAGCAATGCCAATACATGAAGGGCGTTGTGGTGGAAAAATAGATCAACGCTACTTTGGTTTTTGTCTGCTGTAAATATTGACAGGAACTATTCTCCCTCCTCCAGCTCTACTCCCCCTCCCTCCACTCTCTTCTCTCTCTTTCTTTCTCACTCTTTCTCTCTTTCTGTCTCTTTGACTGTCCCCAAAGAGAGGGAGAGAAACCGGCTGGCATTGCGTCTCTGGGCCCGGATTAATTATTGATCGCGCTGTGTGACTGTGTGTTAATATCAAACAGAGGCACCCTGCAGAGAGCCAAGAAATCAACCTGCACTTTGTGCGTACATTGTGGCAGGCAGCAAGGACACAAGAACCACACAGCAGGCCTGATTTGAAGTTTGAGACTGGTGTTGTTGTCAGTCAGTTCAAATACACTTGGATTATACCATTTAGACGTCAGGTTAATATCGGCCACAGGTGAGTAACTGCGTGACTACTCATTGCATTGCCATTGGTTGCCTAATTGGGGTTTTACATCCTCGTCACATCTGGGGTAATATCAGTAAAAGCCGGTGTCGCCGTCCGGCAGTTTCCGCGGTATGCCTACAGTTAAATGCATTGTCAATGGCCGTGAGTAATCTTCATAGAGAAAAGTGAAATATCTCTAAAACCACATCACTTAGCAACAAATCGATTGGTACACATATAGAAAACATCTTTACCAAAAAGATTATATCAAATTTATAAGGTTAGGCTTCTTGCTTTCTATTAAATTTGAATAAAACTAATGTTTTGCACTGCATGTATCGTCATACTCAAGGTATTGTCAATGGTCGTGAGCAATCTTCATGCAGAAAATACAGAAAAAGTGAAATATCTCTAAGACCACACCACCTAGAAACAAATCGCTTGGTACACATATAGAAAACATCTGTACCAAAAACATTATATTAAATTTATAAGGGTAGTGATGAAGCTGTTCGATTTTGATGCATGCGCAGAAGCGATGCGTACCGCTGAAACTGGCGGATGGCAGAAACTGTGACACCGGTACCGAAGAAGTTACTTCCAAGAAACTTGTCTTGTTGTTGTCCAGAAATATGTCAGAAGGACCATATGTTTCCCGTTTCAATAGCCGATACTCAAAATCAATGTGGTCTAGAGGCGTCATTAAATAAAACAAGCTTTATTTTGTTGTTGGTGTTCATTAATTGATTGAGATGGGGAATGTTCAATCACATACACATACAATTGCTATTGCTCCTTCCACTGCAACTTGCCCTAACCTAGATAAATGATTCACCCGGTACTTGTAGTACACGGGTGAACGACAACATAGTGTAAATACAGGCGAAAATAGGTTTAGTATGGAACATGACCTAGAAACTGTGGCTCCAGTATCAAATGGATACTTCTATAGGCACAGAGTTGGTGAAATGGGAGAGAATGCAAAAAGACAAGATGGCGGCTGTAGAACGCTGTCGATTTCACTTTTAAATCTTATTAAACTAGATATTATATTATATTTTTCAACTCAAAGGTAGTGGGCTATCAATAAGACATCTAAAGAATAATTGTTGCTTCTTAGATTGTGAAATTAGGCTCTCAATTCTTTGACCCCCATTTTCGACAGCTTTTACATAGGGTTGGTTTGCACCCCTACTGCAGCAGTACGGGGTGAATCTTGTATCTAGCCCTAACCTAATTATGCCGAAAACCAGGCTAGGTAGCCATGTGCATTTCAAACATCCTTTCCACTCTCTCCGTTCCCAGCAATGTTCACACCCTAACCATGATCTTAACCATGCATCATTAAAGCTGAATGGTCCGATGACAACATCAAATTTTCAAAACCAAAACAATTATCTAAATTCGATTCTACATATCTAACTTAGATACTGGTACACTTATTAAACATTTGTAGCCACATAGAAGGGAATACTGAGGCAATTAAATAGAACCTGTTACTGCAGAAGCCTATGGGGTCAGAGTTTTGACAAGCTTGCCAACATTAATTTTGCATGGTTCCAATTCAAATATCTCAAACGTTAGCCACTTAAAATAAAAGTTACTTCAAGCTAAAGTAAGGTACATAATAACGATCAACCTAATGTATTTATCTTAGAAAATTTCAGAAACTCAAAACCATCGGACTATGCAACTTTAACTAAGCAGATACTTCACATTTCCACTACTAGTAGCGATTTCACATATTATCTAATCAAATATTATAAAAACTAACACACACTTAATTTCTACTCTCTCACTTTGTTATCATCATCAACATAAAATGTATAATACTTTTAGTAACAAACAGGATTTGTGCACAGTCGCTATTACGACTGATAGTAGTTTCATTTATGTATTAAGGAATTGTACTGTACGGCCGGAAGACCAGTGCTCTGGCACTGACAAGAGATATTATTCGATGAATAAATACTTGAAGCAAAAAAAACCACATCATTGTCACCATCATCTTCATCATCGATACCCTAAGGGCAATGGTTTGGGGCACCACAGATTACTTTGCAACCAGTTTTCTCCATTTTCTGCTGTTCTCCACTGCTCTCTGGGACTTGCCCAACTCTTTTTTTTTTTGAGTTCATCTTTCGCTGAAGTTGTCTTGCCACCTCTTCCTTTGTCTGCCTTGTCTTCATCCTCCTTTCGTTGTGCCTTGCAAGATGGTTTAAACCAGCCCTCATTAATGGGAACTATGACGATACCATTGTCGTTTGCATCTCTTTACATTGTTTGTTGTTGTTTTACATCCTAGCAACATCTGAGGTCATATCAGAACGGGAACTGACTTGTGGCAGTGCTCACCCGTGGGAATTTAATAGTGCTGCCTCACTGGGAGACCAGGCCATCAGCACCATGTCCTGATATCCCACACAACCACATTATCCTGACACTGTGCTAACCAGTCCTTGTCCTATCCTATTAATACTGAGCACTAGGCTAGGTAGTGACAAGTCTCGATTTTATAAGTCATTGATTTGACTCGACTGGGAATCGAACTCCCAACTTTCCGCACCGGAAGCCTGCACTCACCGATTCGGCAACCGCGTCCGGTCCGTCTCTTTACGATCATCAAGAGATCTTCATATGATACAATTGTCTGCTGGATCTTGGCATGTAACATAGTCTTTGTATCCTTTCTTCTAGTGACTTTGGCCCACCGAACCTGAGTCCAACCAGTGACTTAACAAACAATACTTGTCGCAGGAGCGGGACGTAGCTCAGGATGTAGAGTGTCCACCTGTGAAGGTGTGGGTCATCCTATCGATCCTGCTCAGTGGACCCCATTTGCAGCTTGGGCTATTTTCCATTCCAACCAGTGGTCCACAACTGGTTCATCAAAGGCTGTGGTATGTGCTGTCCTGTCTGTGGGAAAATGCATATAAAAGACCCCTTACTGCTAATTGGAAAGAGTATCCTATGTGTCAGTAATGGGTTTCCTCCAAAGAAATATGTCAGAATGACCATATGTTTGACGTCCAATAGGCGATGATGAAAATCAATATGCTCTCGATAAAATAAAACAAACTTTCCTTACATAGGCCCGCTGGTGCCGACGGCTCCAGGCACAGCATCCTCATGGCCTTCATCTACGAGCAAGTGACGGCCTGCCTCAGCAAACCGCCCGCTGAGCGGAGCACGGCTGAGCTGGTCGCCCTGGAGCCGTGGGTGCGCCGGAAGTCGGCCATCTTCTCCACACTCCAGACAGGTAGGTCTCACTGCATGGTTGGCTCATTCACAATCACCATAATACTACCTAGGCTTCATGATGAAATGACAGGGTCGGGTGGTTGGTTGTGGGAGTTTTATATCCTGGCAACACCTAAGATCATATCAGGACGAGTACCGACTTGCGATAATTGGCGCGTATGGTGACTTTATACTGCTGCACCACTGGGAGACCAGAACACCATGCAGCACCATGACCTGATATATCCCACTCAGTAACATTATCCTGACACCGAGCCAACCAGTGCTTGCCCTATCCTATTAATGCTGAGTGCCTGGCTAGGAAGCGACAAGTATCAATTTTATAAGTTATTGGTTTGACTCGGCCGGGAACCAAACTCCCGATCTCCCGCTCGCGAGGCCATGCTCTACCGATTCGGCCACCAGGCCTGGTGATCGCCAGGAGGTCGCCAATCATGTTCATAGGTTGACAGTCAATCGGTGATCAATCGGCGATCAGTTGGCGATCAGTCGGCGATCAGTCAGCGATCAAACCCAGACTGGTCCCGGATTAGTCGCAAAGTGAGTCAGGAGGGGAGGGCATTTTGATCGGCAATTAGTCTGCGACCAGTCAGGAACCATCGCCGACTCATCGCTAAGCAGCTGCGATCGGTCGGCAAAAAATCGCAAGACCGATTGGCGACGTTTTTTAAATACCAGGGAACACTTGTTGGCGATCGGGCGGCGTGTGCTCGGAGATGGATCAGGGACTGGATGAGGACTGGTCAGGGACTGGTTGGGAGAACTGGTCAGGGACTGGTCAGGACTGATTTCCAACAGATGCCGATCGGTCGCAAATCAGTTCACAACCACTCCCTAACCAGTCCCCAACGAGTCCCTATTCAGTCTCCGACTAGTCTCCAACAAGTCTCTGAGCAGTCCCTGACCAGTCGCATATCAGTCCCCAACCAGTCCCTGACCAGTCCCCCACCAGTCTCCATCCAGTCTACGACCAGTCCCCGACCAGTCGAAAATCAGTCTCCGACCAGTCCCTGACTGACCAGTCCTCGACCAGTCCCCGACCAGTCGCAAATCAGTCCCCAACCAGTCCCCGACCAGTCTCCTACCAGTCTCCGACCAGTCCCTGACAGTACCCAACCAGTCCCCGCTCAGTCACAAATCAGTCCCCAACCAGTCCCAGACCAGTCTCTGATCAGTCCCTGACCAGTCGCAAATCAGTCCCCAACCAGTCCCCGACCAGTCTCCTACCAGTCTCCGACCAGTCCCTGACAGTACCCAACCAGTCCCCGATCAGTCGCAAATCAGTCCCCAACCAGTCCCAGACCAGTCTCTGATCAGTCCCCGACCAGTCGCAAATCAGTCCCCAACCAGTCCCCCACCAGACTCCTACCAGTTTCCGAACAGTGTCCGACTACTCCCCGACCAGTCTCCGACCAGTTCCCGACCAGTCTGCGATCAGTCTCTGACCAGTCCCTGACTGATTGCCAACCAATCACCAACCAGTCTTCCTTGGTCAGTCGCAAATCAGTCCCCGACCAGTCACAAATCAGTCTCCACCCAGTCCCAGACCAGTCGCAAATCAGTCTCCGACCAGTCCCCGACCAGTCCCCGACCAGTCTCTGATCAGTCCCTGATGAGTACCAGACCAGTCCCCGAACAATCCCTGACTGATTGCCAACTGATCACCAGCCAGTCTTCCTTGGTGTTTGTCGACCTGTCATCTACCCTTTTCCCCATCATTTGTTTTTGCTTTGATCGCAAGAAGGTTGCCGACTGATTTGGCTTTATTTGGTTTTATTTGTTTTTATTTGGTTTTATTAGGTTTTATTTGGTTTTGTTTGGTTATATTTGGTTTTATTTGGTTTTATTTGGTTGTATTTGGTCGCAATTAGGGAGGGCTGCGTAGGCCCTGGTGAAGTCCGCGTAGCGGCCCAGGGTGGTGGGGCCAGATGGAGAGGAGGGTGGGGCGGTACTCATGGGGGCTGGGGCCGCATGAGGGGCTTCAGGGAGGGTGTCCTGGACCGCAGGTTCGACCACGTCCGCGACCGGCTCTCCGAGGTCACCGAGGAGAGGGGGGGCGTTGTGGGCTGGAGTGGGGGAGGAGGTCTGGGGGGCGGCGGAGAGGGGGGCGCCAAACTCGGTGGGACGTGGGGAGAGGCGAGCTCAAAGTCGCGCTCGGACTCGGCGGAGGTGTGCAGCTTGTGGAGGTGGCCGATGTAGGCGGTGTCGCCAGCCGACAGGTCGCTGCGCGCGGCGGCGGTGGAGCCCGGGATTGGGGGGTGGGAGGGGCGCGTGGCGGCCAGAGCCTTCCACGTGGGTCCCCCCCCCCCCCCCCAAACCCCCAAACCCCCTCGAAGGGGCGGCGTGAGGAGGAGGATGGTGGTGTCTGGCGCTCTCCTGGTGCTGCCGAGGGGGGGGGGGGGGGGGGAGGGGGAGGAGAAAGAGAAGAGGGGGCTCCTCCGCCGCGAATCAAACGCAATGCAAGCATTACGACCAAGTCGGAATACCCCAGTTGTTCGGAGTTGTGTAGGCTGTATAGGCAACATGCTACTCATGCGAATCCTCCTATGCTTACGCAGTTGTACTTGTAGAACGCATACAACCCAGAATTGGAACGCTGCCAAGAAAAGAACATGCAATTATTTAAAGCTGCATAGTCCGATGAAAGCATCAAATTTTCAAAACCAAAACACTTAACTAGATTTGAACCTATATACCCTACTTAGATACTGGTGCACTTATTAAGTATGTATCGCTGCATAGAAGGGAATACTAAGCCAATTTACTAGAACATGTTACTGCCGAAACCTATGGTGTCAGACTTTTTGCTGTGCTTGCCAAAATTAATTTGGCATGTTTCCACTTCAAATATCTCCCAGGTTAGCCATTTAATTTTTTTTAAATTTCAAACGGAAGTAAATTAGATTATAATGATCAATCTAATGTATTTATATCAGAAAATTGCCGAAACCCCCAACGGACAGCCCATGAGAGGTAACCCCCTACCAGAAAACAGCCAGATAATATCAAATCCAAACATAAACCAACTACCTATTAGGTACAAACCTATAATATGTAAATAGAGTAGGCTAGTCTAAAATTAAGTGTCGAAAAAAATAAAAAGAGGAAGACTCTTACCAAGAAAATCAAAAAAAAACTAACATAGATCACTAACCACAAACCATAATCTTAAGAAACACAGACCGATAACTGCCCAGCATTGAAAACAAGCTCAATCATCCGAGCTTATATGCTATGGACAGCACAAACACCCTATACAAAAAAAAAACCATTGGACTATGCAACTTTAAAACTTGTTCGCTGCGCACATTCAAATTCACATACAGAATATGATATTAGTGGTGTGTGTGAATCGGGGGGTGTTCATTGGAGCTGAATAATGGTGTTAGCATATTAGTGTGTAGAGCTTAGATTCTATTGTGTTGTACTTATATAGATTCACAGGATGTGTGCCATATGAAAGTGACATCGGGCGCATTCATTTCACACACTCACACACATATATACATATACATATGTTATGTGTCAATTCACACTATTCGTGCGTGACTTAATTAGGCTTCAGAACGAGGCTGAGTTGATTGATTGGTGGTTGCTTTACGCCTTGTCGGCAGCATAGGCCATATTCACGGCGAGAAATGTTTGTTTTTGTTCAAACCATTGCTTTTACATGTAAAAGCATACAATCAATTTTGTGTCAATGGACACTAATGAATTTTGTAAACTCACGTTGAGTATTGCGAAAGAGTGGAAATGGTCTTAGTACACTGTTTTGTGCCAATATATATGAACTATGACAGAAATTAAAGGAGTGAAATTTGAAGATATTCACTTTGGAAACTACCATATTCATTTTTGCATACTTGTTTTCTATTTATTGGCCAATATTCATGAAGATTGGATCATGGTCAGATGCATTTTGAGGATGAACAGTAGGCGATGTCAACAAAGTCACTTACCCTGGTCACCGATCTTTTCTTAAATTCAAAATTGCATAACTTTCTTGATATATATATATATTTTTTTAATATAACCCTTTTAAACCATTTATTAATTGGTAATTACTAAGACTAGTTGTTCAACCGCATTGTGTGTGGAACATATACAAAGTAATTATTGTTCTATATATAATGCATATACTATGAAGGATAAAGTGCCTGTGGATACTGGTATAACCAGATCTGGGGCGCTAAGTGTATGTACAGAGTATGTGTGCAATGGTCATTTCGCCACTTACACTTGGCAGGTAAATAGTTACTGGTCCAGGGGCGGGGGGCTTTGTCTAATGCAACAGGATGTCTGAGACGATTACCATATAAAATCAGGCATTGACTTCCTCTGTCTGGTCAAAGCCAGACTTTGTATGTGGCAAAGCTTTTTTTGTGCTTTTTTGTTTGTTTTTTGTTTTGCTTTTTTTTGTACATTAGTTCTTTAAGCAGGGGAAATTTCAGTCGCAGACGACTGGTCTTCCTCATTCCACTGCTCCTTACCCTATACTAATAATGCTGCGCACCTGGCTAGGAAGTGACAAGTATCAATTTTTAAGTCATTGGCTTGACTCGGCCAGGATTCGAACCCATGATCCCATGATCTACCAACACAGGAGACGGACACTCTAACTCATTCGGCCATCCCATCTGGTGGGGGCAGTGATGTAATAATACAGGTAGTGGGTTTGCTGCTAGTTTAATTCAATCAGCCTGCACCAGCACTGTATGCTATATACATATAATATATCACATTTGTTTGATATATTCATCATATATCTGATATATATCGTGTATATTAATTCTCTTGTTGCTCCCACAACACTGTCTCCAGGAGAGGTTCCTAAGCAACCAATTAGAAAAGTGTTGGGAAGCTGGTTTGATACATGAGTTATTCTATCAAACTGGACACCACATATTTGGTTTCCACATTATGATGCTGATAATTTGTTCTTTCTTTTATTGATTGCAAGTCAAATAATTATTGTATCCTCTGTGTATTAAGTATGTTAGCAATAGTACATTATTGAAGCCGTCCCAAGAAAGAAATTAAAAGTTTTTACATATATGATTTTGTGCAAATGTGAAAAAGTGAAAACTTACACATTTTCACATTTACACATTTACACACTATGCATGTAGCCAAACTTTTTTCAACTTATTTTTCAACTTTGTTCTTGTCTGCTTAACAGTAATCAATCAAATCTTGTTTGACTATGTTGTATGTGTTAAAATGAGGTTCTGGATATCTTTGATTTTAATGTTACACGAGTGATATTAATGTATTGCTCAATACACGATTTCCGCTACTAGTACGACACCTGATAGGCAACAACACTTGTGTTGTGGATCGACAGTGTGTCACTGTGTTGTTTTACACTGATGACTGAGCTTATCAATCAATCAATAGGATATGGCTATAATTATGAAAAATTATTAAAAAATGGAAAGTATGTTTTCTCTATGAATCCACATTTGTTCCGAAAAGACTGTGTCATTTGCTCAATATAGGCCAGTGTTAACAGAGCCTCAATTGCCTCTCCACAGACTCTGTGACCCACAAGTCCAGTCTGGATTACGCTCTGCACATGCATCACGGAAATCGTGTATTTGTATAAGATCTAATTCAAAAAGTGAAATTCATTATTTTTAACTCTGACATATGCACAACATGCAAACCTTCATAGGACATTGGATTAGGCTATTATTTGGGAGTGTTATTTTGCTATTATTTGGAAGGTTTTCACTTTTGGTTTCCATGTCACATGTTAGTGCCCAGTTTTAGAGAATGACCCATATCCACATTATTTTGCCATGTAATGTGATAAATATATTATATGACATGATAATCATAAACGTTTTGCACTGCACGTACCGGCAAACTCAATGCATTGTCAATGGCGGTGAGCAATCTTCATACAGAAAAAGTGAAATATCTCTAAAACCATACGACCTAGAGACAAACCGCTGGGTACACGTATAGAAAACATATTCAACGAATAGATTATATTAAAGTTATAAGGGTAGGGTTCTGGATTTCTATTAATTTTGAATAAAATAAACGTGCACTGCGCGTACCGGCAAACTCAATGGCAGTGTGCCTTCGTTCTGCAGCTTTAGTAAACATTGAAATAGGTGGATAACATATACCTATAGGGTCTTTGACAAAGGTCACTGACGAGTAGTGTTCAAAAGGTTTCAAAAACAATGTTTTTAGTACTATCTATCACTGCTGCATGCACAGGTTGTGACATTAGGGGCTATGATACATTTATAATTATCATCTTGTATATATATTGATGATATTGGATAGCAAAATGATGTGGATATATCAACCAAGCTTCCCAACACTTGGGTCAAATGGGTTGCTTAAGGCCCTGTCACACTACGACGCTTCTCCCGGCGACCTGTCAGCGTTGAAAATAAAATCTTGCGCGTCGAGATGGGGCTGTCACACTATGACGTTTCTCCCGGCGACCCGACAACGTTGAAAGTACTATCTTGCGCGTCGAGAAACGTTAAAGATTTAGGGGAAATATGGGGAAATTGGACGTTGGCGCAGCGTGTTAGTAGCGCGCGGCCAACGTTGTGGTAAAGGCCCTGTCACATTACGGCGTATGGCGGGAGCGTATTGAAAACCTACGTAGGTCCTGCGCGTGCCGGCCTATGATGACATTTGGTGACCTTTCGGGTGGTTTTGAGCGTATGTGGAACCTACGAGGAGGGTACGAGGAGCGTATGGGAGCGTATGGGAGCGTGCTGTGACATTTTTTGACAGTATGGGCCATACGCCCTCATAGGTCGGGTTTTTTTGAGCATGCACAAAAAAATTTGGACGGACGGATTTATGAAAGCGTATGGCGGCGTATGCCTATACGCTTCACATACGCCGGCATCTGGCGGCATCTGGCGGTGTATGAGTAGTGTATGAGTAGCGTATGAGTAGCGTATGCGTAGCGTATGAGTAGCGTATACGGCGTATGCCGACGTATATGACGTAACGCGCTTACGCCGCCATACGCTCCCGCAAAAAACCCTAATGTGACAGCCCCTTTACGTATATCGGCGCGCTGTGTCTATGTCTCTGTATGTGTCTCTGTCTGTGTCTCTGTCTGTGTCTCTGTCTGTGTCTCTGTCTGTGTCTCTGTCTGTGTCTCTGTCTCTGTCTCTGTGTATGTGTCTCTGTCTGTGTGTCTGTGTCTGTGTCTCTGTCTGTGTCTCTGTCTGTGTCTCTGTCTGTGTCTGTGTGTATGTGTCTCTGTCTGTGTGTCTGTGTCTGTGTCTCTGTCTGTGTCTCTGTCTGTGTCTCTGTCTGTGTCTCTGTGTATGTGTCTCTGTCTGTGTGTCTGTGTCTGTGTCTCTGTCTGTGTCTCTGTGTATGTGTCTCTGTCTGGGTCTCTGTCTGTGTCTCTATCTGTGTCTCTGTCTGTGTCTCTGTGTATCTGTCTCTGTCTCTGTCTGTGTCTCTGTGTGTGTCTCTGTATGTGTCTCTGTATGTGTCTCTGTATGTGTCTCTGTTTCTCTCTCTCTCTGAGACACAGAGACATAGACACACATAGACACACACACAGATACACAGAGACACAGAGACACAAACCGAGACACAGAGACACACACAGAGACTCAGACACACAGAGACACACACACAGACACAGAGACACACACACAGACACATACATAGACACAGACAGAGACACATACAGAGACACAGACAGAGACACAGACAGAGACACAGACAGAGACACATTCAGAGACATACACAGAGACACAGAGACACATACAGAGACAGACACAGAGACACACACAGAGACACACACAGAGACACACACAGAGACACACACAGAGACACACACAGAGACACAGACAGAGACACACACAGAGACACACACAGAGACACACACAGAGACACAGACAGAGACACATACAGAGACATACACAGAGACACATACAGAGACACACACAGAGACACACACAGAGACACACACAGAGACACACACAGAGACACACACAGCCACACCCAGAGACACACACAGAGACACACACACAGCAACGTGTGAGCAACGACCCTCCCGCGCGCGCGCCGTCTTCCTAGCGTTCCCATAACGTTATTCCGGCGCGTCCAACGCAGCGCGACGCGCGCCTAACGTCCTTACCCATATATTTGCGCGCGTTGTCGATCGCTGTTTTTTTTTGACAAGCTTAAAACCTTGGGCGACCGGCAACGCGCGCCGACGTTGTCCGCCGACCATCAACGTCAAAGATAGTGTACCCACGTGTACCCACGCGCCCATAACACGCCACCAGCGCTTCTCGATATTTCACCAAATATCGCCCAAAAACACCACACGTTGATGGGTCGCCGCCGAGAAGCGTCGTAGTGTGACAGCCCCATTAGGAACCTGTCCTGGGGCCATATGCATGACGCGCTTTTGGTGTTACAGCCGGACACCGTTTAGCTATCACTGAGGTCGGGAACTATGTCAAGTGGTATGCAGGAGCGCATTACACTTTGATTATAGCTAAACGTGAAGTTATTTATAGATTTGGGAAATCCCTCGATTCGACAATATGAATAACACCGCCAATGCGGTGGGCGGTAATATCGGTTCGAATTTAGGGTTAATTTGATTAGATTTTACTTATGGCGTATGTAATTCTGTTAAATATGGCAGCATTTAATAGATTTGGGCCTAATATATTGCCGGCAATGGTGGCGGCCATGTTTAGTTGATGTTGGACAGTATGGATATCGACGTCGCTGCGGCGGCGGCGGCGATTTGTGTACTTTACATTCGTCGATTCGACAATATGCATAACGCCACCAATGCGGCGGCGGTGTTAATATCGGTTCGAATTTAGGGTTAAATTGATCAAATATCACGCTTAGGATATGTAATTCTGTCAAATAAGATAGCATTGAATAGATTTGGCCCTAATTGGTACCTAACACCGCCTGTAAACCAGCTATGGAACGGGTTTACCGTAACCTAATTTAATCTTGTGGTGTTAGGCCTGGTATGCAGTAGTTGTCTGACCCACCCCCTGACTCGCCAGATCCCACATCGACTCTGTCAGCCACATGCAGTACAGGTCAGCCCAGTTGGGGTCTGACCGGTGGCTACCCGTGCCGCCACCTTGTGCAGTGTAGTGGTACTGTGCTGGTGTACGGCGTAGTCTCCGCTGCTACCGCGTGATAGTAGAGCTCATGTTCAGACTACTACACTGCCCCCCCTAGACTCTCACCGGTTGCAGACTGCAACCCGATGAGAATCGAGAAATGAGAGAAGTCAACATGAGAACTAACTTGAAAGGGAGAGAAGCCTTACAAAGCTATGTATCCTTATGCGCAATTCTTAGACCTGCCTGCAGCGAATAGCAATATGTTTCTAGCTAGCTGCAAGGCAAACATGTTATTAATCTAGGTGAAGAAAGAGTCTTTAAATGAGTCGCACAGAAAGGACCTCTCCCAGCCTCTATGTAGTTGGTGTATAGAATGTTTTTTGATGGGAGAGAGTTCATACCCCACAAGTGGAACCCCCTCGACAGAAGGAAGCAGGGAACTGCTCAGTCCGCCCCCCACCGCCCCCCATCTCAGGAGAACCGTTAGCGGGGCGCTCTTCCTTCTGCGCAGAGCGGCTCCTCTTCGAGCTTCATCAATGCGTCCTTCTTGTGCCCGCGTCACCTGGCCAGTAGATCACAGACGGTATTACACCACGGACACGTCAAGCAGCCACACCCAGGACCCGCCACGCTCGCTGACCCGCTCCGGTGCAGAGTGCATGAAAGTAGAAGGGCGGTGTTACTTATAACAATTGAGAAAGTCTCCGCAGATACAATGTTAGGCATGTAATACATTCCATAAGAAGCACTGGGTGCCAGCAAGAACCCGGCCTACTACAAAGTAAATTACACCCCATGTGCATCCTCCCCTGCCGTAACAGGAGCCGATGCACACGCTGTCAATCATGTTCTGCCAGAAGCGCTTACTATAGTAGTAATTTAACAAAATTAAAGAATGCAGCATAAAATAAGAGCCAGAGCGACACTGCATGTGAAAATCTTTTTAGTGTGAAATGTACAGTGTCAACCCACCAACTCCCACACCATTGACCAACTCGTTCCACCGAATAAATTTAGGATATAATGTTTCCTAATAGTGTGGAAAAAGGAAGTCAAAACGGGGTGAAAGTTCAGGAATATTTAGGAAATAATTAATTTAATATGTATATATAAAAAAAATTATTCCGACCCCTACTGCAGAAAAATAGGCAGAACACAAGAAGCTAGATCCTCCAATCGGGAGAAAGCTAAGCTCTTTACCACAACATATATTATCAACAATCGTACTGCAAAGAAAAATAATGTTGGAATAAAGCAGTACGAAATGCTAAATACATCATGGTTATCAATGTAAAAATAGCACCGTAGCAGAGAGCTGGGAGACGGCAGGAGGGCGAGTGCCTGAGGGAGGCCGGCGGGCGACCTTATAAGGGAAGGGGGAGGGGCGACAGCGGGGGAGATGTGAATGCTGCCGGCCCGGGGGAGGGCGAGAGGTGGCGAGCAGCGGGCGTCGGGTGAGGCGCGAGTGCTGCGCGACAGGGGGGGGGCCGGGGGAGGTGGGGGCGCGCCGCGCCGTCTGCCGAGGTGAGTAAGCAGCGCGACGGCGCGGGGCGGGGGAGGGTCTCTTCCTCTCCTCGCATCAAAAGCAATGCTTTGCATTGCGACCAATGTAAGAATAGCACCGTAGCACTAAAAAGGTATATGCAATATTATATTAGCAGTCAATATATATATATATATATACAAGGCGGTATCCACCTCCTTAAGGGAGATGAACTATCAGAAATTTTTTTTTTTATATATTGTTAATGTGTATATATAAAAAAAAAAAAAAAATTAATAACCGCCACAGGGGTGCTAGTCTTTCATTTACCCCCGACGTGGAACCCAGAATCCCTCGGACAGAGCTAGCGCCGATCACCCGCGCGAGCAGTCAACCACCGCTAACCTAACTGCCACCTGTCATCTGAGACATCACGTTATCCAGAATCCCTCAGACAGAGGAGAGCGACGCCCGACTGTGCCAACAGTTAACCGTCGTCCACCACCCCGTCACTTGTCATCTGAATTTCGACGTGACGTCCAAAATCCCTCGGACAGGACCGAACGACGATTAATCAC
Organism: Branchipolynoe longqiensis; assembly: GCA_030323885.1. NCBI lineage: Eukaryota > Metazoa > Annelida > Polychaeta > Phyllodocida > Polynoidae > Branchipolynoe > Branchipolynoe longqiensis. The sequence goes on along the minus strand of CM059190.1, from coordinate 84,007,837 downwards.
CGTCCACCTTCCCGTCACCTGTCATCTGAATGTCGCCGTCAGCGTCAGCAGGCGCCCTTGCCGCACACTCCAGCAGTGCCCAATGTGCTGCAGCAGCATCCCCCACCAAGCTGGCCGGCAGGCCGTGCAGCCTGTCCTCGATGCTGAAGCCAGAGAGATCCAAAGCATGCAATGAACCATCCCAGGTCCGGAAGTCGCGGCGAAACGCGGCATGGAAAGTCATGTCGATGTCATTAATGACTTCCGCTTGCAGCGCCCTCTGCTCGCGCGATGCCTCCAACTTTCGCTCGACAATCTTCATGTCCTCAATGATATTGTCGAAGTCTGCACCGCGCCTACCCTCGGCCTGGCGAGCCAGAACATCCTGCATCTGCACGATGACCGCGTCAAAGCCCTCTATGAAGGCTTTAACCAGGCCGTCGACCGACTCAGTGATCTTGGCCGTCACGTCCAAGCGGTTGGCCTCGCAGAGACGCTTCGTGATGCCGTCCAACGCAAGGGTGACACCGTGATCAACCAACGGGGCCGAAGCCACCGCCGGTCGCTCAGTTACCACCCCCGGAGAAGGAACGACAACAGGAGCAATCACCACTGGTCTCACAACCGGGCTTGCAGACGCTGTCACCGTTAACTGAGAGGCAGATCCCGCAGCCGCCGACACACGTCGCCACGGAACCTGACCTAACGACGCCGGTTGAGACACCGATGCCACTGGCACAGTCGCCACGGTCACCGGAGCATGCGCTACCACCGCACTCAGCGTGTCGGGTGTCAGCGCAGCCACCAGCTTCCGACGCTTACGACGGCACACGCCCCTTGACCAACCTTCCTCCGGATCAATAGTCGCGACTGGCAACTGAGGCCAGTCTTTCAACCCCTGCTGGGAAGCAGATGGAGGAGGCGGAGGCAGCGGTGGGGGAGGCAAAGCCGACCTGTCCGACCCCTGGTTGCACTGCAGTTCGACAGCAGAGCCATCGCGCAACGGTACCAGGGACGAGGTCCTCTTACCTCTACCCTTGCCTTTCCCCTGGACGGACCTAGCACCCCGCCCAGAGCTCGAAGAGGCCACAGGAGTCGCTCGCCCCTGCTGGTCCCTCCTCATGTCTACAGCACCACGACCCCTGCCCCGTTTCACCGAAGATGCGCCGCGACCGGTGTAAAACCGCTCACGACGCACCTCCGCCGACCCAGGGACATATATAAACAGGGCAATCAACCTGTGCTGCTTGGGCAGCATCAGGGTTTCCCTGCTATAGTGGAAGTCTGTGCGCTGCTTCATCATGAAGGCGACAGGCCTCTTCGACACGGACTGAGGATTCCACTGTATCTCACTCAACCCCTTCACAACGTCATCTAACATACGTAGTCTCCATCAAACCAGCCACATTTCCCGAAAGAAACCGCGCCAGCTTAACAGGTCCACCCCTACGCGACCTGACGATCCACTCAGACGATGGAGATAGGTCCTCAGCGATCTCATAACCGAGGTCCACTCCAAACGCCCCACTGGCCTGCCAACACGCAAGCATGTAGGCTACCCGACCCGTTCTCCGATCCTCCTCCCCCTGCTCTTGTTCAGAGCAGGCAGCGGCCGATCTCGACGGACGTGCAGTATCAGAACTGCTACCAGTGGGGACGTCCTCGACGTCCATGGGTACGGTCCGTTTGGAACCATCGCTATTATGATAGCGATAGTCAAACGACCCATATGACACCTTAGCAGGAGGGATCGATGCCTTAGGGGGCACCGACACAACCTCCAAGCGATGACCAGCGTCACGCTGTACAGAGGCTTTAGCCTTCTCTACAGCAATCCTCACCTGCGCCTCCGTCAAGGCACCAGATGCACGAGAGGGGTCAGGAGGCCGAAGCAGCTCACCGCCCACAACAGGGGTAGACTCGACGGAGTTGACGTCCATCCCCACACTAGAACCTCCCCCTACTGACCGTCCGTTGTGGTGAGGTGCCGGCGCCAGACTCCCTAGGGTTCTAGCGCCTACATCCTCAGAGCCTGCGGACGGTAGCATAGGAGGTCGGACAGCAACTGCAGTCGGCAGTACCACCTGGCAAGAACCCGATAAACTACCGCTGAGAGGCTGCGCCATCCTCACTTCAGCTGGGCTGAGCGAGAACCGATCCGTGCGGGACGAACAAACCGACTCCCTCAACGCCTTCTCACGCAGCTGCCACTCCCGAAAGCGTGACAACTCGTCAGCATTTACCATAGTCTGTGCATTTGCGATAATGGAAGCTACGCACTGACGACCACAGCACTCAACAGGGGAACGTAACGACAGGCTAGCTACTCCCGGAGGAGAAACCAGCCCAGCCGCCGTAACCCGCTGAGGGCCCCTCACGACCGCCAACACGGACGACAATAGGGGACTAGACAGCTGCGGGGAGACTGTTGCAACAATCTCCCTACCACCTAAAGGCCTAATGGTCCCTATACAGGATAAACCCACCTCGTCGCCACCCTCGGCCTCATCAAAGAGAATACCGAGAGAATTCACGGCCTCAGCTCCCCCTAATGGAGTGCTGGGCGAATCAAGAATATCATCTGACATGGTCCACACGCAACGAACTGCCACGGCAGCTCAAGTCGCATGTCCCCCACCACAGACGATCGCCGTACATGCTGTGTCAAGTCTGCGCGATAAACGCACAGACCAACACAGTCGCGGCCGGCCTTGCTATATTCCTATAGTTTGTCACAATCAACAAGTACAAATAAGGAATATGCGAATAGAGATAGGATTAGTGTTCGAGGAACAAAGACACCAACCTAGTCTGCCGGCAGCCGGTAGAGTGACTGGCTCCACGTCCTCCCACGCAGAACCGCAGAGTCCAGTCGGCGTACCAACCAGAGAGCGCTTACCTCACTGGCGAAACACCAGGTGCGCCACCGGTACAACTAGCGTGACCCACATAGGAACCCAGCCAAACCACCCAACGGCGGTATTCCCCGCCCCCCCGCAGTACCGCTGACGTCACCGCACCACGTGGCCACGGAGAATCCCCAACCGCAGAATATCAGGGTGACCTAGTTAGCTCAACCACAAGGCCCGCCTGCCAGCTAGTGCACAATACTGAGTCACCCCCGGCGACAGATCCCCGGCCCTCACGCAGTACCCACCAACAACAACATGTACCGGTTACACGCACATGCTATAAGTGCCCCAGTTACGCCAAACTGAACAGTCCAACCAGTTACACCCATGCCCGCAGTAAACATAAACACTCCCCCGGTCATAGCAGCTAACACGCAGTACGCCCCGTCACCAATAACCAACGCGTTAGACAAGAAATAGCAGATAATCAACACACAGCTTAGGCAGAGGCATTACGCAGAACAGTAGTAACTGCGCCCATTCATTGGCGCCCCCGGGGCACCCGGCCTTTCCCCACTACTCTCAAATAACTGCGTAGTAAAGTTTAACTGAACATATGTACTGCGTTACTCGTTGTGTGACAGGGATTGGAGTATCTCATGTATACCCAACCCCTGGAGACCAGACAACACCAGGGTGGAGTAGCCTAATACCCACTACTCCACCCCATACCAGTTATCTGCGTCGTAATGCTAAACGCTCAGATCGCCGCACAGGCGGTGCATCCGAGCCCACATCAGACCCCTGTCTAACTGGTACAAAGTCGCTGTCACTACCCAAGCTACTGCGTACAGAAACAACACTATCAGCCTCAGACACTGATCTAGAACGACGCCGACGTTTATTTTTCCGTTTGTCAGGCCTATGCCGCCTAAGGCGCATAGCCTCTCCCGCAGTAACTGGAAGCCCAGGTACTTTCTTCTGACTGAACGTATCTATAGTGCCAGCCTCCACCCTAGCAGGTGCGAGTTCGTCCCCTACATGTGCATCCAGCCAGAAGGATGGTCCAGCATTTCTAGACATCTGCTCGGTGTAAAGCTTAAGACGTCTAACGTTAGATTTATGGTATTTACCATCCTTGCCCTTCATAATAACCGTGGTGTCAGAGACAACTTCTGTTATAGTAAAGGGACCATCCCAGTTCTTTGCGACCTTGACCCGAGCTAGCGGCGCATGATACCACACTACCCGATCTCCCACCTTGAACTGGCGCCATGCAGCAGAGCAATTCTCCAACCATCGTACAAACACGATCTCACAAGGCCGGTCTACTTGACGATTCACCACCCCAAACTGCGGATCAGCTGCTAGTCGGAGCTCCTCCCCAAATAGTAACCTGTTAGGAGTCACACGCGTGCTCCGTACAGTTATATGTGTGTGCCACAAACTTGACCTGTAAATCCCAATCATCTTGAAAGTCATTCACGGTACAAGCCAACGCAGATATCAGCGTCTTATTAAAACGCTCTACCATACCATCCGATTGTGGACAGTATGGGTTCGTACGCGTTTTCTTAACGCCCAACAAGCGCAACATGGACTGAAACAGTGTGGACTCAAATTCCCATCCCTCATCCGAATGGATCCGCATTGGGGCACCGAATATCAAAACCCAGTTATCCACCAACGCCTGCGCTGCAATGGGTGCAGTGTGATCTTTTAAGGGGTACACCTGCACGTACTTAGTGTAATAGTCTTGGACTACCATCATCACCACATTTCCCCTAGACGTCGTCTTAAACCCGGACACAAAGTCACACGCTAGACGGCGCCACCGATGCCCAGACAATTCCTGAGTCAAAGGTAGCTTCGCAATCCCTTCACCCGGCTTCACCACCTGACACTTATGGCAAGTGCGTACCCACCGCCTAATATCAGAAGTCATGCCAGGCCAATAGAACCGCCAAGCTAAAATCTTGGTGGAGCGAACATGCCCAAAGTGCGTAGCTGTAGAATGCCCATGACAAAACAACAACACATCATCGCGCAATGCAAATGACACGACGATCTGCAGGCGACTGCGTAGGTCTTCACCCACTACCTTCCACCTGCAGAGCACACCTTCACGCAGTTCCAGCAGGTCCCATTGATTTATAATCTTACGAGTCTCTGCATTCTCCACCGCCAGCTCGTCATGCAAAGGCTTCGAGCGGCCTACCTCCAACCACTTGATCACACGCAGTATGGAGGGATCTTGGCGCTGTGCCAAGCGAGCCTCTGATAATGTCCAAAGCTCATCATCATCTATGTCTGCCAGACGCATCGCAGGAATTTCTGCGACTACACAATTATGCTCGCCACAGTCTGTGCAATCACCCCGGCCGCACTTACGCACCGGGATTCTACTCAGACTATCTGTGTTGATGTGATCCACTCCCTTTCTGTACACAATATGCTCATTCGTCACACCATATTCAGATAAAGTGGCCAACCAATGCCCCATCATCCCCTCCGCCTCCTTGAAATTCAACAACCAACGAAGAGAATTATGATCAGTCCGGATAATAAAATCCGACCCTATCAAGAAATGTTTCCACTTCCTGCTATACACAAGGATAGCCATCAACTCACGCTTCGTCATGCAATAATTCCGCTACGCTTTATTAAGTTTATTACTCGCAAAAGACAACGGGACCTCTACCCCATCCTGAACCTGACTCAACACGCCTGAGATTGCAAACCCCGACGCATCAGTGTCCAGAATGAACTGCCCCACCGCCCGCAGATATCGCAGCACTGGGGTCTGAGTAAAGGCACGTTTCAAGCCCAGAAATGCCGCCTCCTGAGCGTCGCCCCACACAAATTTTATCTTTTTCGCGGTAACGACCAAGTCCTGTAGAGGAACAGCCAACCACGCAAAATCAGCAATGAAATTGCGGTAATACGACACAAACCCATGGAATGATCTCACTTCCTTCATATCCTCAGGTCTGGGCCATCCCGCAATTGCAGAGAGCTTTTCCGGGTCTGCCTTAATCCCCTTCGCAGAAACCACATGCCCTAGGTACTGCGTCTCACGCCTAAAAAGCCTACACTTTGAAGCCTTGAGTTTCAGCCCATAGGAACGTAAATGATCAAACACTGCTTGAAGCCGATCCTGACATTCGGTTAGTGTCCGACCAAAGACAATGATATCATCCAAATACACCAAGCAGATCTTCCACTGAAGACCAGCCAGCATATCCGTCAAAATCTTTTCGAACGTGGCTGGAGCATTACACAGCCCAAACAGCATCACGTTCCACTCGAATAAGCCTAAGTGATTGCTAAAAGCAGTCTTAGCAATATCCTCCGGATCCATTGCTACCTGATGATACCCAGATTGCAGATCCAGAGTGCAAAACCACTCATTACCCCCTAAACTCTCGAGCGACTCATCTATGCGCGGTAATGGGTAAGCATTTTTCTGTGTCACAGTATTGAGTTTCTTATAGTCAATGCAAAAACGGATCGAACCATCTTTTTTCTTGACTAAATGGACAGGTGAACTCCACGGTGAATCACTACTCCTAATCACTCCACTATCTAGCAGCTTATGCAACTCCGTCTCCAGTGCTTCTTTTTTAGAATGCACGAAACGTCGATAGGGAATCCTAAATGCAGCCGACTCACCGACATCTATGCCATGCTTCAACACCTCAGTCCAGCCTAACGTCCTCACCAGGCACTGCGAAAACCTGAACATTTCTACCCAGAAATTCCACAACCTGAGAGCGATCAGACTCACACCCCATAGCCAAAGGTATAAGATGGGCAGGCAAGCTTCCATCAAGGAGACGAGATACAACAGAAGGCGCCACGCACTCCTCCGTAGTACCAAAAGTAACCACATCGGCTACCTCCCCCAATGCAGCAACGCCCACTTCCCCTCTACTACTCACAACACTAGAGGGGCAATCCACCTGCGCCGCCCGCGCGACACACAGTTCGGGCCAACCACTGCTCCAATTACCACGTAACTGCGAACAGCTGACCGCACAACACCGCCCCGCGCTAACCCGTCCACTGGGTCAACTGCGGCAACAGCTGACTCAGCGACCCCGTCACCGCGAGCAATGTTTACACCAGATTGTTTATTCAACCCCGCCCTAGCATATTCACAATGAACATTACCAAAATCAGTAGCTTCACTTAACAACCCGATAGTCGTACCCCTCTGTAACCTAACCGCATACCGATTTGGATTAAACAAAGGCACAACTGAGCCAACAGGACTCCACACTAGCGTATTCTGACCTACCAATCCAAGCTCATGCAATTCTGAGACCATCGGTTCAAATAGGCTCTGGTGATCACCGTCAACCCCTACAGCTGTTATTTTAACATCACAGCCGGTCATCAGAGCAATGCGAATATCTTGCGCAACAGCAGACACAGTCTGACTATCGTGCCGCAATTCACACTGCACCGTGAGTTGATACGGATATCGAAGATATAGGCTGCCCGCTTGATGCAGCTCACACCCATAATACTCCAAAAACTCTGCACCTAAAATACCGTCTTCTGAAATATCGGAAACAGTAGGAGCATAATGAAATATTTTCCCCCCGATTTCCAGAGATAGTATGGCTTGTCCATGCTGCTTGAGTGGCGCCCCGGTGACAGTGACAGGCGTCACGCTATTATCGAAAAACACCTTATCACCGTCCAACTTATCGAAGAATTTTCGTCCAACACATGTGACCGCAGCCCCACTGTCTATTAAAAAATACCCAATAGTCCCTCTAACGCACACTCTCACATACCACCGTTTTCCATCCAAAGTCCAGAAAGTGGAATCCATGAACAGGCGCTTACCACAAGGGTGAGACAGGTCGCACCCCTGATGCTGCGCTATAAATTGCATGCAGTCGTCCAAAGGCGCGGGAGCCAAAGCAGAAACACAATACGCTATCTGCTCCATGCCATCCCACAATACCGACTCCACTGGGATAAAATCACCAGGGGCGATCACCGGCGGTCCCACGCTAGCCTCAGACTGCACACCGGCTTCCTTGACAGTTAACACCGCATCCGTTTTGGCGGTATCCGAATGGCCAATCGGGTTGAGCCTCAGCCCAAACGGTCCAACCCTAGGTGTTTAAATTAGGCTTAGATTTTGCGTCCCTGTCCTTACGGAGACGTGCCAACCTAGCCCGATCAACCCCCGAGTTGTCCCTACCCTCGCGATCACCGGCTATCACAGCCTCCTCGAGAGTACGTTTTACCCCAGTACATTGTATAGGCCAATGACCGAAAGCAAAGCAACGACCACACTCGTGATCACGAGCACGCGTATCTTTCTTAGCTACGCGCCTGCGCGCAGATAACCCAGATGAGCCAGGCCCACCTGTTGCTACCTGCGCAGCAGATTTCTGCTCCCCCATCACATCACGTACCCAACCTTGGACTAACGCTTTAGTGATAGGCGGCGACTGATAACCCCCCCCAGAGCCCGCCCGGAAATTGCCACCCTCCCGATAGCCAACACCTGACGAACCCCGGTAGGTATTACCACCACGATTGCTCCCCCCAGCACTTCCCCGAGAGTAACTACCGCCGCCATTACACCGAGGATCACATGGCGCGTTATACGCAGCCACCTCAACCTCGAACTCACTATCCGACTCATCCGATAGTCGAATAGCCTCCACCGCAGTCGACCGCCCAGCACGCAGTGCCTTGGCGCAGTAATCGTCGACCACCTCAAACATCTCCTCCTAGAGATGACTTACCCGGCCGCCAACGGTCATAGGTGGCACGCTGCTCCCCAGGATCCATGAGTGAGCACACGAAAAGCTCGACTATCTTAGTCTCAATCGCACGCTCACTCATCCTAGAATCTCTCGCAGCCTCCCGCCCGTCAACCTGCAGCTGCAGACCATACGCACGGTACGATCCATCACGGGCAGTTTGGACGTGCTTCTTCCACTGATACCAGCGCGCCATGGGGTCCACCGGACGGAACTTATACGAGATAATAGGAAGCAACTCCCTCATCGTCGTTAACCCATGGCGCCTCCACACGTCCACGCAGTCCTGCGCCGGCCCATTCCTCAACAGAGGCAACAGCTGAATGAGAGCCACCCTCTCATCCCACATGTTGGACCGCATATCCAACGTAAAAGCCGGCCACCAAGTATTCCATTCCTGCTTAATAACTGTAAATGGCTTAGGACGCAGCGTGGGAATATGCGCAGAACCCGCCACAGGATACCTCAAAACATTCTCATCAAGTTCCAACGTATCCCGATTACATGACTCCCATCCGGCCCCACCCCCAATCGAAGCAGACTCCCGAATAACATCCATCATTGCTGGATGATTTCGGAACAACCACATCTCTTCCACCGAGAACTAGCGACCCACCGGCAGACCAGGCAATGACGCGATGGGCACCGCGTCACTGCCCAAACCCCCCGGGTCAGGAATCCTCTCACTCCATACCTCATCATGAGTATTACCCACGTATACGGAATCCTGAACAACACCCCGTCGATGTTGCACAGAACATCCCCCCCCACCACCCCACCCCCGAGAAATAACATCCCCAGAAGAGGGCACCGGCTCCCTAGGACCCCCACATCCACCACTGCCCCCCTTAAAAGGCGCCGGCAAATGACGCCTTCTAAGGGGTGCGCGCCTGTCACTGTCACCGGCGCGCACTATGCACTGGATACTGCGTCTCGCGGCTATCTAACCGCGTAGACTCAGTAACCCTCACACCACTCTCTCCAAGCCCCAAACCGCGTTGAAACGCCAGTTTCTCAGCCTGAAAAGCTGCACGCTCACCTGCAAGGATCTCCAGAGCAGAATCAATGCTAGACCTCTCGGCAGCTAGCAACTGTTCACATCTCTGATTTTCACCCTGCAACTGAACATTCAGTGCCTCACGCATGGACAAATCCTCCATCTGTTTCATGAAAGCAGCCTGCTGCTCCTCAACCAGAATTCGGTTAGAATTTATCTCCTCTGCGGGGATGCGCCGTGCCGCGTTTAGATCTGCTAAATCGCGCGTGAAGGATGCAGCATTGGAGACTCTCAAATCATCCAACGCCCGTCTCTCCTCCGCCATCCGGTCAAACTGGACCCGCTTCCAAGCCCGCAGACGGCGGATACGCATCGATTCTTGACGCTCCACCTCCGACTGCGACCCAGAAAACGTACGACGCATAACCAAATCATGCTCCAACGTAGACGTGAACGAGTCATCAGCTATGAGCCCTGTCTCCAAAGCCGGGGAAATCTCCCTACAACAGGGAATTTGGGGATCACCACGCTCAGCTCCCATCCCCACAGAATGGACAACTGAACTCCCCCACGGCGAATACGCCAGCGGCACTTCTCGCACAGGACTCCCGCGTACGCCCAGACCTAAATCATCATGATACACAATCGAACTGCTACCCTCACGTACCCCCGCCTCCGAATCAGTATTGATCGACAGAGACAGTATGTCATCAAGAGCGAAGCCCACCTTTATTGTACTCCTCGAAATGCCCTCCCCAGTACTATCAACCTAGAGAACATTTCGTGCTGCAGTCGATGGCGTGACATTTTTCAACGCCGCACCCCCACCACCGGAATGAGTGCCCAACCGCGCGTCACGCCCACCACCCTGTATCACCACTGGTGTAAACAACGGCGCAATACCTGGCGGCGGACTGCCACTCAGCTGTGCTAACTGCGTCCAATAGCTATCAACACCTGCAACACCTTCAGCACCTATAGGCGACACCACCGGCACTAGCGCGGGAATGGCTACGCCCCCCCGACCTACTGACACCTGGCGGCGCTCCCCTATGATGCCGGCACCTGCATTAGGAATGAACGTATCAACAACAACATCCCCAACAGGTGAACAGTGAGCGTGGTGCAGTGTATTCACCACAGAAGCGTCCACGATCACCGGCTGTCCATCCGCGTCAGAACGCCCTGTACCATCAGTTTGGTACCGGCGCCCACTGCGCAGTTGACCTGCCGTCGCCCCCTCCATAATTAGAAATTACAAAGAGAACCTACCTTCGGAGTCCATGGCCCAGGTCCAATACTCACCCATTACGCAGAAGGCGAGATGGTTCACGGCACCAATGTAATGGCCCACGGCCCTCCGACTCCCACTCTCACAGTTACTCACGGAAGAACACCAAGATTCAATCAGGGTATGCTTCAACTCGGTTTATTGAACCATCTGCTCTCCGCGGTGTCAGTAGTTGTCTGACCCGCCCCCTGACTCGCCAGATCCCACATCGACTCTATAGGTGTGTGTGTGGGGGGTGGGGGGGGGAGCCACACGCAGTAGAGGTCAGCCCAGTTGGGGTCTGACCTGTGGCTACCCGTGCCGTCACCTAGCGCAGTGTAGTGGTACTGCGCTGGTGTACGGCGTAGTCTCCGCTGCTACCGCGTGATAGTAGAGCTCATGTTCAGACTACTACAATATCATTGGTCGTAATGCGAAGCATTACGGTTGATGCGAGGAGAGGAAGAGACCCTCCCCCCGCCCCGCGCTGTCGCGCTGCTTTCTCACCTCGGCAGACGGCGCGGCGCGCCGCCCCCTCCCCCGCCCTCCGCGTCGCGCGGCGCTCACGCCTCGCCCGACGCCGCTGCTCGCCACCTGTCGCCCTCCCCCGGGCCGGCAGCTTTCACACTCACCTGCTGTCGCCCCTCCCTCTCCCCTTATAAGGCCGCCCCCTGGCCTCCCTCAGGCACTCGCCCTCCTGCCGCCTCCCAGATCTCTCCTTTCTTCAGACATTTGGCTCTCCACCTCGGACCTCTGCCCCACCACAGCTGCAGCATGCCTCAAGGGAAGGGACGTGGACGAAAGGGCTCCCGGGCCGCCCCCCGCACCCCGGGGCCCTCTCCAACTCCCAGGAGGGACGAGTCGCCGGCCTCCGCCTCGGCATCTCCCGCGGCGACCCCCGGCCCCGCCTCGGGCGCCGAGATCGCCCTAGTCCTGGAGGCTCTCCAGCGCATCCAGCTGGAGCATCGCCAGGCCGCCGCCGACCTCCACGCCCGGATCGACTCCCTGGGCACCGGGGAGGCCCCGCCGACACCTCGGGCGCCCGCCAGCACCACGGCCCGGCCCCGGCCGCCACCTCAGGCGCCCCCACCGGGGGCCGCGCACCCGGAGTACGAGAGGTACCGCCACCTCTCCCAAGCCTCCCCCGTCACCTCGCCGCCCTACCAAGAGGAGCGGACCCGACACAAACCCCCGCCTCCGCGGCCGACGCCGTCCGGGACATCCTGGCATCCGCCGAGGCGCGGCACTGCACCAGGCGCCAAGGGATCCCGGCCAACTTCATCTTCCCCTCCGACCTCGTGAAGCGAGGGCCCGAGAGGAAGCCGGTGAAGAGGGGGGAGGCGACGAAGGACGAATACACCCTCGCCCTCCTCACCCTCATCGACCACCCAGACTTCCCCGCCCACTCCGCCCAGGGACTCCACCACCACCACCTCACAGTCTGCCGGGATAACCTGATTTACCCCTGGGCAACCGTCCGCCGGTACTCCGAGACCGTGTTTACAGCGATCGCGGACGGAACCCTCCCCCAGGGGTGGCATGACCCAGTGGCCCTCAACCTCATGAGGCTAGACTGCCTGGCCATGCCCGAGGAGCAAGCCACCGCCGCCCCGGCCCGCCTACCCGACCATCTCCACCGAGGCGCCCACCTCCCCCGACCCCAGGCTGACGCCCGCGCCACCTACGACAGGGAGACCCACGGCGCCCCCTGCCCGGCCTGGAACCGCGCCCCCGCCTCGTGCGATCGGGCCCGCCTCGGGGAGGCCCACGGTGAGGCGGGGGACACGCGCCGTCACGTCTGCGCATACTGCGCCAATGTGAGGCGCCTCTTCACCATGCACAGCGAGGCCGACTGCATCACGAAGCAAACCCGTGAGCGCCAGACCCCCCCCACCTCCTCGGCGGATTTTTGATCCGCCGGCCTCCCCCCGGCCGGCCCGGGGGGACCCCTCCGGCGCCTCACCCCCACCACTGCCGACAGCCCCGCAAGCCCCGCCGACAACCTCCCAGCGACCATCGAACGCAGCGCCGCCAAGCCCCAGCCGAGGATCATCACCTCGGGCATCACACCTCAGACCGCATCCCAGCCCAGCCTCAGGAGGAACCCTCTGCCACCGACCCTCACGACACCGCCTTCAACACCGCCGCCCAGACCCCGACCACCACCCCATCCAGCCCCGAGGACTTCGCTGCCCCCCTGCTCGACCCTCGTCGGACCTCCTCACCGGATCCCGCCAAGGAGCGGGCCTCCCCCTTTTTGGCCGCCCGCTCCCTGTCGACGCAGGCCCGGGACACTCCCCGCCCCCAGAGGGAGCCTGACCCCCGACACGGCCCACCTGCTCCACCTCGGGCGCGCCGCCAGCCCTCCCCGCGCAGACCTTCACCTCCGGACCCCCGCCTCGGGCGCCCCGGCCCCCCGCCTCGGGCGCGCCTCGAGCCCTCCCCTACTTTTGGTGGAGGGCTCCTCGGCACCCCCTCACTCCACTGACTCTTGAACTCTGTTCCTATATTTTTACATTTGAACTCTGTTCCTATATTGTGACATTTGAACTCTGTTCCTATTTTGACATTTGAACTCTGTTCCTATATTTACTCCTCCTCATTTATTTATCCCTCATTATTTACTTCTTTCCTCGTTTACCCTGTTACCCTGTATGCCCTGTATCCTTCCTGAGGCAAAAATAAAAACCCTTTTATTTCCACCCCCGCCTCCTCTCTTCCTTTTCGCGCATCGGTCGTAATGCGAAGCATTACGGTTGATGCGAGGAGAGGAAGAGACCCTCCCCCCGCCCCGCGCTGTCGCGCTGCTTTCTCACCTTGGCAGACGGCGCGGCGCGCCGCCCCCTCCCCCGCCCTCCGCGTCGCGCGGCGCTCACGCCTCGCCCGACGCCGCTGCTCGCCACCTGTCGCCCTCCCCCGGGCCGGCAGCTTTCACACTCACCTGCTGTCGCCCCTCCCTCTCCCCTTATAAGGCCGCCCCCTGGCCTCCCTCAGGCACTCGCCCTCCTGCCGCCTCCCAGATCTCTCCTTTCTTCACCACCCACCCACCCTACACTCCTACCACCTTCTCTTCCTCCGGTGGAGGGCTCCTCGGCACCCCCTCACTCCACTGACTCTTGAACTCTGTTCCTATATTTTTACATTTGAACTCTGTTCCTATATTGTGACATTTGAACTCTGTTCCTATTTTGACATTTGAACTCTGTTCCTATATTTACTCCTCCTCATTTATTTATCCCTCATTATTTACTTCTTTCCTCGTTTACCCTGTTACCCTGTATGCCCTGTATCCTTCCTGAGGCGAAAATAAAAACCCTTTTATTTCCACCCCCGCCTCCTCTCTTCCTTTTCGCGCATCATATATGCATCATATATATATATCTGATATATATCGTATATATTTTGTTATATACATATACTCTTTATATACATATAATATATCACATTTGTTGTATATATGCATCATATATATCTGATATATATAGTATATATGTTATTAATATATTATATTATTTATATCTCATTATATTTTCATCATATATATCTGATACATAACGTATATATTTTATATGTTATTAATATATTATATTAATTATGTCTCATTAAATATGCATCATAGATTTGGGTGTATATCGTATATATTGTATATGTTATTAATATATTATATTATTTATATCTCATTATATATGCATCATATATATTTGATACATAACGTATATATTTGATATGTTATTAATATATTATATTATTTATATCTCATTATATATGCATCATATATATCTGATATATATCTCATATATTGTATATGTTATAAATATTATTATATTATTTATATCTCATTATATATGCATCGTATATATCTGTTATATATCATATATATTTTATATCTTATTAAAATTGCATAGTCTGATGGTTTTGAATTTCTGTACTTTTTCTGAGATAAATATATTAGATCGATCACTAGTATCTACTTTACATTAGTTCAAAGTTACTTTTATTTTAAATGGTAGACTTTTGAGATATTTTGGGTGCAAACATGGAAAATTAGTTTTGGCAAGCTGGCCAAAACTCTGACACAATAGACTTCTGTTCAATTGACTCAGAATTGCCTTCTACGGAGAAACAAATTAAGTGCATCAGTCTCTAAGTTAGATATGTAAAATCAAATCTAGATAATTGTTTTGGTTTTGAAAATTTGATATTTCATCGGACTATGCAGCTTTAATATATTATATTATTTATATCTCATTATATATGCATCGTATATATCTGATATGTATCATATATATTTTATATGAGCGATATAATTAATAGATGCTTCATATTTGTCTTCAGCGACCCATGCAATCGACAAACCTCTGCCATGCACAACATATGAAATATAAATTAAAACCAACGGATAGTGCAACTTTAAGGGGGCAAACCAACGGATAATGTATTTTTAATGGGGCAAACCAACGAATAATACATATTTAAGGGGGTATCTACATGACCTTCTTAAAGTTGCACAATTCGATGTCATTTTTGTTGAGATAAATAGATTGGGTTGATCGTCATAATCTACCTTACTTCAGTTTGAAGTAACTTTTATTTTCAATGGCTAATTTCATCTTTGGAGATATTTGAAGTGAAAACATGTCAATTTGATTTCGGCATGCACATCAATATTCTGACACTGTAAGCTTCAGCCGTAACAAGTTCTATTACATTGTCTTTGTATTCCCTTCTACACAGCAGCAAATGCTTAATAAGTGCACCACACACACATTGACATAATGGCCGGTACACACCTACCATTTACGATTCGCGCACTAAAACTCGCGACTCGACCTGACCCGCTTAAAACTGAAAACGATCCGATTCGTTTTTCGAATCGCGAATCGCAATCGTAAACGGCCGCTTTTAGCACTAAAAACTTAGTTTTATGCGCGAATCGCAATCGCTAGGTGTGCGCAGGGGGCGCACACCTAGCGAGTTTTGTGCGCGAAACGGGCAGTTTTCGATCGTAAACGGGAGGTGTGCGCGCACAAACGGTAGGTGTGTACCCGCCATTAGTCTTCCAGGCTGCATAGTCCGATGAAGCATCAACACTCCCCTAGATTTGATTCTACATATCTAACTTATGCTGTCGGTCGCGATGCAACAAAGACTGCTTTCATTACTTGAATGCCACTCTCCATTTAGCTCTCTGCTGTGAGAGTTGCGTCCATCAGTCGGTCTTAATGTACATTTCATGAAAGCTGCCTGCCAAAGTGTTGAAGTGCTGCTGGCTTTTGCAAGTTACCAGCGGAACTCTCTCGGGGAACAAATAGAGGTTTCACACCGGCAAGAACATGTCAAGACAGGCGCAAAACTATTTGTCCCTGTAGTGGCTGGTCGGGAGATGTTGGGAGTTCCATACATCAACCGCCCTTAATGCTGCCACAGTGACATGGTTTTCTGCTTAGGGTTTGCTCCCTTAGCCTTCAGTTCTGTCAAGAACCTGTACCACAAGGCAGTGGTTTACAACTCTGCAAGGCAGGGGTGTCAAACTCCCTGAGGTATTGCTATACCTGCAATACCTGCATATATCGTATCTAACTTAGATACTGATGCACTTATTAAGCATTTGTTGCTACATCCGGAGTCAATTTAATAGAAGTTGTTTCTACCTAAGCCTATGGTGTTAGAGTTTTGGTGTGTTTGTCAAAATTAATTTGCCATGTTTGCACTTAAAATATCTCAAAATTAGCCATTTAAATTGAAAATTACATTAAACTACAGCCAGGTAGATAATAATAATTTAATATATTTTTCTTTTAAGAAAATGACAGAAACTCAAAACCATCGGATTATGCAACTTTAAGTTAAATTAGATATGTGGAATGAATTCTAGATAAGTGCTTTGGCTCGGAAATGTAATGTTTTCATCGGACTATGCAGCTTTAATAAATATCGACTTTTGTAAGCAGACCACCCCAAACATTCTCACCGCAGACTATTGTGGGTCCCTTTGTTCTTAATTTAATAATGACCACAATGCAACATAATCGGTGTCGGGTGCTCCTGCATTAGTTATATAAGGACCACACGAAGCAAGTCAGTCTGGTACTTATTGACTACCGTATATACGCGAATATAAGTCGACCTTGAGTAGTCAAGGGGTATTTTTGAAGGAAATATTTTGAAATATGCCTAACCCGACTATAGGTCGAGCTGCTTCTGCTATACACTGCTTCTGCTTCGCTTCGAGCTGCTTCTGCTATACACTATATATTCTGCGGCCCCACACTGTGTTCTGCACCTGTATTTATAGTTGTTAATATATTAGTTATATATATATATAAATATATATATATATATATATAAATATATATATATATATATATATATATATATATGAAGAGTTCAGGCTCAAAACCATGTAAACACTAATACAAAAATGGAGATTAACATTGGAATGAAACCCTCAAACAGTTTCTTTTTTATATTGCAACTCTTTTGTTCATTGCTCCATAACTATGTGATCATATGACAAGTGGAATTAGTGAGAATTATTTTATTATTGGGTAAAAGTCTTTTATTTCAACTACATTTTTGGATTGTCGTTTACATGGTTTTGCGCCCGAACTCTTCATATGTGTATGTGTATATATATTTATATATATTTATATATATTTTTATATATTTTCATATATTTTTTATATATTTATATATATTTATATATATTTATATATATATGTATATATACATATATATATATATATATATATATATATATATATATATATATACCTCTGGTTAATCCAACACATTCTGTCACACACCAAATAATGTTGGATAGCAAATTGTCAGGTTAACCAGTTTAGATTATTTCGTGGTCATTTGTGTTATTTTGTATAAGCCTATATAGGCCTATGTCTGACTGAATCGGGGATGTTCGCCTGGCTAACATGTTTAATTCGCCAACGAGATGCCAGGTGGATCCTGGAGCAAGCCTGCTGCGCAGTCACTCGACCACTGGAGCCTGATGCGCGAAAAGGAAGAGAGGAAGGCGGGGGTGGGAATAAAGGCGTTTATTTCCGCCTCAGACAGAGTCAAACATAAAACAGAGTATACAGAGGCATGAGAGAGGCTCATGAGGAGCAGAGTAAATAAGCTCATAAGGAGCAACAGTGTAGGTAAAAGGCAATAAAAGAATAAGGATAGAGGCTCATGAGGAGCAATACAGCAGGAGGGTGCTCATGAGGAGCAGGAGGAGATGTACAGGGATAAACAGGGGCTCATCAGGAGCAATGTCAGAGTTCTGGTGAGGGGGGGCCGAGGAGCCCTCCGCCGCTGGAGGAGAAGAGTGTATAAGGAGAAAGATGGGCGGGTGGGTGGAGAAAAAGGGTGAGGATCTGGGAAGGCGGCAGGAAGGCGAGTGCCTGAGGGAGGCGTGGGGAGGCCTTATAAGGGAGCGGGGACGGGCGACAGCAGGTGAGGTGTGAATGCTGCCGGCCCGGGGGAGGGCAAGAGGTGGCGAGCAGCGGGCATCGGGTGAGGTGTGAGTGCTGCGCGACACGGGGCCGGGGGGAGGAGGGGGCGCGCGGCGGCGTCGGGCGAGGTGGGAAAGCAGCGCGACAGCGCGGGGCGGGGGAGGGTCTCTTCCTCTCCTCGCATCAAGCGTAATGCTACGCATTACGACCGATGCACGAAAAGGAAGAGAGGAAGGCGGGGGTGGGAATAAAGGCGTTTATTTCCGCCTCAGACAGAGTCAAACATAAAACAGAGTATACAGAGGCATGAGAGAGGCTCATGAGGAGCAGAGTAAATAAGCTCATAAGGAGCAACAGTGTAGGTAAAAGGCAATAAAAGAATAAGGATAGAGGCTCATGAGGAGCAATACAGCAGGAGGGTGCTCATGAGGAGCAGGAGGAGATGTACAGGGATAAACAGGGGCTCATCATGAGCAATGTCAGAGTTCTGGTGAGGGGGGGCCGAGGAGCCCTCCGCCAAAGAGTAGGAGAGGGCTCGAGGCGCGCCCGAGGCGGGGGCCCGGAGAGGTAGGTCTGGGTGAGAGGAGGGTCCGGGGCCTACGTGGAGGGGGGGCGCGGGCGGCCAAAATAGGGAGGCCCGCTCCTGAGGCCTCGGGGAGGAGGTCCGGCGAGGGTTGATCAGGGGGGCAGCGAACTCCTCAGGCCTGGGCGGGGTGGGAGTCGGGGTCGGGTCGGGCGGTTTCATGAAGGCGGTGTCGTGAAGGTCGGTGGCTGGGCTGTCTGGGGAGGGTCCCTCGTGGGGCTGGGCTGTGTCGTCCGAGGTGTGAGGTGCGAGGTGATGATCCCCGGCTTCGTCTGGGCGGCGTTTCGATCGGTGTTCGCTGGGGGGCTGTCGGTGGAGATCGCGGGGCTGTCGGCAGTGGTTGGGGTGAGTCGCCGGGAAAGGCCCCCCGGGCCGGCTGGGGGGAGGCCGGCGGATCAAAAATCCGCCGAGGCGGCCGGGGTCTGGCGCTCACGGGCTTGCTTGGTGCGGCAACCGGCCTCGCTGTGCATCGTTAATATGCGCCGTACATTGGCGCAATATGCACAGACGTGCCGGCGCCTGTCTCCCACCTCGCCGTGGGCCTCCCCGACGGGGGCCCGATCGCACGAGACGGGGTCACGGTTCCAAGCGGAGCAGGGGGCCCCGTGAGCATGCCTATCGTAGGTGGTGCGGGCGTCGACTTGGTGCCGGGGGAGGTGGGCACCTCGGGCCCCATCTTGTGCCGGGCTGGGGGGCGTGTCGAGGGGGTAGACGGTCAGCATGCTGTCGACTCGGATGTTGTTGAGGGCCACGGGGTCGTGCCACCCGTGGGGGAGCCTCGCGTCCGCGATCCATGAGAAGATGGTCTCTGAGTACCGGCGGACGACCGGCCAGGGGTGGAGGAGGTTATCTCTCATGATGGTGAGGTGATGGTGGTGGAGGCCCCAGAGAGAGTGGGCTGGGAACGAGGGGTGGTTGACCAAGGTGAGGAGGGCGAGGTGATATTCGTCCTTGGTGGCTTCACCCAGTTTCACCGGCTTACGTCCCGGCCCCCTCTCCACCAGGTCGCAGGGGAAGACATAATCCGAGGGGACACCTCGGCGCCGGACGGCGTGGTGCACCTCGGCGGAGGCCAGTATATCGCGGACTGCGTCGGCCGCGGATGCTGGGCTGTGCTCCGCCGTCTCGCGGCGGTAGGCGGGCGACGGTCGCGGGGCGGCGGTGAGGCGGCTGTACCCCTCGTATTGCGGGTGCACCGCCCCGGGGAGAGTCGCTTGAGGCGGAGCAGGGGGTCGGCTCCCGATCGGGTCGAGGGCCCGAGGTGCTTGGACGGGTGGCCAGGCGAAGGCCGCCTCACCCGTTGATAGGGGCTGGGGGGTGTCCGGGGCTCCTCGGGGGACCCCGGCCTCGACGGCTTCCATGCGCACGGTGAGGCGGTTGAGCGCCTCCAGGATGGCGGTGGTATCGCTTGAGGGGCGGCCCGACGGCGCCGAGGGTGACGCCGAGGCGGAGTAGGCTGCGGAGCCTCCCGGGGAGCCCGAGGAGGGCCCTGGGGTGCTGATGACGGTAGTCCTGGCGTTCTTCCGGCCTTTCCCCCGTCCGCGCCCGGGCATGATGAATCGGTCCGAGGAGGAGTAGCCCAAAGAAAAAGGGTGAGGATCTGGGAAGGCGGCAGGAAGGCGAGTGCCTGAGGGAGGCGGGGGGAGGCCTTATAAGGGAGCGGGGATGGGCGACAGCAGGTGAGGTGTGAATGCTGCCGGCCCGGGGGAGGGCGAGAGGTGGCGAGCAGCGGGCATCGGGTGAGGTGTGAGTGCTGCGCGACACGGGGCCGGGGGGAGGAGGGGGCGCGCGGCGGCGTCGGGCGAGGTGGGAAAGCAGCACGACAGCGCGGGGTGGGGGAGGGTCTCTTCCTCTCCTCGCATCAAGCGTAATGCTACGCATTACGACCGAGCCGGCAACACGTAATTTCTTTCGATTTCTGTAGCCACCAGTATCAACAATGCCTCCAGTTAAGAAGCGCCGTGGGAGGCCTCCTGGCTCATCTGGTATCTCCCGTCGTGGTCTGAGAACCCGAGGTTTGTTCTCTTCCTGTCGAAAGCCGTCTTCGTCAGATGCTGATGAACCCGCCTCGGGTCGTTCTTCAGTGGCGGCGGAGCAGCCCCCTACACCGCACTCAGCCGCCGGCAGCATGACGGGTGTTGAGGCGAGGCTCAACGCGTTGGAGCGGATCGCCGCCCTGCCGGGCATGCTGGCTCCTGCTCCGGCTCTCACCCCACCGAATATGGCTTCAACTCTGCGTACTGGCTTCTCCTCTGTCACGCCTCTACCCGCTCACCGTCACCAAATTCCTGAGAGATTCCCGCCTGGCATCTCATGTGTCTCTGACTCTGGAGCTGGCCGTCCGCAGCAGCTTGCAGGGTTGTCCGCCAGATCTCCTGGTTCTGATCAAGTACGTCACGTCGCCTCTCATCCCCGACCTGTTCCAGTGGCGTCGGGTCCTTACCCTACACCTCATTACCACCAGCAGCAGCCGCAACAACCGATAACTACTGAGTTTCTACTAGGCTCTACCCACGCACTCCACAAACCGCCAGGTACTCAGTTTTTCCCACCTAACTTTGTTACACGCGGCGATGGCTGCAAGAAAATCACGCTAGGGGAAGCCTCTTGGGCAGAATACTTTTTTGCATTGAGAATTCTAGTTGCTGAGCCTGAGTTTCCGCGTCCCTGGGTGCCTCCGGTCTTCCAACATGAGGAAGATCTCTCCCTTATGGCAATAACTTGGGACTGGCCAACATGCAGACGCTGGTCAGAAAGGGTTTTCCAAATGGTCGCTGATGGGAGGCTTAAAGAGGGCTGGCTTAATGCGGTGGCGATTAAGGATGTTCAACGGGAGTTTGTGTGCTTCAATCGCGCGCTGTCGCGTCCCATAATCCCGAGTCGCGATACCAACCGGTGAACCAAGTATGACAGGCCCACGTCCCTCAACCTGTATACGCAGGGAACGCTAGTGTCCCGGCTCCAGTCAATCCGCCCCCAGTTAACCAACGTGATGAATACTCGAGGGAGGCGGATGGGAAACCGGGCTATAACTGGAACTGGGGGAAAGAATGTGGTTTTAATAGCTCTCACGGTTCTCACCCTGAACGTGCGCCACACATCTGTGCATGGTGCGCGTATAAGTTCAAGCGGGTCTTGCAACATAAAGAACAAGATTGCATGAAAAAACGCAAGTTTCCCGACAAGAAGGCTGCAGAGGCAGTTGGTACTACTCTAAGTTTTAGTAACGATACTAATTTCTCAACTGACCCCAATGTTAATATATCTAATGTGCCACACTATACATGTAATCACACGACAAGTAATACTGCTACGCCCAATACTCTGCCTTTGGCCTACTTATCACCGGTAACTAAGCAACGACAAGGCTCTAATCTAAATGTACTCGGCTCAGCTGATAAGGTCACATTGCCGAAAGTGGCCCAATCACATTGTTTAAAGCGTAATCTCAAACTGGATAATGATATGGGAAAAGAGAAAGGCACTAATGATGTTGTACCTATGACCTCAGTAGTTGACTCTAATGTGCATGATTTTATACTGTTAAATTCTGATATTTCTTTTCCATCGCTGCTAACTGACTGGTTTGATGCCCCGATTGAGGTAGTACTGTCAGCGTTGCCATCAAGTGACCGAACTAGCTTTGTTCCCCCACCATCGCCACTTGAGTTTAGAGATCAACTACTTAAATTCTGGCCACTCTCTTCTGATATGTCTTGGCTTAATATGAACAATAATTATAAAGATATTTATAATAAAGTATGCGTAACAGGCCTACCTGATTATATAGGAGCAAGGATTACGGTGCCCTCCGGGCTTAACATACCAAAATGGCGAGCTGTCCTTTTAAACTATCCGGACGTCCTACTTGTAGAGCACCTTGAATTTGGCTGTCCACTAAACTACTCCTCCTCACTAATACCTACCCCGACTTATAAAAATCACTCGTCTTCGAGTGAACATGACCTGCATATCAAGAAATTCTTAGATAAAGAAATGTCTATGGGTACCCTCTTAGGCCCATTTCAATCTCCTCCCTTCCGTCCTTGGTGTCAACTAAGCGCTATCATGACTAGGCCAAAAAAGAATTCTATGCAGAAGCGAATAATTATTTATCTGAGTTTCCCTAGAGGGAGGAGTGTGAATGCAGGAATAGTGAAAGGCTATTACTTGGGAGGCCCTTTAACTTCTCCTTACCATCAGTATCTAAACTCACAGATAAGCTAACTGTGTTAGGCAGAGGTGCCTGGATGTGGGGTGGAGATTTAGCATGAGCATATAGACAACTGAGGGTATGCCCACTCTCACTCCCGTTATTAGGCATCTCTTTTAATGATGACATTTATATAGATCTTGCCCCGCCCTTTGGCTGTAGAACCTCGGCGTTAGCCTGTGCACAAACAACCAGAGCTGTGGTATGGCTGCTGAGAAATCAAGGCATCTTCTCACTATGTTACCTTGATGACTTCATAGTTATCGAAGATACTAAAGAAAAAGCATGTACGGCCTATAATGCCTTTGTAAACCTAACATCTCAACTTGGCCTTGACTTAGCAGTAGATAAATGTAGCGCTCCAAGTACATCTATAACATGGTTAGGTTTCCTTATAGATTCAGTTGATATGACAGTCACCCTACCTCAAGAAAAGCTTCAAGATGTACTAAATGAGTGTCTTTTATGGGAAAAGAAATCTACCTGTTCTAGGAAACAATTACAGAGCTTAGCAGGGAAGCTCCAACACTTATCGAAATGCATAAATCCAGCAGTCAGATTCTCAAATAGGGTATTAGAGGCATTAAGAAAAGCCCCTTACACAGGTCAGTATGCATTTGATAGGGATCTACTGAGAGACCTCGAGTGGTTTGAACAGTTTGCCAGCTCATATAACGGTAAGCAACTCATTCCACAGGCACCGCGAACCGAATGGGTTATTGAGTTTGACTCTACTTTGAAGGCGGGTGGTGCCTACTCTAAACTGGCATTCTACAAATCGCCTTATGATAATGAGCTCTTACAAGAAAGCTTAGCTATAACACAATTAGAAGCCCTTAATCTGGTGCATGCCATTACATTCTTACTACCTCAAGAGCCACATGACTATTTAATTAAAGTCAATACAGATAACCTTTCTTCCCAACAAGTATTAGAGTCAGGAAAAGGGAAAGATAAAATACTATGTGCTTGCGCCAGACAGATCTGGCTAATCGCAGCTGACAACAATTTTGACATTGAGGTAGTTCACAAACCAGGTGATCAACTAATACTAGCCGATGCTCTGAGTAGATCTCCGCACTCCACTGTAGCTCTAACTAAAGCAACGCAAATGTGTGCTGACCGTCACCTTCTAGAAATCATGGTACATATCTCCCTTGAACTGTTGACATGTACCACCTAATATGTTATCGCTGGAAGATAGTAATTCTTTTGCCTCTATCTTCCAGGATACACACTGAGCCACCACCACCGACTTCTAAATGTCTACACGAGTGCGCTTGCACCCAGGACATGGCAAAACAAAGCTGCTCATCTGAAGATATATCTAGAATTCTGTGTGAAGCATAAGATTAAGGCGACTTCTCCTTCAGTCTATGATCTCTTGTCATTTCTGCTCCTGCTAACAGACCGCCTCAAATCTCCAGGCGCGGTTCTCAACTACTTTAGCTCTGTTAAAGTCTGGGTTCTAGGTAGCACAGGTGATGGGTCCGCCTTTGAGGTGCCGGAAGTAAGGACATTTAAACAGGGTGTCTTCAAGGTCTCAAAGCATGTTGTTCATAGAGCGACCCCGGTATCACAAGAGGACTTTAAAGCAATAATTTCAGCACTGTATAACATGTTCCCTCGGCCGCATGTGATCATTGCGGCGCTCCTGCTAGGGTACTTTACCTTGATCAGGCAATCCAATCTGGCGCCGCCATCCTCTGCGGCAAGTGGGTTCCGACATGTATTAAGATGTGGGGATGTGTCCCTACGCCGGAATTCTCTCTCAGTTACACTTAATTCATCCAAGACAAGGGCCACCTCAGACCCCCCGGTGGTCTTCCGTCTGCCGGCACTGCCGGGTTCCCTCTGCTGCCTGGTCACAGCCTGGGCTAACTACCTATCAGTAGTAACACCTGCGCCCGACTCTCCAGCGTTCATCCTTCCATCAGGCACACCGCTCACCATTCCGACCCTGAAATGCGCGCTCAGAGTAGCTTCCTACTCTGCCTTTGGGCTTGACAAAGCCTTCACCTTGCATGGGCTGAGACGTGGTGCTGCCCAGGCGTGTCAAGGGTCAGGCTTGACCCTGGACCAGATCATGGCGGCGGGAACCTGGCGGAGTGCGGCGGTGTCGGCTTACCTAAAGGCGATCCATGTTTCAGCAGCTCCCGCAGCGCTCGGAATTTTATTGGGTTGAGCGCTGTCGGGAGTGCAATTCCAGATCTCCACCAATGACCTAGTGTGCATACCATGTTTCGTTTCAGCTAAACCAGTACTGAACTTTGATGATCACTTCTTATAAGACTGCTTACTGTGCTTAGAGGCCACTGTCGCCGTCACGCTTCGATAACTACACAAATGACCATGTTCAGCGCTGCAGGTCATTGTGCGTGAGCACTGACCTGTCACTAGTTAAGAAGGCCATGCGCTGACCATATATATCCGCGAAGAAGCTTCCTTGAAGCATGTACTTGTACAGATTAAGTTATATAGATCTGTCCAAATATACGTTGTTGGTGTCTTGGTGTCTCGTTGGCGAATTATGTATGCAATGGTTCATTAAAATAATAATACCTAAGTAACACATCTACATTTATTACAGATAAGCAAACATATCAATCATTCACACTAACATTATTTGATTTTTTTAAACTTCGACAAACTAGACTGAGCAGCCACTGAAAGAAGGTCTAAATCTGGGATATTAGTGTTAATTTATGTTTGATGAGGTTCAAGTGTCAGATTAACCCGAGCTATTGGCATGCTATAGGCATGTTTGTTACAAAAAAGCAGTGCAGTGTCAGAAAGCGAGTGTCGGATTAACCAGAGTAATTAGCATTGATTAATTAGTAATTAGCATTGACACTGTGCGGGATGTCATCAAACACTGTGAGTCACTAACGTGTTGTGTTTTGTGTTTATTACAGACATTGTGCTGGATGTCATCAAACACCATGAGTCAGAAACCTGTTGTGTTTTGTGTTTATTTGCAGACACTGTGTTGGATGTCATCAAACACTGTGAGTCAGAAACCTGTTATGTTTTTTGTTTATTTGCAGACACTGTGCTGGATGTCATCAAACACCGTGAGTCAGAAACCTGTTGTGTTTTGTGTTTATTTGCAGACACTGTACTGGATGTCATCAAACACTGTGAGTCACTAAATTGTTATGCTGTGTGTTCATTTGCAGACACTGTGCTGGATGTCATCAAACACTGTGAGTCAGTAACCTGTTGTGTTTTGTGTTTATTTGCAGACACTGTGCTGGATGTCATCAAACACTGTGAGTTCATCACCAAACAGAAGCACGAGCCTGTTCTGGTGCAAGGGGAGAAGGGTTACAGGTAGGTGGCAACCTTTTGTTCTTTTAAAATGCTAACTCTTCACCATTTATTAATTAAAGTTCCATTGCCCAATGGCTTTAATATTCATTCTTCTTTAAAAACTTTCTTTTTATAGGTAAATACATTACGTTGATCGTTGTTATCCACCATCCTTCAGTTTGAAATAACTTTTATTTTAAATGACTAACTTTGGAAATTCTTTAAGTGAAATCATGGCAAATTTAATTTGGTGTGCATGTGAACATTCTGACACCCCAGACTTCAGCGGTGATAGGCTATTTGGCAGCAGTGGGTTTCCTCCGAAGAAATATGTCCGAATGACCATATGTTTGATGTCCAATAGCCGATGATAACAATCAATGTACTCTAGAGGCGTTGTTAAATAAAACAAACGTTTTTTTTTCCGAGAGTGTGATTTTGTGTGTTACATCCTAGTTATGGTAGCGTGATAAACATAGCCTCACTATGACAATAGCAGTGGCGCTGTGAATTCTCTGCTACCTAATAACATACACAATTACAAAAGGATGGTGCTGGAACCGGTGTCATTTCGACTTTGTTGATGATGTGGCATTCTCTCTGGCGGAGTGGTTAGAGTGTCTGACTTTTTTCTAGGTCAGACTCCTAATCTGAGGGTCGGCGGTTCGATTCCCCGTGGCCCCAGCTCTGCCAATTTGGATTTCCACCGCTGTGTATAACTTACAGCGTCATCAAAGGCCGGTTACTCTCATACCATGTCTATGTGGTGTGGGAGGTTCAAAATCCCTTGGGTCGGTAAAAGTGTAGGCTCGGGCTTTCTATCGACCAGCAGTGGAGTGGGGAAGACCAGTCGTCTGTAACTGGGATTTCACCTGCTTGGGACAACTAATGTACCAACAACAAAAAATTAGAGACAAATAAGTGTTCAAACTTCCTGTCTATCATTCGCTATATCGCTATATCATGTGTGTGTCTGTCTGTGTGTCGCCAGTTTCTATATCATCCTGCGCGGGTCCGTGGCGGTTCTGATCAGGGACCAGCGGGACGAGGAGGACGGCGATGTAAGCCTACTCACCAGGGACCAGCTCGGGGTGCAGGTCGCCGTCTTAGGTCAGTATGGAACCTCCTTTAAAGTTACATCAACCGATGGTTTTTGAGTTTCTGCCATTTTCTGAGATTAATATATAGTAAAACCTCTCTAAATCGACCAACCATGGGACCGATTTTACATGGTCCATTTAGGGAGGTGGTCGGTTTAGGGAGGTTTTTTTTTACTGTTACAATGGTATTGTGGGGGCGATCATTTGGGACCCAAATAAAGCAGTCGATATAGGGGAGTGGTCGAACAGTGGAGGTGGTCGGTTGGAGAGGTTTTCCTGTATTAGGTTGATAGTGATTATCTATATTACTGTAGTTTGAAGTAAACTTTTGAGATATTTGAAATGCAAGCATAGAATATTAATTTTGGCAAGCATGTCAAAACTCTGTCAGCCCAGGCTTCTACAGGAACAGGTTCTATTAAACTGACTCAATAGCTATTTCCTTCTATGTGACAACAAATGCTAAATAAAAAAGTGCTTCAGTATCTAACTTAGATATGTAGAATCAAATCTAGATAATTGTTTTGGTTTTGAAAATGTGATGGTTCCATCGGACTATGCAGATTTAAGTAGTTCATGTTTTTTGTTAATCATAACCACATGCGCGTCTGTATTCCCTATTGGGAACAACTACCCCATGATGTGTTATAAATGTTTTCAACATTTTCATGGTTGTACAACAATTTTCCAGACCCCGCCTACTGCCCCCCCCCAACCCCCGCTTTCCTCCTAAAGTAGTACACATCAACATTTTACTACAGAATATAAAGACAAGATTATTAACATTTTAAATTGTTTGTTTGTTGTTGTTTTATGTCCTAGCAACATCTAAGGTCATATCAGGATGGGTACCGACTTGTGACAGTGCGCACTCATGGTGACTTTATAGTGCTGTCCCACTGGGAAACCAGGCCGCTGGCACCATGACCCGGTACCCCACTCAGTCACATTATCCTGACACTGAGCACACCAGTTCTTGCCCTGTCCTAATAATGCCGAGCGCCTGGCTAGGAAGCGACAAGTATCAATTTTTAAGTCATTGGTTTGACTCGACCCCACAATCTACCAGAACGTTAAATATTTACATGATATTAAATTATTACAGTTGTGCTTGACTGACACCCCCCCCCCCAACCTGATAGACATGGCTGGAGTAGCAGTATACCAATGCTGCAGAAAGATTCTATTCAGATAAATAACTTTTTTTTACGATATCACCTGGGGGGTGGGGGGGGGGGGGAGTATTTAAATAAGCGCGTCCTCCAACACAACGTTGTTACTTCCGCGCGTACACTCAACTCCTCAACACGCAGCGATGACCCGTTTAGTTCTTGTTTCCGCCGCCGTACAGGAGATGGCGCTGCGTTCGGGGAGCTGGCTCTGCTGAGCGAGGACTGCGTCCGGACGGCGTCCATTGTTGCCAACGAGTCAACCGACCTGGTCGTCATCCACCGGGACCTGTACAACAGGTGGGTCACGTGACCGGTCCCTCCCCCGCCACCTCCATCCTCACCCCTAACCCCACCCACCCCCATCCCCACCTGGGATATCAGGTCATGGTGCCAGCAGCCTGGTCTCCCAGTGAGGCAGCACTCTAGAGTCGCCATGAGTGTAGACCGTCACAAGTCGGTGCCCGTCCTGGTATGGCCTAGGTTCTTGCTGGGGCATAAAACTACAGCAACCAACCAACCTGCCCTGGCCCTCTTAGAGGCCTGGGGTTGGGCTCCAAGATTGTTGATGTTGCTCGCAACATGGGTAATTGAACAAGCTGGAGTCGGATTCTTATTCATACACCCAGTGGCGCCGCCTATACTCAAACTTTAACATTAAATATGTACATCAAAGTCTTCCACGCCTAGCGGGTCTTTTGGAACTACGCCGAGTAACCACGCAGAAATGGCGGGCGTGCACATGTAAATTAAATATGACGTCAATAGACGAAATCTGTTACAAAGTTATGGGAATTTGGCACACTCTTGACTTTCCGGCCGAGCTAGCTGCTATATAAAGCGAGCAAAACCCGAACTCGGTCACTACAACTTGGTGGCGGACGGCGACGGACATTCTACTCTGCCATCCCACCCACCCCACAATAAAAGACTAGAACTATAGGGCTTAAGCATCTCGGGGCCTTCTCTCATTATACTCACGCATGTACGATTACCATTCTAGTGCATTAAAAAGTCCAAATATATACCATTCATCCGAGTCTGCGTAGTTCAATTACCTTTTTGTCTCCACCCTCCAGTGTTGCCCCAATGCTACCCCCTTGCTACCCACCGGAAGTCAACTCCCGGCCGCATGGGACTGCCTTTGGCAGTGCCCATACAGTGCTGCAGATTTGCAGCCTTCAGCCTCCAATACACCTGAAAACTCCCCCAAAACTAAAACAAGTTAAAGGTCATCTCTCTCATATCTGATTGGTTGATTGCATGTGGTTGAAGTTTCATAGTCCGATAAAAGCATAAAGGGCTGATTCCTTACACATCGTATGCGGTATGCGAATTCGAATGCAACAAAAAATCTAAACGCCTTAACACCTATGGGCTACATTCCTTACACGCGGTATGCGGCATGCGGCATGCGGCATGCGGCATGCATCAACTCGATCGGTCCCTGTAGCGATCGGTGCGGCATGCGGTATGCGGCACGTGGTGTGCGAATAGAAACATCAGTCGCACTTGTCCATTAGTTTTAGATGAGGAGAGGCGACTGAGCATTACGGAACGGTCACACAAGGGTGCTGAGGGGAAACATATGATAGTGGTGGTGTTTGGGTTCAGTCAGTCGCACTTGTCCATTAGTTTTAGACGAGGAGAGGCGACTGAGCATTACGGAACGGTCACACACAAGGGTGCTGAGGGGAAACATATGGTAGTGGTGGTGGTGGGGGTTCGGGTTGGTAAAAATGCTACCAGAGCCACAAAAATATGAATACTTATCTATTATTTGGTAATTATAAAGGTAGGAATATAGCCAGTTGTGTGAGACATGCCGCATTCCGCATGTAAGGAATCATGCCATTCGCATACCGCATGCCGCATGCCCATACCACATACCGGGTGTAAGGAATCAGCCCTTAACAGTTTCGAAGGTAAAATACTTATCTACATTTGGACCTACTTATCCAACTTAGAGACTGGTGTTCTTGTTAAGCATTTGCTGCTGTATAGAAGGGCGTAATAAATCAATTTAATAGAACCTGTTATTTCTGAAGCCTGTGGGTGTCAGAGTTTTGATTAGCATAAAAGAATTGATGTTGCATTGCCTACACTTGAAATATCGGTTAAGTTTGTCATATTAAAGAAAAACTACTTCAAACTAAAGTAAGGTCTATTATAACAATTAATCTAAAATAGTTATCTCAGAAAATGACAGAAACTCAAAACCTTTAGTTTGAAGTAACTTTCATTTTAAATTATTAACTTTTCAGATATTTGAAGAGAGAACATGCAAAATTAATCTTTGGGAAGCAACACTCTTGACACCATAACTTCTCGCAGTAACATGTTATTTTAATTTGGTTTTGTACTACATTCTACGGAGCAACAAATGCTTAATAAGTACACCAGTATCTAAGTTGGATATGTAGTATCGAATCTAGGTGAGTATTATGGTCTTGAAAAATGTTATAATTTACTTAAAGCTGCATACTCCGATGAAATATAAAATTTTCACAATCAAACCAATTATCTAGATTTGATTTTACATATCTAACTTAGATACTGATGCACTTATTAAGCATTTGTTTCTGCGTAGAAGGCAATATTGAGTCAATTTAACAGAACCTGTTACTGCAGAAGTCTATGGTGTCAGAGTTTTGGCTAGCTTGTCAAAACTACTCAAAACTATCCATGGATTCTGTAGGAGTGAAAGGACACGAACATATTTTCTGAGCCAGATTGAAAACATTTGTGACAAATTCCTATTTATATGTCTTCAACATTAATTTACTCACATACAAAATTATATAGCTTAAAGGGTACATATGAAAGGTTTATGGATTGTATTGAACACAATAAGCGAGGCTCATTGTAATAATGACAGGACTCGGCCGTTTGAACCCCAAACATTACTAGTCTCCACAGGTGTGTTCTGACAACTGTCTGTCAGTTCCCAGCTGTCGTTACCCTCAACAACTCATAAAAAATAAAGGAAGACAAGTTGTGCAAGATTGACAGTGAAGAGGTTGTGCTTTATTGGCATCAACCCCTGTTCACCTACTGGCAACCTATCACCCTCACTCCTTACCAACTGCCCACACAGATCCGAATGACCCTTGCTTGTGTCTATCAGGATCAGTGCCTACAGCCATTGAACCTGAGTCCAATGGTTGTTGCACACAGCTCAGTGTCTTTGGAATAGCTGTTGCTTGTTTGAGTGTAGAAAGTGGAGTGTTCTCTGAGAAGAGTGCCTAGATTGGGGTCTGTGTGTCAGGTATAAGGAATGCAGGAGACTGGGCTCACACAGCCAGCCAAGCAGACACCCTCTACAGCCTGGGTGGGCGACGCCCTAATAGGGGGCAGCTGTCACTCAACCCTCAGCAGGTGGTCCCCATAATGTATGCAGGATGGCTGGGTGTGCTTGCCCATCGGCCCCATGGTAACAGATAGTTGCAGACAGTTACAACAAACATATATTAAAAATGCCCTTCCCCTCCACTTGCATTCTTTCTGGTGCATGGAGGAAACATTTCCATAATTATTAACTGTCTCTTAAGTATGAACATAACATCACAATCTCAGTCGCTATGTGTTATCACATTTCCACATAGGCGCTTATGTCACACAGTGAGTGGGGCACCTATTGCTTCTCTGTTACATAATCCTGGTCCCCACTCTGTCACCCGAAAATAGTAATGCTCTTTGCCAATATATAAATCCGAACCGAAAATCCATATCTTTTTACATCATGTTGGCGTAGATAGTCGTCCAGGAAAGTTTGCTGAAATACGGAAGTATTTCTTCTAAAATTAAGCGGGAGTAGCAAGTGAAAATGTATTTACTCTTCTAAATGACAATGCGCTGTATCCTTCATAGGGGCGTTGGCCCTTGATGTTGCCCCTCTCACCCCCTCACAGCCCCCCCCCCCCCACACACACACCCGACCTACTCACGCAGGTGGTGACAGGGCGTTCCCCAGAGTGTCACACGACCAGCGGAGCATACCAGTTTGCGAGGCATACATCGCTTCTGCGCATGCATCAAAATCGAACAGCATCGTCACTAACCTTATAAATTCAATATAATATTTTTGGTAAAGATGTTTTCTATATGTGTACCAATCGATTTGTTTCTAGGTGGTCTGGTTTTAGAGAAATTTCACTTTTGCTGTATTTTATGTATGAAGATTGCTCATGACCATTGACAATGCCTTGAGTTTGACAGTACGCGCAGTACAAAACATTAGTTTTATTCCAAATTAATAGAAATCCAGAACCCTACCTACCCTTATCAATATAATATTTTTGGTATACATGTTTTCTATATGTGTACCAAGGGATTTGTTTCTAGGTTGTGTGGTTGTAGAGATATTTCACTTCTTCTGTATGAACATTTGCTCATGGCCATTGACAATGCATTTGAATGGATGTGTCCCTCGCAAACTGGTGTGCCGCGGAAACTGCAACACCGGGTCTTTGTCAGTGCGTTTACCTTTTGGGGTAACATGGCAACGTATGGCCACGTGTGAACAACGTTATGAGAGTACACCTGCGTGCACCATGGCAAACTTGGCAAGGCGCCAATAACTGACGCATGAACGCAGAAGGTCGTCACCCCAATGTCGGGTAAAATAACCTCTATGATATCTTATGTATTAGCCGCTGCATTTAATATTCGCTAAAATATGAACAGTTAGTTAGTGGTGATTGCGTGACGCCATGTCAGCAGAAAGGCCATGATCACCAGACGGGATGGCCGAATGAGTTAGAGCGTCCGTCTCCTGTGCTGGTAGATCGTGGGGCTTTGGGGTCGAACCCTGGTCGAGTCAAACCAATGACTTAAAAATTGATTCTTGTTGCTTCCTAGCCAGGTGCTCGGCATTATTAGGACAGGGCAAGGACTGGTGTGCTCAGTGTCAGGATAATGTGACTGAGTGGGATACCAGGTCATGGTGCCGGCAGCCTGGTTTCCCAGTGGGACAGCACTATAAAGTCGACATGACTGCGCACTGTCACAAGTCGGTACCCATACTGATATGACCTTAGATGTTGCTAGGACGTAAAGCACCAACAAACAAACAAACAAAAGGCCATGATCACGACGAGAATTGATTAAATCTTATTGTCATATTATTATTAGGTCATCAGTTTTACACAGAATGTAAAATCACGCAATCAACTATGTGTCAAAAGACACTTTTGAAGCATACAATGAACTATGCTTCACTATCCTGATAATGTGATATGACCTTGGATGTTGCCCTGATGTAAAACTCAAAAAAACAACCAAGTATGTGTCAAGAGGCACTTTTGAAGTTAAAAGCTCACAATTACTTCAAATTGAGGCCAGGTAAAATTCTAGATAAAAGTTGAAGATATAATTTGTTGTGAATTGGTGAAAATTGTTCTAATGAACCACATAAGACGGCATAGTCCTACCGCCCTCAAGAAGGGTAGGATCATTTCCTGCTTTACATTAGTTTAAATGTGAGTTGTATTTTAAGAAATATAACAACATTAAAGTAATCGTTATTCAACAAAAGAACGGGCTGTGGGAAATAAATGTCGTCTGATACTTTAGTTCCAACGCTGGTTACCCACCTTTGAATGGTTAGTTCAACTGTGGGATTTACTAGAAGTTTCAAAAGGAAGCTCCACCCAGATTTTGCACGCTGATAATATGGATCGAGTCATCGAAAGACTGTCCCGGTCACACAAAGAGCACGACTTTTCTAGATCCTCTCCTCCCCTTTCACCCCCCCCCTCCCCACCACCACCACCACAAAGTAATATCCATCAACATTCTATCACCGAGCACAAGAGAGGTTTAAATTATATCAGCATTTCATTTAATCCTAAAAGTTGTACCACCCTCCCACAACACTCCCACCATATGGTAGGGTGTTTTTGGTTCCACAAATGTACCCCCAACAAAGGACCCCAAAAACATACTAGGCAATAAAATTACATCTGATCATGTGAAAAATAATAATTTGAGGCCATTTTTGTTTACAGCAGAAACCATGTGGTCTATGCGCATGCACGGTGATTAAAAGTTATGTTTCTTTTTTTTAAATGAGGTTTATTATGACCTCCTGCGCAGGAATCTAGCGCTTTACTCATTATGGACATTCCATCCTATAATATTCTCCTCACAAGAAAATGAATGTATTAACTTCAGCATCAGCTGGACAATTAAGCATTCCCTGCACAGTGTAGCTTGTACATGATCCTGTATGTGTATTATGAGTGGACCAAATGGGATGGCTGAATGAGTTGTGCATCCGTCTCCCATTTTGGTAGATCGTGGGATTCGAATGCACGGGTTAAAACCCTGGGCAAGTCAAACCAGTGACTTAAAAATTTATACTTGTCGCTTCCTGGCCTGGTATGTGGCATTATTATGACAGGGCAAGGACGGCCTGGCTCAGTGCCAGGATAATGTAACTGAGTGGGATATCAGGTCAAGGTGCTGGTGGTCTGTTCTCCCAGTGTGGCAATACTATAAAGTTGCCATGAGTGCGCACTGTCACAAATCGGTTCCCGTCCTGATATGATGTTATATGTTGCCAGGACGTAGAACTCCAACAACCAACCAACTTAAAGCTCAAAATTTCAAAACCAAACCAATTATCTCGATTTGATTTTACATATCTAACTTAGATACTGATGCACTTATTAAGCATTTGTTTCTGCGTAGAAGGCAATACTGAGGCAATTTAACAGAACCTGTTGCTGCAGAAGTCTATAGTGCCAGAATTTTGGCAAGCTTGCCAAAACTAATTTTCCATGTTTGCGCTCAAAATATCTCAAAAGTTTACCATTTAAAATAAAAGTAACTTTAAAGTAATGTAAAGTAGATACTAGTGATCGATCTAATATATTTATCTCAGAAAAAATACAGAATTTCAAAACCATCGGACTATGCAACTTTAAAGTTGCCAAAGTCCCAGAACATCCCCCGTGGTCGTTGAGAAAGCCATCGGTTATCCTCCGACTCACGGAACTGAGGAAGTCTTGGACACATCCACTCAAGTACCAAGGACTGCATGCAGAGATTCAAGGCCAGTTTGCAGACCACCTCTCCATATACACCGATGGTTCGAAAGACCAAAGCCGAGTAGCTGCTGCGGCAGTCTGCCGACGGGAACAATTTGGCGTACATTTGCCCAATCAGAGCTAGATTTTCACTGCAGAAGCCCGAGCACTCCTTCTCGCGTTGGAGTGTATCGAGGTATCCAACCACACTAACTATGTTATATACAGTGATTCGTTCTCTTGCCTCCTGGCTGTTGCTGGACTGAAAATGAATCACCCTATTCTAGCAACGCTCATATATAAAATGAACCGACTGACAACGGATGGGTATGATATCCACCTGTGCTGGGTGCCTGGCCATGCCGGCATACAGGGAAACGAACGAGCCACCCACATAAAATCCAAATGGAAACATGAGTGGGATGAAAACATTAATAAACATAAAGAAATTGAACCATCTGTGGGAAAGCCACCACAGACCCATGCGGGAGGTCGGCGATACCAAGTGGTCCTTAGCTGCTGCCGTATTGGCCACTCGTGGCTTACGAATGCTTTTCTGCTCAAGGGGGAACCTCCCCCTGAATGTATTGGGTGTCAGTCCCCGTTGACACTCAAACACATTTGACTAAGTTGTGTTGGTTGTTTGGCCCTGCACCAACAGTTCTACACTGCAGACAGTATGCATGAACTTTTTACTAAGGTAAAACAGGAAAACATTTTAGCCTTTTTGAGGGCAGCTGGACTGTACCACCTCATATAGTTTACTAAGCAGATTCTATTAATTATTAATAAAACTTGTCTTTTTCTATGGGAATTTGTTTCCCTTGACCACAAATATATGATTATGAGCTTTCTAATTTAATGAGTGTCTATTGGCACATAATTGATTCTCTGCTTTTACATGTAAAAGCGATGGTTTGAACAAAAAACAAACATTTCTCGCCGTGAATATGGCCTATGCTGCCGACACGGTAAGGAGTGTGGATGATAGGTCACTGGTAGGTGGACAGGAGTTGATGCCAATAAAGCACAACTTCTCCACTGTTTATCTGTGTGACTTGTCTTCATTCTTCCTTAGTATTGGTTAAGGAGTTGATAGTGTTGGTATTTGAATAACAGCATCACAGGTGATATGAAGGGGAAGGGTTTTTAATATTGTCTGGTGTCCTAAACGCGGCCAGGCATTCAGAAATATTAGAGTGGCGACCACTGACGATACTCTTAGACGATTCTCAGAGATGATTGAAGAACACAAGGAACATCACGGATGAAGACGAACATCTCAGATGTCCAAGAAGGGTCCAGTTTTGTTTTATCGCTTGTTTCGGGTGCTGGGGCACTGAGACGGGGTGAGACACACTGTGGTATGGCTATTTTTGACATGTGTGAGAGTACAAGGAATGTGTGAACGTTAATATATATGTGTTGATATCTGTATGTATGTAACAAAGCCACAAAAAAAGGAGGCAAAGAACATCACAACCACACGGCATGCACACTGCCCGCACACACACACATCTCATACAAACAAACATAGGTATGGGTAAGTGTTCACCTTGCACTGTATATGTTGTGACTAGATGAGAATGAGAGAGGAGTGGAAAAGTGTGTCAGAGGATGAGGGATTCGATGAGAAAGAGATAGAGATACTGGTATGGGGGGAAGATGAAGATGAAGATGAAGAGATAGAGAGATAGCTGGATTGGGATTATGAGTATTCAGTAGAGGGAAAACAGTTGGGGGAAGAAGATAAGCTGGCCTATGAGTTTGAAGGAAGGTTACAGGACGAAAAAGAGGCATTCCTGAAGGTATGGGAACAGGAGGAATTGGACAGAGTTAAGGTATGGGAAAGGATAGTAAATCAGTAGTGGAGGAAAATAGGGTTGTTGGAGGAGGAGTATGAAGAGATAGTGAGGAGGATTAGGGTAGACAGAGAGAATGAAAAGAAAAGAGAGAAGGAAAATAGGAAAGATTAGGGTGCTGGTGCGTTCTGTGTCGGGTTGGTGTGTTTTGTGTCGGGTTGAGGCGTTCGGTGCCCAGTAAGGACAATTTCAGGTGTATATATATATAATTGTTTTTGATTGAAATTGTTTAGTCCGTTTCTTGTCCGGTTCTCGTCGAAGGCCGGTTCTCGTCTGGTAAGGAAGGAAAGATTATATAGAAAGTAAACGATACTTAGTCCGTTTCTCGTCTGGTTTCGAGTAAAATAAGGTATTTGATGCCAAGTTAACGTATATACTAGGACAAATAATGGATGTTCTAGGAAAAATAACGGATGTTTTAGGAAAAATAACGGATGGTAAGGATAAAATAAAGTGATACAAGGTAGCTAGTAAATAGGAGTGGCGAGGGGGCATTGGCTAATAGAATATTAGTAATCGCACTCCTTTGCCCAGCAATTATCCTACCACCGCCGAGGGAAGACAGTCGGCAGGTCCATTTATAATCGCCTGAAGGGGTTTGTGAGTGTGTAGGGGAGTAAGAAAGGGGTGTGTCGAGGTGAGTGTGACTGGAGACGACCACCCAGCAGAGAAATTGTGTCGGGGTGTTTTTGCTTGTGTCGGGGTGTCTTGAGAAGGTAGTTGATAGATATCGTTTTTGATATATATCAACAACTAAAGGGAACGGTACGTCGGTACATCAATATATATAACATTTTAAACATATAGTGGTACCTTGCTGCAGTTTAAGTAACTGTAAGTGAATAAAAGTCATAAACTGGATAGGTTCAGGGCCAGCTCCCGAGCTTCCAGGGCCAGTGACTTAGATAGAAGGAGGGGCATTGTGCCAGATAATAGTACAGATATCACAATGGCAGAAGCAGAATTAGGTAGGGGGTTTACTGACCTAGGGGGTTTACCTGGTAGCCAGGGATAATGAGGAAGGCCTGGCAGGGCCAGGGGGCAGGCTGACCAGGGCTCATAGACTGGAGTAACTCATGGAGATAGGGGCAGTAGAAGGGCCTACAAGGATGGATACAGGATGTAATGCAGAGAGAGCAGCATTTAAGACACTCCAGTGGAAGATCAAAAGCCTCCGAAAAATGATGGCAGAACGCACTGAGCGGCCAGTACAGGCTGCACAGTTGGCAATTGCACCGGCACCACCATCTACAGTGGTGGTGCAGACTGCACCAACACTACCCACAAATAACCCTGTAAATAGAGGTGAGAGAAGGAGGGTGCCACATCAAGTAGTGGGGTGCGCCACTCGACAGGTTTTCCAGGGTCCAGGGTGAGATACAGTAAGATGTGGGTATTGTGCACATAGTTATCACAGGGATTATATAACTACCCATCAGCAAAAGTGCAGATAAATGAGGCAGAACACATCAGTAAGGATGGGCCCTGCACAGTCGGATAACTAGGTGAGGCATCAGATCGAAGGCTGTGTATCCAGATGGAATTTGGCGGAATTTCATTTTCAGGCTTAGTTGATACTGGTGCCAGCAAGACCATGATTAAAAGTAAAGTGTTTAATGCTCTTAAAGCAAGGGGTTATGCAAGGGGTGGACTCCGGCAGGGCTTGAGGCTTCGCTCACTTTCAGGACATTTGATTCCTAAAAGGGGAGTGGGGAAGGTCACCCTGGTGGGAGTTGAATGCGATTTTTGTGTGGTGGGAGAGTTACAACATGATATCCTGATTGGGACAGATGTCATGCAGCAGTGTGATGCCGTGCTGTCCTACTCAGATAAGAATATTATCCTGAATGGGGAGGAGCACAGGCGGTTAGTGACAGAAGCTACATGTGCTAGTGTGTCAGGGGCAGTCACAGAGGTAGAATACTGGAGGC
Source organism: Branchipolynoe longqiensis (assembly GCA_030323885.1). Classification (NCBI taxonomy): domain Eukaryota; kingdom Metazoa; phylum Annelida; class Polychaeta; order Phyllodocida; family Polynoidae; genus Branchipolynoe; species Branchipolynoe longqiensis. The sequence continues at coordinate 83,968,289 of CM059190.1, read as the reverse complement.
AGAGGTTCCCAAGGGTGTTCCCCCTCCAGGGGGCTGCTCTGAATACTGCAGATGTGGTGGAAATGACAATAGACACTGGGGATGCCTGCCCAATTAATCAGAGGCCATATAGGATCCCACTCCCAAAAATGAAACTGGTAGAGGAAGAATTGGAGAAGATGTTGAAAGAGGATATAATAGAACCCAGTCGCAGTGCATGGGCGAGTCCTGTAACGGTTGTACCAAAAAAGGATGGTTCTATTAGGTTATGTGGGGATTATAGGTGTCTAAATGAGGTGACTCATAAGGATGCCTACCCATTACCCAGAATCCAAGACATCTTTGACCAACTCACAGACGCAAAAGTCTTCGCCACAATAGACTTAGAATCAGGCTATTGGCAAGTGAGAATGCACCCAAACAGCAGGGAAAAGACTGCAATCAGTACCCACAGGGGACTGTTTCAGTTTAAAAGAATGCAGTTTGGCCTGACTAATGCGCCTGCGGTGTTCCAACGCATGATGAACTCAGTTTTGGCAAAGTTCTTGAGGAAGTCATGCCTAATCTACCTAGATGACATAGTTATCTATTCCCGAAATGAAAACCAACACAGGGCTCGTATTGCAGAGGTTTTGGCCACATTAGGGGAGGCTGGCCTGGTCATTAAAGAATCCAAGTGTTCCTTTGGCCTGAGAGAGGTTAAGCTGTTGGGTTTTGTAGTGTGTGCTGAAGGTCTGAAAGCAGATCCTGATAAAGTTGCTGCAATCCGAGATATGGCTCCTCCCACTGACAAAAAGGGAGTGCATCGTGTGTTGGGATCTGCCAACAATTATCGACAATTAATGGTCAACTATGCGGATGTAGTAGCACCACTAACCAATTTGACTAAAAATGCAGTGAAGTTTGAGTGGGGTTCCGAGTGCCAAAGGGCTTGGAAAGAGTTGAATCAGCTTCTGTTGGACTGTGTGATACTCAAATTTCCAGATCCTACAAAACACTACAAACTCTATACTGACGCCTCAGTATAGGAGCAATATTGGTACAGGAGGATGAGAATGGTATAGAGTGGCCAGTACACCTAATTAGTGATAGGTTAAATACAATCCAGCTAAACTATCCTCCCATTGGAAAAGAGGCATATGCAATGATATTTGCACTCATAAAGTTGAGGCCATATCTGTATGGTGCTGATTTTGTGATTTATACTGATCATAAGCCATTAAAATGTCTGTTTCAGAAGGAAATGAAGAACAGCCACCTACAGAGATGTGCAGTCTTGCTAGCTGAATATTCAGCCCCAATTCTGTATTTTGCAGGTGCTTCTAATGTGTGGTTTTGCAGCCCGACACGGAGGACTTGTGAGGGAGCAATTTGTTTTCACATATAGATTTTGTGTGGTTTCCAGCACCGCAGGTGTTGCTAGGACGTGAAACCACACAACACCAACTAGCCGTGGGATGGTAGAAGGCAGCACGAACAGTGTGTGGTTTTGTATCCCGACACAGACGAGATCGAGTGATTTTTTTATATATATATATATAAACATTTTTGTGTGGTTTCCAGTATGCAGATGTTGCTAGGGCGGGAAACCACAAAATGCCAACAAGCCGTCGACCGGGAGAACTCATCATGAACATTGTATGGTTTTCCAGCTCGACACGGACGAGTGGTGACTAGGTGTCTTGATATATATATGTTTTTTTTGTTGATGGCGCCATAGATGTTGCTAGGACAAAGAACAACATAAAACTACTAAGCGGACCGACCGATAGTGAGTGCACGAACATTGAGTGAGTCCCTACCAACGCGGAGGTAGTTGAAATATTGGTGAAGATTATGTTATGTGAATGCCAGAGGAGGTGATAATTTCCACAAACATTAGGTGCTGATACATATTTACACGAACATTGTGTGGAAGTCAGCACCGGGTTAAATCATTTTCACAAACATCACCTACTGGTAGGATAGTACACAGACATTGGTGTAGATTGCTACTAAAGACAGTGAATTAGTACAGCAACGGTAACCAGTTATAACAGCCGGCTGGTGGGGGCGTGGTCGGGAAGATAGGTGGTTGACCTCTCAGTGTACTGGAGCGTGTACACATGAAGACAGCATGTGACTTGAGCTAGGCTGGTGCGATAGTAGCACACACCGTCAGCCATCGCTGATTATTGTAAACAATTTTTTTTTTTTGGTGAAGATTCATCCAGGCGCTGTTCGGGAAGCTAAGGTGTGTCCTCTAGTGCACTGGACCATGCACGCCTGAAGACGTCGTGGGACTTAAAGTGTGCCGGGCAGTGAGCGGTGTGATAAGAAGTTTTTGCAGCAGTTTTTGATTTTCAAAGTTATACCACATAAGTGTTCTTCAGATGTAGCAGTGTTGGGGCTGATAAGAAGGTCTGTCCAGTTGCGTTGTTCACATAGTTCTGTGGGACACGATTTTCCAGAAACTTATCGTCCGGAGACTGCATTTTTATATTCACGTCGATTTGTACCATGTGGTCATTGTACTGGCACATAGGCGTCATCTGGTGCTGCCTGCCTCTGGGCAGCAGCACCGACCTGTTTAAGGAAGATGGTGTCCTAGTTTAGGGCCATGGTGAAGTGAGGACAGCGTCTGCTGTGTGGCAGCTGGTGGTGCTGATCACACCGCCTAACCGGCCACCGGTGGGGCACTGGGTCTCACAGGTATGGGGCTATGTGGACAAATTGACGCAGAACCTGTGGTATGTTAATATTCATCATTGGTAGATGAAGCTCAAGGTCCTGAAAGCCAGGCTAGAGCAAGACCCTGCTGAAGTTCTGCAGGTGATTGCGAAAAGGCCTAAGAGGGGACTGGTTATTGCAGTAGGGGTGGCGGCATCATGGCTGTTTGGTACGGTAAGCCAGGCACAGCTAGACAAAGTGCAACAGGCTATTACCACCCACAGCCTACAGACGCATAACCAAGAGCACATGCTTTCCATTATGAATCGAACTAGAAATATTCAGCTGCAATTAGCGGAACATGTTTCAGTGGTGGAGCGAATGATGGCAGCAGCACGAAAAGAGGCAAGAAACATGACGGTCGTCTCCAATGACTTGGCACTGCTGCAGCGCATGAGGCTGGCGGTCGAAGAGTTGAAGAGCATGGTGGACGATTACATAGTGAAGCGAGCCTTACACCACCGGATGGTGATGCAGCTGGAGCGCGACATGTTGACGGAGGCGCTACTGATGCCGGCTCAGCTGGCACTTGTGATAAAGGCAGCCAAGGATGAGGGCTTTCGCGGTCTCGATCTGCATTGGTACTACCAACACACAAGGGTAGAACCGGTGTGGGGTCCAGACGCGTCGATTGCCTTCCGCCTGGGACTGCAGATGGTGAGTCAGGAGACGTATTCGGCATACCACTTGACGTATCTGCCGGTACCACTAGATGCTGAACATTTGAGAACCATGGTGGGAAAGTCGGTGGTAGCGGTGAGCATGAGAAGGAAGGCGAGCTTCTATCCTGAAGCTTGCACAGGCAGACTGCCCTCGGTGTGCTATCCTGCCATGGAGCGGGCCTACCAGACCTGTGAACCGGCACTCGTGACGGGGATGGAACCGGAGGACTGCAAGCTGGGGGTCACGAAGATCCAAAAGACTTGTGGCACCTGTGGAGGGCATGGGTGAGGTGAGCATTGCTCCCCATGAACCTCAGGTGGATGTGACAATTTGTTGTGCCAGAAAACCCCAAATCAACCAGAAGATCACCGGCCCAACATTGCTGCAGGTGCCGGAGGCATGCATGGTGGAGGGCAGAGGTTGGCTTTTGCGAACATTGACAGTTAAACATGAGACCGTGAACATACGACGAATGCCATCAAGGCTGGATCTACCGGCCTTGAATGTCTCATGGCCTCCTGCTCTCCACCAAGTGATGAAGGAGCAGCTCGAGCAGCTGCCAGATTTGCAGGTGCCCCTGATGTCGATGGACGGCCTAGTGCAGGTGCCGGACGATTACGTCCATGTTGAACATCTTAGTATATTGTGGTATTGTTTGTTGGCAGTGGCCGGTGTAATTGTATTGGGTGGTACTGTGTATCGTTATTACAGGGGCCAAGCTCGTTAGAGATGCAGACGTCCAAAGAAAGGTCAAGGTATGCTTGCGGAGAGCAGGGATGCGGTGGTCTATGAATCCAAAAAACTACCCCCTCCCTCCCCGTTGGTGATCCATAAAGATGGTATAGTGAGGTATAAGCCATAGTGTTCATTGTTGGAACTGGCTGCAGTCTCATATAGGGGATAATAGGGTACTAGCGTGTGTATTCAGTGCCTGTGGCATTGGAACCGAAAATTGCGGGGATGAGCAGGGACGCTGTATAACTCGCGCAGTTATATAAAGGTTTCCAAGCAGTCTACTAGGGGTAGAGTGTATCCCACATAGTATATGCAATGCTTCTGCGTCAGAACCAAATTGAGGGGGATGAGCAGGGACTTTGTATCAATTGCAAGACGAAATAATGTTCTCATTCAGTAGAAGTAACCGGTTGGAATTTACCGAGGTTTGTTAAAAGGAGTGAGAGTCGCTCGGAACCGCTGAAGCTTGCCATCATAGGATTTCTAGTCACCTACTCCTAGCCCTTCCCAAGACTTTCGGTCTGGTGATGGGTAGCTAACTCGGGATCTTGGTAGTGCTCGGGGGATTTGGGAATATTGGGAATTTACGCTCCCCGCCCAGCCCACAATGAACAAGTAAGGGGGGGGGGGGGGAGGATTTAATTAAATTGTATGCGCCTCTCTGATTCCTGCTTGTAGGATACAAGTATAGGGGGGGAAAGCTAATTATAGCAATTGGTCTTTCCTCGGATTCCTGCTTGCGAAGAACCCGCAGTAGCGAAGTAAGGGGGAGAGGATTTAATTAAACATTATGCGCCTCTCTGATTCCTGCTTGCATGAAACTGGCATGGATATAGCCATGGGAAGGTCCTAGCGGCCACCTGACCCATCGGGCGCAGAATGAGCTATAGACAAGTTCGTGCCTCGGGCTGCTCATGTAATTGAACCGGACAATCCAGTCCGGCAGGGACGAGTCTGCGTGTACGATGGTGGAAATGCGAGAGAAAGACGACTTAAGTGTAGGAGGGACGAGTTTGTGTCTGCGATGGGGAAATATGAGAGCAAGACGACCTAGTGTAGGGCGGACGGTACGGTGATGCGCTGTGAGTTGACCGCCTCCCCCGATTTACATGTACGCGTAGGTTAGTGTGCAGCAGGGACGTGATCCGAGCACCAGTCAGATGTTTTTTTTTTAAACCAAGGATGTGATTTTTTTTGTAAATCCAATAAGGTGCGGGTGCTGATCAGGGTGCGCATGCTATCACGATTGGATCGCGGATCCTTAGTCGGGTTCTGAACATCCAATCGGTGGTAAGCGGTGCCGGACAGGCTGCAGAGATGCATGGGCTCACGACAGTGTGCACACCACTGGTGTGGGCATCGGCAGTGGGGTGCCACAGTAGGCATTTTTGATTGATTTGAGTCATCTGATTGATTCGGATCATTTGATTGATCTTGGGGTCGAGGATTGACGGGGTCAATGAGTGGTGAGGGTCACTGAGGTGTCAGGACCAATGGTTGGCGGGGCCAACCGATGATGGAAGAAAGGATTGGGTTCATTTGATTGATTCGAGTCAGTGATTGAGTCGAGTCATCTGATTGATTCGGGTCATTTGATTGATGTTGGATCGATGGACCGATTGGGTCGATAATTGGTTGGAACAATCACTACTGGGAAATGAGTGGTTTGATTCTCTTATACAGTAGTCTAAACCTGGTTGATTAGATCAATCACTACTGAAAGACATGTTTGTTCTGATTATCTTGTGCAGGATCTAACATGTTTGTGCTAATTGTTCTTGTGCAAGATCTGACCTGTCATGGTTCCCTGCTTGTGTTGCTATTCTGTCCTGCTTACCCTATTGTTGAAACTTATTTATACATTTTTTATTATATCATTGGTTTTAAAGGGGGCCTAGGTGCGCAAGAGAATCAGCAGACACAGCCTGGACAGTGACAGGAGGATAAAAGACATCTTTTAAAAATATAAATTTAATATTATTTGAGGGTGGAGTAGAAGTAGTAGAGATAGGTAGCAAGATAGCCGGTTCAAAGCAATAGTATCCCACTCCCAGTGTACATGAGAATGAGTGATGTGAAATATATTATTATCAGGTAGGGGCCACGTCTTGGATTTCAAAACGTCTTGAAAAATCAAGACGTTTTGAAAAACCAAGACAGTTTACATATAGAAACAAATAGGGGTGACCTGTCACAGTCTGCCACTACTTTAATATTGAGGATGGAACCTAACAAAATACATCATTAAAATGGCAATAAGTAGCTCTTCAAAGTTCCTATGAAGAAAATGCTCCTGTCTATTGTATGTTAATAATATTCAATTAAAACTACATTAAAATAAAGAGATAATCTTATTTTGCCTATAACATTGTGCTGTTTTTATTCTGGAATTAGTCATTTTTACTGGTGAAACACCATGGTCTATTTAAACCAGTATTTTTCTTAGAATCAAAATCATGGACATAGTTAATGAGAAATAACCAACCATATGAACAAATCATGATGAATAGCATCATATATGCCATTACTCTAATGTACACAGGCAGATGGGTTGTTGTTTTAGCAGTCTACTACACAAGGATGGCCACTGGAGTTGGGTGTGGGTGTGGGTTGGGTGTGGGTGTGTGTGGGTGTGTGTGTGGGTGTGGCTGTGGGTGCAAAGTGGGATTGCTCTCTGTGTGGTATATCCACCATACAATATGTGTATGTGCATATACAGACAGAATATACATGTATATATATATATGCATATATATATATATGCATATATAGGCATAATTATAAACATATAGTGATATACACGCATATATGTGCATATATATGCATATGTACACATACGTACATGTAGATATGTATATATACACATATATATGCATATATATATGCATATATACGCAAGTATACGCATATATACGCATATATACGCATATATACACATATATATATATGCATATATACATATATATGCATATATATGTATATATATGTGTATATATGCACATATATTCACATACATACATGTAGGTATGTATATACACACATATATACATGTATATATGTGTATATATGGGCATCTATATGTGCATATATATACATATATGTATGGATATACTGGTACTGGTAGTACCCTTATCCTCAAACTTAAAAACAAGGTTTGGCAGCAGTCATGGCTCAATGACCATGACCCACATCCCCACTAAGTTTTTCAGTTACTCAGTTTACAGATGCATCCCCACCCTAGCTTCTTTGTGTTGGTGTCACCCTGTCAGCCATATAGACCAGGTTAGTGGTAGTCATGCATGGTTGCCCCACCTGACACCTCCCCCACCACCCACACACACAAAGTAAGACAATAGCCACACAGCAACACTGGTCTGCCATCCACACCTCCACCAGCCCACGTGTAGCCACACCATGCTGGTCAATGATGATGTGGTGATATTTATTTAAATTTTATTGTATTTATATTTAAATTGATTTTTTATTATCCTTACTTTTTAATTTTTTTCAGATTATTTCTATCCACATTTCTTTGCTCATTATTCACATGCTGTCAGGACCTCCCAGCATTCTGCCACCAATTGGACCACTCTGGGATTAGCAGTTCCTCATTAGCTCAGATGGCAGAGTGTTGGTCTCAAGATTAGAGGGTAACTGGTTCGAATCTTGGAACTAGAATACCTTTTTTGTAAAGAATGTCTTAATAATTTTTTTTTAAATGCATAATTATATTAATATTAGTCAAATTTACCGGGCTTGACTTTACCCCGGGTCGACTTTACCCCGGGTCGACTTTAGCCCAGCTCGACTTTACCCCGGTTTGAGTTTACCCCGGCTCGACTTGATGTTACCCGCCTCGACTTTACCTGGCTCGACGTGACCCGCCTCGATGTTACCTGGCTCGACGTGACCCGTCTTGATGTTACCCACCTCAACGTTACCCACCTCAATGTTTCCCACCTCGATGTTACCCACCTCGACGTTACCCACCTCGACGTTACCCGCCTAAATGTTACCCGACCCAACTTTACCCGACCCGACTTTACCTGACCTGACTTTACCCGACCCGACTTCACCCGACCTGAGTTCACCCGACCTCACTTTACCCGACCACACTTTACCCGACCACACTTTACCCGACTCGACTTTACCTCACCTCACTTTACCTGACCCGAGTTTACCTGACCCGAGTTTACCTGACCCAACTTTACCTGACCACACTTTACCCGACCACACATTACCCGGCCCGACTTTACCTCATCTCACTTTACCTGACCCGAGTTTACCTGACACGAGTTTACCCGACCTAACATTACCCGACCTGATGTTACCCACCTGGACTTTACGTTGAGGCGGGTAACGTTGAGGCGGGTAATGTTGAGGCGGGTAACGTCGAGGCGGATAACGTCGAGGCGGGTAACGTCGAGGCGGGTAACGTCAAGACGGGTAACGTCGAGGCGGGTAACGTCGAGGCGGGTAACGTCGAGGCGGGTAATGTCGAGGCGGGTAACGTCGAGGCGGGTAACGTCGAGGCGGGTAACGTTGAGGCGGGTAACGTCGAGACGGGTAACGTCGAGGCGGGTAACGTCTAGGCGGGTAACGTCGAGGCGGGTAATGTCGAAGCGGGTAACGTCGAGGCGGGTAACGTCGAGGGGGGTAACGTCGAGACGGGTAACGTCGAGGTGGGTAACGTCGAGGCGGGTAATGTCGAGGCGGGTAACGTCGAGTCGGGTAACGTCGAGGCGGGTAATGTCGAGGCGGGTTACGTCGATGCGGGTAATGTCGAGGCGTTATACGTCGATGCGGGTTACGTCGATGCGGGTAATGTTGAGGCGGGTAACGTCGAGGTGGGTAACGTCACACCTCGAGGCGGGTAACGTCGAGGCGGGTAAAGTCAAGGCGAGTATGTCGAGGCGAGTAACGTCGAGGTGGGTAACGTCAAGGCGGGTAATGTCGAGGCGGGTAACGTCGAGGCGGGTAACGTCGAGGCAGGTTACGTCGAGGCGGGTAGCGTCGAGGCGGGTAATGTTGAGGCGGGTAACGTTGAGGTGGGTAACGTCGAGGCGGGTAACGTCGCACCTCGAGGTGGGTAACATCGAGGCGGGTAAAGTCAAGGCGGATAACGTCGAGGTGAGTACGTCGAGGCGGGTAACGTCGAGGCGGGTTACGTCGAGGCGGGTAACGTTGAGGCGGGTAATGTTGAGGCGGGTAACGTCGAGGCGGGTAATGTCGAGGCGGGTAACCTCACGCATCGAGGCGGGTAACGTCGAGGCGGGTAAAGTCGAGGCGGGTAACGTCGAGGCGAACGTCGAGGCGGGTAACGTCGAGGCGGGTAATGTCGAGGCGGGTAATGTCGAGGCGGGTAACGTCGAGGCGGGTAACGTCGAGGCGGGTAACGTCGAGGCGGGTAACGTCGAGGCGGGTAACGTCGAGGCGGGTAACGTCGAGGCGGGTAACGTCGAGGCGGGTAACGTCGGGGCGTGTAACGTCGAGGCGGGTAACGTCGAGGCGGGTAACGTCGAGGCATGTAATGTCGAGGCGGGAAACATCGAGGCGTGTAACGTCGAGGCAGGTAATGTCGAGGCAGGTAACGTCGAGGCGGGTAACATCGAGGTGGGTAACGGCGAGCGGGGTAAAGTGTAGTCGGGTAAAGTCATGTCGGGTGAACTCGGGTCGGGTGAACTCGGGTCAGGTGAAGTCGAGTCAGGTGAAGTCGGGTCGACTGAAGTCGGGTGGGGTGAAGTCGAGTCAGGTGAAGACGAGTCGGGTAAAATTGACCTGGGTAAAGCTGATCCGGGTAAAGCAGAGCCGTGTAAAGCAGAGCCGGGTAAACCTGAGCCGGGTAAAGTAGAGCCGGGTAAAGCCCAGTCAGATAACTTCGAGCAATGTCGAGTTAGGTAAAGGCATATTTATTAATATTGATATAATTACGCATTACAAAAAAAAGTAGTATGACATTCTTTTAAAAAAAAAGTAGTATGACATTCTTTAAAAAAAAGTATTGCAGTTCCAAGATTCGAACCGGTTACCCTCTGATCTTGAGACCAACCCTCTGCCATCTGAGCTACAGAGGAAGTGTAACCCATAGTGGTCCAACTGGTGGCAGATTGCTGGGAGGTCCTGAAAGCATGTGAATAACGAGCAATCAATATGGCTAGGAATAATATGAACAAAATTCAATAGTAAGGATAATAAAAAATAAATTTGAAAATAAATTCAATAAAATTTAAATAAATATCACCACATCATCATTGATTCATGACTGACCAGTATGGTGTAGCTAGAAGTGGGCTGGTGGGGGTGTGGGTTGCAGACCAGTGTTGCTGTGTGGCTATTTTCTTACTTTGTGTGTGTGAGGGGGGGGGGGGTAGGAGGCATCAGGTGGGGTAACCCCTAGCCTGGCCTGTCTGGCTGTCAGGGTTACCCCAACACAACTGTTTAACTGATAAACTTAGGGTGGATGTGGGTCATGGTCATTGAGGCATGACTGCTGCCAAACCTTGTTTTTAAGTTTGAGGATAGGGGCACTACCAGTACCAGCACATACTGGGAGCACCCCCCTCCAACCCCATCCCCAACTTGTGGGCAAGAGAGTGAAAGGGTGTGTTGTGGAAGTGAGTTTGTTAAGAGGGGGCATAGACCTGGGAGGAGTATGCTATTTATATAATAACCAGAAATGATGTACACAATTATGTTATTGTTTAAAAGAATTGTCTATGGCACTGAAAATTCTGCATATATGTGTATATAGTCACATATATCCAGATAAATGTATGTATATGGATATAATTATGCATATATATGCTTAGAAACATACTGTTATATACATATATGCATAAATACTGATATGCAAATATATGAGTATATATGCATATATACACATATAAACGCATATTTACACATATATATGCATATATAGACACGTATATATGTGTATATATGCAGATATACACATATATATGAGTATATATACACATATATCCACATATATGGGTGTATATGTATATAATTATGCATATATATGCTTAGAAACATACCATTATATACATATACATATGCATAAATACTTATATGTGAACATATGTGTATATATGCGCATATATACACATATAAATGCACATCCACACATATATATGCAAATATATGTATATATGCATATATCCACACATATATATGTGTATATACGTATATGCACATATATATGAGTATATATGCACATATATCCACATATATCCACATATATGGGTGTATATGTATATAATTATGCATATATATGCATATATATCTGTGTGCATATACATATATATATATATATATATGTATGTGTGTATATGCACATACATATATACTGTGTGGTGGATATACCACACAGAGAGAAATCCCACTCTGCACCCACACCCACACCCACACCCACACCCACACCCACACCCACACCCACACCCACACCCACACCCACACCCACACCCAGTGGCCATCCTTGTGTAGACTGCTAAAACAACAACCCATCTGCCTGTGTGTACATTAGAGTAATGGTTTATATGATGCCATACATCATGATTTGTTCATATTTTTGGTTACTTCTCATTAACTATGTCCAGGATTTTGATTCTAAGAAAAGTACTTTCTTAAACAGACCATGGTTGGTCACCAGTAAAAATGAATAATTCAAGAATACAAGCAGTAACATGTTATAGGCAAAATAAGATTATCTCTTTATTTTAATGTAGTTTTAATTAAATATTATGAACATACTATTCACAGGAGCATTTTCTTCATAGAAACGTTGAAGAGCTACTTACACCCATTCTAGTGATATATTTTGTTAGCTTCCATTCTCAATATTAAAGTAGTTGCAGACTGTGACAGCTCACCCCTCTTTGTTTCTATATAAAAACCGTCTTGGTTTATCAAGACGACTTGAGAAACCAAGCCGTTTTGATTTCCTAGTGGTAGCCTCTACCTGATTATATATGATGCCTGAGATTACTGAAGAGATGTTCCTATATAAGAAGACAGTACATGATTATTGACATGTTTCTCTATGCATCCATAAGGAGTGCAATTGGAGAAAAAGTCATCTTAACAGAGATCTATTGTAACTGTTGCAACTACCTGTTCACCCATGACCATGGGGCGAACCCACCATAGCCTCATTTGCATATGCAATTAGGGCACCACCTGCAGCTGAGTTGAGTGACAGCCACCTCCACTGGGGGTTGGCTCCCACCCCAGCTGTGGGGGCGCCTGATTGGCTGACTGTGGGACTGCCCAGTCACCTACACTACCTTGGCTCTGACCACACTAGCCTCATTTTGAAATTCATGAATTATTCAAGATTCTGCATCAGACACACTGAAGAGAGATGACTCTACTCCTGGCTCTTGAGTGAGTCACACCTACTCTTGAGCAGGAACCCCAGACACTCTGTCTGATGCTAGCAAAATTCATATATTCCAATTGAGTGTGTACACAGCCATCGTACTCATGTCCCATGGGTTGTAGGCACTGCTTTCTATACAGGTTTTAAGTAGTAATGAGATACTGTGTGGACAGAAGGTAAGGAGTGTGGATGATAGGTCACTGGTAGGTGGACAGGAGTTGATGCCAATAAAGCACAACTTCTCCACTGTTTATCGGTGTGACTTATCTTCATTCTTCCTTAGTATTGGTTAAGGAGTTGATAGTCGGTATTTGAATAACAGCATCACAGGTGATATGAAGGGGAAGGGTTTTTAATATTATCTGGTGTCCCAAACGCGGCCGGGCATTCAGAAATATTAGAAACGGATGTTTATTCACAATAACATAAAATATTCATTGTACATTAAACATTGTACAGCTTTACTAACACCTATTCAATTACATATAAGAATCAGTTCCTTCTTTACATCTGGAGCATATAATTAAGATATCTAATACACCTTAACCTCACATAGGAGAAATCATATTACAATTTTACTTTTTATGCCGTACTGACCTTAAATGTATATATAGACCTTGGTTCATTTCAAATTTGTTCTTGAAGATTTATACTGCCTATCATGGATAAGTCAGAATAGACTTGTTTTCACCATTAGACAGTTTGTCAAGAGAAAGCCTGAGCCTACACTTTTACCAACCCAAGGGATTTTTAACCTCCCACACCACATAGACATGGTATGAGAGCAACTGGCCTTTGTTGATGCTGTAAATTATACACAGCGGTGGAAATCCAAATTAGCAGAGATGGGGGCATGGGGGATCGAACCACTGACCTTCAGATTAGGAGTCCGACCTAGACAAAAGTCAGACACTCTAACCACTCTGCCACTATTTCTAGTACAGACATTCTTAAACATCTTTGAATTGAAATTTATTCATTAAATTTAGATAGTAATTCACCGGGTTCGAATCCTATACAGAGGCAGTCCAGACAATCAGCCCTATCAGATAAAATAATTAAAATAGTGTAGGGAGGGTGGGTGGTAACGATATTTCTATAGCAATGATAATATGCAGCTGAGTCGAAAGGTCTGCTATGTACCAGGCTACGTTAGTGAATGTCTGGGAGTTCAGATTTGGTTCAAAACCTTAGGTTTGGTTCACCATAGAAACATAAAAGCCTGGATACCTTAGGTACACATAAATGGGTACTCTCTCTAGGCAACACTAAAATGGTTTCCAACGTTATGAATTACCCATCTTACTAGCAACATGTACAATGAGGTACTCTCTCTAGGCAACACTAAAATGGTTTCCAACGCTACGAATTACCCATGTTACTAGCAACATGTACAATGATGGGGCAACAGGATATGAACTCTGCACAGGAAGCTGGTGTTGTCACTACACTATGCATTCCGGAACCCAGCTACCTCTTTGTGTTTGTTGGTGGAGGGAGGCGAAGTTTATGGCTGGTGTTGATATATAATTTTCAGTGGTAAGTGAGTGGCGGTTACAGTGTAAATGGGTGGTGGTGCCACCATCGGAGCTGAGGTGGGGAGGCTGGAGCAGTAGATGACTATGAGAGACACCCAAAGTCCAGGGAGCTGATTGAGTGATGAGGGAGAGAAGGGATATTCCAGGTTATTATACTCGTATAATTCTTGTACAGCATATATATATATATACATATATATATATATGCATATATACAGTAAAACCTCTCTAAATGGACCGATCTTGGGACCGACTTTAAGTGTCCTCTCTTCCCCCTTCCCCGCCTCCCTCCTCACCTCCCCCGGCAGGTCGGTGGCGCGTGTGGTGAAGAAGGAGTATGACGACAAGTACAACTTCGTTGACGCCTGCCCGCTCTTCCACGACTGGGCGGCCCGCTGGAAGAAGCACCTCGCCATCGCTATGACCAGGAGCAGCGTCGGCTACGATGCCGAAATTATCCGCCAGGGAGCCAGAGCGGACCGGATGTACTTCATCCTCAGGTCAGCAGCCAATCAGCGATGCGCGTCTTTACTGCATAATCTAATTATATGACCTTCGATGTTTCTAGGACGTATAACAACAATGAAAGCATAACAACAAAAAATGAATTCACGATATTTATCTAGGTTTGATCCTAAATATCCAATTTAGATACTGGTGCACTTATTAAACATGTATTGCTTCACAGAAGGGACATTATGTCAATTTAATAGAACATGTCACTGTCAATGGTGTAGCCAGAGATTTCAAAAAGAATTAAGAACAAAATTGTTTGCATGTGCTTACAGGGAAAGAAATTGTAAGCACAATTCTTTTAAGTGCATGTTATAAGTGTGTATTCTTCAGTGTTATGTGTGGTCTACTCTAATGTATGGGGCTGAGACATGGACAATCTCTAAGAAAATGTACAAATGTTTAGCAGCATTTGAGATGTGGACTTATCGAAGGATGATGAAAATATCATGGACAAAGAAGATCACCAACAATGAAGTTCTCAGAAAAATTAAAAATAAGAAATGCTTGTTTGCCACTATACAGACAAAGAAACTTATTTATTTTGGCCACATCATTCGTCAGAGTTCAATATACCATACATTGTTGGAAGGGAAGGTGAATGGCAGCAGAGGGAGAGGGAGACCAAGAACATCATGGTTTAAAAATATTTCACAGTGGACAGGCTTGAATTATTCACAGTCTATCAGAACAGTACACCATCAGGACAAGTGGAGAACCATTGCATCCAACCCTCGACGAGAGGACGGAACTATTGATTGATTGATAAACGATGTAGTGAGGTCAGAAACAGAAAAATTGTTCACATGTGCTTGCAGGAAATTAAAAATTGTAAGGACAAGTGCATATTACATACGATTTTGTGAGGATAGAAGCACAAAATTGTCCTTCCATGAAACTAAATGTGGAGTGTGTTTGTTGTATATACACCCATAGCTGTGTATATATGTGGGTTGTGTGGGTTGTATATAAGTGTGTACTTGTGTGTATATATATGGCTTGTATGGGATGTATATACATATATGTGGCTTGTATGGGATGTATATACATATGTAGTTGTGTGTATATATGTGGAGTGTGTGGGTTGTATATATGTGTGTAATTGTGTGTATATATGTGGGTTGTGTGGGTATGTGTTGTCTGTAAGCGTTGTGTGTATATATGTGGGTTGTGTGGGTTGTATATAAGTGTGTAGGTGTGTGTATGTATGTGGGTTGTATATAAGTGTGTAGGTGTGTGTATATATGTGGGTTGTGTGGGTTGTATATAAGTGTGTAGGTGTGTGTATGTATGTGGGTTGTATATAAGTGTGTAGGTGTGTATATATGTGGGTTGTGTATATGTAGGTATATATATTGGTTGTCTGGGTTGTAATATATGTGTGTAGTTGTGTGTATATATATGCAGTGAATTTCTTGCTTATACACCTGTAATTGTGTATATAGGTGGGTTGTGTGGGTTGTATATAAGTGTGTAGGTGTGTGTATATATGTGGGTTGTGTGGGTATGTGTTGTCTGTAAGTGGTGTGTGTATATGTGTGGGTTGTGTGGGTTGTATATAAGTGTGTAGGTGTGTGTATATATGTGGGTTGTGTGGGTATGTGTTGCCTGTAAGTGTTGTGTGTATATATCTGTGTTGTAAATAATTATAAGTATATATGTGTCTGCTATACGTGTGTCGTGTGTGTATGTGTTGTATGTAAGTGTCTCGGTTGTGTGTTGTGTGGGTATGTGTCATATGTATGTGATGTGTCTATGTGTGTTTTCTAAGTATGTATTCTGTGAGTTAGTGTTTGTTGTATATAAGTGTGTATATATGTGGGTCGTTCTCAGAAGTTGTTTACCAATACTGTGATATCCTTGAGTGCGCACTGGCATAACTCTGTGCCTATCCTGATATGACACTCCAATAATAGTTTTTTTTTAAATATGCATATAGGTCGTTCTCAGAAACTGTTTCCCACTTGAGGTAGTCTACTTAAAATGCATATGTATGTACGTTTGTGCGTTGTATGGGTATGTGTCTTATATATGTGTGTATGTATCGGTGATGTAGGTATGTTTTGTGTGCGTTTGTAAATGTTGTGTATAATTATAAGTGTATATGTGTTTATATATATATATAAATATATATATATATATATCTGTGTGTTGGTTCGGGTGTATATATATGTGTGGGTGTTGTGTATAATTATAAGTGTGTGTATGTGTAGATCTATCTATATATCTGTGTGGGTGTCTGTGTGTGTATATGCGTATATGTATGTAAGTGCGGTGTGTGGGTGGGTGTTGTGTATGTATGTATGTGTGTTGTGTGGGTGTATTGGTGTGTATTTGCGTATATGTATGTAGGTGTGTTGTGTGGGTGTGTGTGTGTATATGCGTATATGTATGTATTTGTGGTGTGTGGGTGCCTGTGGGTGTATATGTGTATATGTATGTAAGTGTGGTGCGTGGGTGGGTGTTGTGTATGTATGTATATGTGTTGTGTGGGTGTATTGGTGTGTATTTGCGTATATGTATGTAGGTGTGTTGTGTGGGTGCATGTGTGTATATGCGTATATGTATGTATGTGTGGTGTGTGGGTGGGTGTTGTGAATGTATTTTTTATATTTTTTTATTGAGGCTGTATTTATACTGTCCATAGCATATAAGCCCGGGTACCCAGGCTTGTTCTCAATGCTGGCCAGTTGTCGTGTTGGTGTTATCTTACACCACAGTAGATGCTGATAAGTAATTTGATTGCCTGCATTTCAGTAGCAGATAGATAGTTGATTGGTATGGTTAGTAGCCTACGTTAGCTTTTTGGGATTTTCTTGGCATATATGTATTTTATTTTGTTCTACTCTTATTACTAGACTAGCCTACTCCTATTTACATATCATAGGCTTGTATGTAGCTGTGTGGTGTGTTATCTGGCTACTTTTGGCATGGTTACCTTCCATTGGGCGTCCCGCTGGTGGGCCATGACATATCACATGCCCCTTTGCAGTGCAGCTTAGTGGGGGTTTCCTAGCTTTATTTTGCACAGATATTTTTTGTAAGTTTTTAGGTCAGGAATTTGTCGTTCCTTTACCGTTTGGGCATTCAACACCTTGGCAGCCATTTCCAGCATGCTTCTCTCATGAGCTTTTATTTGACTTCTGGTCTGCTTTAGTAGTGGCACATTATTTGCTCTAGTAGCCCTTTGTGGTTTTGTTAGGAGTTTATTGTTTTGACTATAGCTATATGCTAATGTTTTCAAGTGAATTATTCTCCTATTTTCTAGTAATTTCACTTTGGTTCTTTTGTGTATGTCATAGGTGGGGTGCAGCTTGTCTACTCTTAGACAGATTTTTAGGGCTCTGTTCTGCAGTATTTGTAAAAGACGTGTTAACAGTAACTGTTTATTGGAACCTCTCTATATGATGTCACTAATTCTGATCCGGTCTGACCTATGACCTCAGATCCATACATTACATCTCCCCTCCAAAAAAAATCAACCCTAACAATGCAAATACCCTACCTTACCTCCCCTTCTCCCGAGGAAGAAAGACAACAAGCATTGAGCATCCTACCATAAAATACACGAATCAACTTACAACGACATTATGCATACAAGAAGAATAAAAAACAAAACATGTTCAATAACGACATCACACTATAGTAAAACTCGAAAACACGCTCAAAACGTAAGAACTAGGATACTGTACATAAACAACACATGTAAGAGAGGATACACACAGATTTAGAACAGTTGTCATGAATGTGAACACCATGTAAAATAACGACACTCAACGTTCACTGTATATCACCAACTCATAATAAAGCGAGCACATACTATGAAATGCTCCAATGAACACTACCAACTGGGTTCTAGACATTATGTAAAGTGCAATAGCACAACGCTTAGCACTAACCTGATGAAAATCAGTCAATGTCACACATACAAAAACGACGTAACTACAACACATTGGCATCAAAACGTTCCGGCGGCTGACTTATTAAAGGTGCGGACAGACAGGACGCGTGCGTCGGGCGTGCGTAAAGTACAAGCGTGCGTCATGCGGTTCTCACGCGTAAATAGCGAACACACTGGACGCGTCTGCCACGCGTCTAAAGGCCGGTACACACCTCCCATATAAAACCCCCATTCCCCCCTCTTCCATTCCCCCCATTCCCCCCTCTTCCATTCCCCCCCATTCCTCCCTCTTCCATGCCCCCATTCCTCCTCTTCAATTCCCCTTCTTCCATTCCTCCTCTTCCATTCCCCCCTCTCCCATTCCCCCTCTTCCATTCCCTCTCTTCCATTCCCTCCCTTTCCATTCCCTCCTCTTGTGTTCCCCTCTTGCGTTCCCCCCTCTTTCGTTCCCCCTCTTTCGTTCCCCCTCTTTCGTTCCCCCGCTTTCGTTCCCCCTCTTTTGTCCCCCTCTTCCGTTCCTCCTCTTCCGTCCCTCCTTTTCTGTCCCTCCTCTTCCATTCCCCATTCTCCAACTTCCATTCCCCCTCTTCCATTCCCCCTCTTCCATTCCCCCTCTCCCATTCCCCCTCTTCCATTCCCCTCTCTTCCGTTCCCTCTCTTCCGTTCCCTCTCTTTCGTTCCCCCTCTTTCGTTCCCCCTCTTTCGTTCCCCCTCTTTCGTTCCCCCTCTTTCGTTCCCCCTCTTTCGTTCCCCCTCTTTTGTTCCCCCTCTTTTGTTCTCCCTCTTTCGTTCCCCCTCTTTTGTTCCCCCTCTTTCGTTCCCCCTCTTTCGTTCCCCCTCCTTCGTTCCCCCTCCTTCGTTCCCCCTCTTTCGTTCCCCCTCTTTCGTTCCCCCTCTTTCGTTCCCCTCTTTTGTTCCCCCCCTTTCGTTCCCCCTCTTTCGTTCCCCCTCTTTCGTTCCCCCTCTTTCGTTCCCCGGAAGAGGAGGGACAGAAGAGGAGGGACGGAAGATAGGGATCGGAAGAGGGGAATGGAAGAGGGGGGAATGGAAGAGGGAGAATGAAAGATGGAGAATGGAAGAGGGAGAATGGAAGAGAGGCGAATGGAAGAGGGGGAATGGGAGAGGGGGGAATGGAAGAGGGGGAATGGAAGAGGGGGAAAGGAAGATGGGGGAACACAAGAGGGGGGAACGCAAGAGGGGGGAAAGCAACAGGGAGGAACACAACAGGGGAAATGCAAGAGGGGAACGCAAGAGGGGGGAACACAAGAGGGGAACACAAGAGGGGGAATGAAAGAGGGGGAACGAAAGAGGGGGAACGAAAGAGGGGGAACGAAAGAGGGGGAACGAAAGAGGGGGAACGAAAGAGGGGGAACGAAAGAGGGGGAACGAAAGAGGGGGAACGAAAGAGGGGAACGAAAGAGGGGGAACGAAAGAGGGGTAACGAAAGAGGGGGAACGAAAGAGGGGGAACGAAAGAGGGGGAACGAAAGAGGGGGAACGAAAGAGGGGGAACGAAAGAGGGGGAACGAAAGAGGGGGAACGAAAGAGGGGGAACGGAAGAGGGGGCATGGGAGAGGAGGGAATGGAAGAGGAGGGAATGGAAGAGGGGGAATGAAAGAGGGGGAATGAAAGAGGGGGAATGAAAGAGGGGGAATGAAAGAGAGGAGATTGGAAGAGGGGGGAATGTAAGAGGAGGAATGAAAGAGGGGGAATGAAAGAGGGGGAATGGAAGAGGGGGCATGGGAGAGGAGGGAATGGAAGAGGAGGGAATGAAAGAGGGGGAATGAAAGAGGGGGAATGAAAGAGGGGGAATGAAAGAGGGGGAATGAAAGAGGGGGAATGAAAGAGGGGGAATGAAAGAGGGGGAATGAAAGAGGGGGAATGTAAGAGGGGGAATGAAAGAGGGGGAATGGAAGAGGGGGCATGGGAGAGGAGGGAATGGAAGAGGAGGGAATGGAAGAGGGGGAATGAAAGAGGGGGAATGAAAGAGGGGGAATGGAAGAGGGGGCATGGGAGAGGAGGGAATGGAAGAGGAGGGAATGGAAGAGGGGGAATGAAAGAGGGGGAATGAAAGAGGGGGAATGAAAGAGGGGGAATGAAAGAGAGGAGATTGGAAGAGGGGGGAATGGAAGAGGAGGAATGAAAGAGGGGGAATGAAAGAGGGGGAATGAAAGAGGGGGAATGAAAGAGAGGAGATTGGAAGAGGGGGAATGGAAGAGGAGGGAATGGAAGGGGAGGGAATGGAAGAGGAGGGAATGAAAGAGGGCAAAGTCGGGCAAAGTCAGGCAAAGTCGGGCAAAGTTGGGCAAAGTCGGACAAAGTCAGCCAAAGTCAGGCAAAGTCAGGCAAAGTCAGGCAAAGTCAGGCAAAGTCGGGCAAATTCGGTCAAAAGCCACGCGTCACCACGCGTCAAGCGTAAATAATCGCTCCAAAAGCGATCCGTGATGCACGCGCGACGCACGCGCGACAAACGCACGCGCCAGTGTGTTCGGGTTCTCTTTATTACATACGTTTTGATTTTTTACGCACGCGCGACGCTTGACGCACGCGCGAGATACGCGTCCAGTGTGTTCGCAGCTTTATGCGACCATACCGTGTAGTGTATGGTGATGGGTTGTGACTGTGTCGCAATGTTTTAACGATATCCCTATCACTTGAACTTCTGCGACTGCTAGCATCTACGTTTTTACATTTGTAAAGACATTTCCTGTTACGCCGTAATATATTATTATGTTCATTTACTAGGTTGTAAGCCCTCATATTATCGTTATGCGTTCCAACAATTGTCCCCCGTTTCCACTCATTAGTGTGACTTCTATATCGGACACTCTCCCCTTTCTTTAGCACAGGTTGATTCTTACCTGCATGTCTGTCGAAATACACTTTTTTTTCCCCCTGATTATAATGCAATTGGGGCAGCTTGGACGACTGTATATCCGCCTTGAGCGCACTGTCCAAGATCGGCAATTTATTCCATAACCTGCCGCACATCAACAACTGCGCTGGCGATGCACCAACGCCATCTAGTGTAGTGTTTCTATAATTAAATAAGGCGATCTGCACGTCCCCATCGGCCTTAAGATACTTTATTATCATACGTTTCACTGTTTGGACATAACGTTCAACTTGCCCATTGCTTTGAGCATGCATGGGACTAGTAAACAATGAGGTGAAACCATATATAGAAGAAAACTTCCGGAACTCATCACTCGTAAATTGCGGGCCATTGTCCGAAACAACAAACTTGGGTATTCCATATCTGGCAAATGTTTGCTTCAATGTGATAATAACATCCTGACTCAACGTATGTAACAACTCAATAATGTCAGGAAACTTAGAACAGTAATCGACAATCAAAACATAATTCTTACCATACACATGAAACAAATCAACCCCTACTTTACTAAATGGTACATCATCTATAGAATGACTAACCAATGGTTCCTTGGCCGGCAAATTTCTAAATTGTTGGCATACAGGACATCTCGAGATCCTGTCCTCCAATTGGCTGCTTAGGCCTGGCCAAAAAACACTATCTCTAGCTAGTTGCTTGCACTTCACAACTCGCAAATGGGATTCATGTAAGATTGTAGGCTGCATTGACTTGGGAATTATTATTTGTGTTCCTTTCAACAGTACCCCATCAAAAACGGTAATATCGTGCCGAAACGTATAATACGGAGTTACATCAACATCAATTAATTTGCTACTGTCAGGCCAACCATCAATTGTCAATAGTTTTACTCTTTTCAGTGTGGTATCTAATACGGTGTGTTCCCTAACTTGTTGTACCACATCCATACTGAAATCTAAAGACGCCACCGAGACATCCTGATCGTAGAGGTCCCGCGGGCCTACATCAGAGGTGTGCGTTCTGGATAGAGTATCTGCAAAAAATAAATTTGACCCTTTTAAATACATCACGTCAATGTTATAATTCTGGAGCCTCATGTGCATCCTCTGCATCCTAGCTGACAACTGGTGAATAGGTTTAAGCATAATAGAAATTAGAGGTTTATGATCCGTTTCCACCGTTATCTCATTTCCATAAATATAATCATGGAACTTATGGCATCCAAAACATATAGCCAACAACTCTTTCTCCATAATGGCATAACTTATTTGGGTCTTGTCTAATGCCTTGGAAGCCATTGCCACAGGGAGATCACACTGGAAAAGGGTTGCACCCAAACCATACTTAGACGCATCCACCTGAAGAACAATCTTTTCACGCCTATTAAAATACCGTAAAATCGGTGCAGTACTTAATAACCGTTTTAAATGTATAAAAGCCTCATCCTGAGCAGAATCCCAGTGCCATGCTATATCTTTCCTAATAACCGTTCTTAACGGTTCTGTAATATGGGCCATGTTCGGAATAAATTTACCAACATAACCGACCATCCCTAAAAAACGTTGCACTGCGGCTTTATCCACAGGAATAGGCATGTCAACAATGGCCTGGATCCTATCAGCATTAGGCTTTAGCCCCTCCGACGTGATCAAATGTCCAACATTATTTACACTGGTCTGGCAAATTCTAGATTTCTTAGGGTTTAACTTTAGGCGCACCTCCCGTGCTCGCTGCAGCACCGCCTCCAAATGCTCATTATGTTCCTCTACTGTAACACCATGGACTAACACATCATCAGATATCACATGAAAACCAGGTAAATTCACCAGGATCTCATTCATTTCCTGAATGAAAATATCCCCCGCGGTCTTTATCCCGAATGGTAGACGAGTATACCTAAACCTCCCCCAAGGTGTGTTAAAAGTACATAACTTCAAGCTGGCCTCATCCAACTCTATCTGCCAGTACCCACTATTGGCATCCAAGACCGAAAAATAATCAGCCCCATGGATTTGAGCAACCACCTCTTCAACAGTTCTGACAGGGTATGGTCGCCGTAAAATAGCCCGATTTAACTTAGTTAGGACAAGGCATATTCGAAACTTATTAGGCTTGCGAACAATTGTTATAGAATTAACCCAAGGGGTAGGCTCTACCTGTTGTACAATAACACCCAAGTCTACCATCCATTTCAGTTCAGCCTGTACATCATCCACAACCTAAGGTCACCCTACGTGGCGGATCCACAACAGGAGTTACATTGACATCAATAAATATTTTAGCATTTACTTTAATCAAGCCTAAACCTTTAAAAACATCAGAATAAGTCTTTACCATGCTTTTTGCCGCATCATCATCAGGTACAGCACCCAATGTGTCCAGGCGCGCCAACAGTCCTAATTTCACACACGCACGTTTGCCTAAAATTTCACTCCCAGCATCAGTGACTTGGAACAGTAAGTCCACACCACGGAGAGTCAGCCTTGTTTCGCCTGCAGGTTGGATACGGTGACCTCCATAGGTAACCAACTGACATTTCGACGGGGTCAAGGTAGCAGTAGTGAGCCTGTCGAACACATTCATAGGTAACACATTAGCCTCCGAGCCAGTGTCCAATTTAAATGACACATCTTGATCCTCCAGAACAAATGCTGCATACCACAAATCCTGGTCAGATACGTTCCCATGTGAAATCGTTCCGACAAACAAATCGCAGTCATCAACATCCTGGCTTGCACAACATCCATCCTCAACATCTGGATCAACACTAAGTTCATACACAGGAGCTGGTTGCACTTGTCGCTGCTGCAATCAGCACACTTTTACAAAGTGACCTAACTTGTGGCATCCAGAGCAGTCCTTTCCCCTTGCTGGACAGTTACCTCTGGGATGCTTGTAACCGCAACGTCTACAATGTGCAGTTGCCCTACACGAACCTGGTTTATACCAATTTGTTGACTGTCGTATCCATGACTACGGATGGTTACTCAATCTGTTTCCATTGCTGCATCCCGTACTCATCGCATCGATCTGATGATCATCCACCCTGGTCACTTGAGCCGATTTAACCTCACTTAGATGACATAATTGAATGCATTCTTCCAATGTCAGCATTGGAGAATGCAACAATTTATTTAGAAGATTATTATCCTTCACACCGCACACAATCCGATCACACAGCAATGACGCCTCCAGCATTTCATAGCAACAGTACTGGACACGATGTTTTAATTCCCTGAAGTATGTGTCCATATTTTCACTAGTTTGATTGAAGGAATTGAATTCATACCTGACAACGGTAATGTTTGTCTTCCCTTCATAATAATGAATGAAGGCCTGAATCAACGGTGTAATCTTGTCTTTGTCAGCAGTGTCGAACTGAAAAGTTCTGTGTAGCTTCTGTGCTTCACTACCCGCAACGTGCAGAAAAACACAGCCTTTTCCGCCTTCATCGACACTCCCGCAGCTGTAGAATAAATTTCAAACAATTGCAGCCACGATCTCCAATTAATGGCCATTTTCTCGTCCAGGATCAAAGGTCCTGGGGGTTTCAATCCCGAAAGTGCCATCTTATAGAGTTCTACCTGTAATATCTGACACCATGTAAAAGACGTGCTAACACCGTGAGTCCTGTAATGTAACTGTTTATTGAAACCTCTCTATACATTACAGTATTTGCAGTTTTTTTTAGTAGTTCCTTTCTCGCACCCATGTAGTTTACATCTCCGTAGTCAAAATAGGGGAGCACCGTGCCCTTGAAGATTTTTATTGACATTTCTTGTGTCATGTAGTCTCTTAGCTTTGCAAATAGCCACAGTTTATGGTTTACTTTCTGAATAATTTTATTTATACATAGGTTGTAGTTTAGTTGCCTGTCCAACTCAAGGCCTAGGTATTTGTAATGGTCTACATTTTTTAATGTTTGATTTCCTAACTTACAGTGTAGTTTTCTTTCTGGCATTTGTTTATGCGAGAAGAGTGCTGTTTTTGATTTGCTTGTGTTGATGGTTATTTTGTTGGACTCACACCACTCATCTAGTTTTAGTAGGAGTTTATTTAGTTTAGTTATTACCTCCTCTTCTGTGGTGCCATTTGCGTATATGACTGTGTCATCTGCATATAGTTGGAGGCATTTAGTTTGCAACCATTTTTCTAGATCATTTATATAGATTATAAAGAGTAGTGGCCCTAACACTGACCCTTGGGGTACACCACATGTGACAGGTTGGTTGTCTGATAGTGTATTGTTTATTTTTGTTTTCTGTTGCCTGTTGCTCAGGTAGCATTTTATCCAATCGATAGTGTTGGATTTTATGCCTATGGTTTTTAGTTTTTCCAGTAGTATTTTATGGTCTACTGTGTCAAATGCTTTGTTGGAGTCAATGAAGCCTGCTCCAACTAATTGTTGTTGGTTCATTGATGCCAGTATGGCAGTTGTTAGGTTAGCTATTGTTTTTGATGTGGAGTGCAGTTTCCTGAAGCCCCCTTGTCTTTCGTTTAGTATATCATTTTTGTCCAGGTGTTCATTTATGTGTCTATGTAACACTTTTTCAATGAGCTTGCCTGGGGTTTGAAGAATTGATATTGGCCTGTAGTTTCCCATATTTTGTTTGTCTCCACTTTTGTGACCATTTTCCAGGCTGAGATAAAATGTCCCTGCTCAAAGGAGACGTTGAATAGGTCTACTATAGTGGCCGGGATTGCTTGGAGTGCCTCTTTCAGTATTTTGGTTGGTATTTCATCTATTCCGCTTGGCTTATTCATATCTATGTCATTTATTAATTTTTTTACTTCTATCATATCTGTTTTGCAGGTGGGGATTTCGTTCTGCACAGTTCCTGATCTGTTTTCCCATCTTTTTTTGAATTTTTCTGACAGCTTTTGCCCTATTGTGGCAAAGTGTGTGTTCAGTTTGTTTGCTGCATCTTTGTCTGTGAGCATTGCCCCTTCATTATCTTGGAAGGTTGTATGCTCTTCTTTGTTATTTTTGGGGAATAATAGGTTTACATTTTTCCAGAATTTGTTTGTGTTGCTTCCCCAGTCTTTTTCCTGCTTTATTATGTATTTCTTTTTTGCTGTTCTCACAGCTTTGAGATACTTGTTTCTGGCGATATGGTAGGCCAGTTTGTCTTCTATTGTTTCTCTGTGCTTTGCTTGATCACCCAGTTTACTTTTGGTTGTGATGAGTGTTAGCAGGTCTACCCAAGGGTCTTGTTTTTTTTTGTATTTTTATTTTCTTTATGGGGCACATCTCATCAGTTGATTTTCTTATTTCTGTGATGATGTTGTCCCAATAGATATCAACATCATCTCTGTTTTGTGTGATGTTGTTTATGTTTTGGTGCAGGTGATGTTTCAATGTATCTTCTGAGTAGTTTTTTAGGGACCTGCCCATTTTGTATTCATAGTGATTTGTGCTTTTGAGCTTTTTCCTGGTTACATATACTAGTTTGTGGTTGCTTATACCCCAGCTTCTAGTGCCCCATTTTGTGGCATGGTTTGAGTTGGTTAGTATTAGGTCTATCGTTGAGCTATTATTGCTTAGCCTTGTGCTTTCAGTGATGAGCTGCTGCAGGCCTAAGATTTTGATGGTGGTTTGCAGCATTAGTTTGTTTTTTTCATTGCTGCTGTAATTCACATTGAAGTCCCCTAGCACAAAGATTTCTGCATTTGTTGATTTTTTTACAGTGTTTATGCTCTTTTCTAGTTCTTCAAGGAATACTTCAATTTCACCTGATGGTTGCCTATAGAGGCTCCATATGGCTACATTTGCTTGTTTTTCGTTTTTTATTAGGCCCCTTAATAGTTCTTTGTACTCATTTGAGAGATTGTATGTATGTGTGTTGTGTGGGTGTATGGGTGTGTATATGCGTATATGTATGTAGGTGTGTTGTGTGGGTGTATGTGTGTGTATATGCGTATATGTATGTATGTGTGGTGTGTGGGTGTGTTTTGTCTATATATCTGTGTGTTGTGTGGGTGTCTCTAAGTGTGTATAATGGGTCGTTCTCAGAAGTTGTGTACCAATATTGTGACATTAGTACCAAAAAATCTAAATGCTGTCAAAGTCTACATATACAAGCTACTTCAATGTGTATGTCGTTTTGCATCTGAATAATTTAAAATAAACATATTCTGACATTTTTAAGTAGGTTAAATGATGTTCACACCCAATAAATAGCAGTATAGCATGGAAACCAATCTGACTCCAAAATCAAATATTTTCCACACAAAGCTTGACATTTTTATGACATTTCACATGCCACTTGCTTTATAAACAGTACCAATAATAATTTGAAACCTCATTGCTATGGTTTTGTCTTATTTTGTGATGATTAAAGAGAAAAGCAGAACAATATTAGCAAGGAAACAATCCTAGTGGAATCAACAATTTTACACAAATGTTTGGCTGAAATTTCAATGTTTAGGAGCAATATCAGGATTTATTTTTTACTATACCATAACTGGGTCCATGCAGAGAGTGTGAAATGGTGAAAATAGTTCCTTAACTGTATCTTTACTCAGTGTTTGATACACAGTTTCATAGTTGTTGCAAGTGGAAACGAAATGTTACGATGTTAATGACTCGAGAAAAGGTTTTTTTTTTTTTTTTGTTTTTTTTTTAGAAATAAATGTCTTCAACTTAATGAAGACATTGTATATGACCATTTGAGAGGTTTTTATAAAGTTTGTGACACTTTATTTTCAATGCTGTTGACAATGTCACAAACTAGTGATGTAATTTACTATCTATTTAGCTACATCCATCCCAATAAGATATATAACACACAATATTAACATTTACTTTTGATCTAAAATATCTCCCACATTATTGGGCTAAAAGATGAAATCTAAAGATTGACACTCCAATAATGGCTTTCTTTGAAATATGCATTTCAAGTAAACTACCTCAAGTGGTACACAGTTTCTGAGAACGACCCATTATATGTGTATATATATATGTAGATCTATATATATATTTGTGTGGGTCTCTGTGTGTGTCTATATAGTATATGTATCTATGTGTGTTGTGTGGGTGTATGTGTGTATATGCGTATATGTATGTATTTGTGGTGTGTGGGTGTCTGTGTGTGTATATGCGTATATGTATGTATGTGTGGTCTGTGGGTGTATGTGTGATTATGCATATATGTATGTATGTGTGGTGTGTGGGTGTATGTGTGTGTATATGCGTATGTGTATGTATGTGTGGTGTGTGGGTGGGTGTTGTGTATGTATGTATGTATGTTGTGTGGGTGTATGTGTGTATATGCGTATATGTATGTGTGGTGTGAGTGTGTTTTGTCTATATATGTGAGTGTGTTGTGTGGGTGTCTCTAAGTGTGTATATGCATATATATATATATATGTAGATCTATATATATATTTGTGTGGTTGTCTGTGTGTGTATATAGTATATGTATGTATGTGTGTTGTGTGGGTGTATGTGTGTATATGCGTATATATATATATGTATGTGTGGTGTGTTGGTGTATGTGTGTGTATGTGCATATATGTATGTTTGTGTGGTGTGTGGGTGTATATGCGTATATGTATGTATGTGTTGTGTGTGGGTGTGTTTTGTCTATGTATGTGTGTTGTGTTGTGTGGGTGTCTCTAAGTGTGTATATGCGTATATATATATATATGTGTGTGTATGTGTAGATCTATCTCTATTTGTGTGGGTGTCTGTGTGGGTGTATATGCGTATATGTATGTATGTGTGGTGTGTGGGTGTGTTTTGTCTATATATGTGTGTGTTGTGTCGGTGTCTCTAAGTGTGTATATGTGTATATATATGTAGATCTATCTATATATTTGGTGGGTGACTGTGTGTATATATGGTATATGTATGTGTGTTGTGTGGGTGCATGTGTGTGTATATGTGTATATGTATGTATGTGTGGTGTGTGGGTGTATGCAGGTATTGCAGTATAGCAATACCTCATGGAGTTTGACGCCCCCACCCTGCAAAGTTGTAAACCACTGCCTTGTGGTACAGGTTCTTTACAGAACAGAAGGATAAGGGAGCAAACCCTGAACAGAAAACCATGGCACTGTGGCAGCATTAAGGGCGGTTGATGTATGGAACTCCCAACATCTCCCGACCAGCCACTGCAGGGACAAATAGTTTTGCGCCTGTCTTGATATGTTCTTGCCGGTGTGAAACCTCTATTTGCTCCCCGAGAGAGTGCCGCCGGTAACTTGCAAAAGCCAGCAGCACTTCAACACTTTTGCAGGCAGCTTTCATGAAATGTACATTAAGAACGACTCATGGACGCAACTCTCACAGCAGAGAGCTAAATGGAGAGCGGCAGTCAAGTAATGAAAGCAGTCTTTGTCGCATCGCGACAGCATGATGATGATCATCATCATCACATGATGATGATGATGATGAGTGAGGACAGAAACACAAAATTGTTCACATGTGCTTGCAGGAAATTAAAAATTGTAAGGACAAGTGCATATTACATACGATTTCGCAAGGATGGAAGCACAAAATTGTCCTTCCATGAAATTAAAAATTGTAAGCAAAAAATAACATAAAAAGTGCATATTATAACAGATTTATTATGAGGTAAAATATGATTCTGAGAGAAGTTGTTCGCAGATGCTTATAGTGCGACAATGTAGCTATGCCCCTGACTGTTAATAGGGTCATCACGCTATGACGTAACACGGTAGTGTAAGCCGACGTAGGTGAAATTTGGCCATTATGTCGAGATACGTCGAGGAACGTTGAAATACGTTATGTGTTCGTTACCCATTCGCCCATCCCGTCTAGTGGTGTGGGTCCTGATGTTGTTTATGCATCTTGTTGTGTGACCAGACGGGATGGCCGAATGAGTCCGTCTCCCATGCTGGTAGATCGTGGGGTCGCGGGTTCGAACCCTGGTCGAGTCAAACCAATGACTTAAAAATTGATACTTGTCGCTTCCTAGCCTGGTGCTCGGCATTATTAGGATAGGACAAGGACTGGTTGGCTCAGTGTCAGGATAATGTGACTGAGTGGGATATCGGGTCATGGTGTGGCAGCCTGGTTTCCCAGTGGGACAGCACTATAAAGTCAACATGAGTGCTCACTGTCACAAGTCGGTACCCGTCCTGATATGACCTTAGATGTTGCTAGGACGTAAAACAACAACAACTGTTGTGTGAGGTGGGTGAGGGTTGTGATATATATAGATTGGGCTACCCCACCACATGGGGTGGGGAGACCCGGGCGAGGTCAGGAGACCGGGTTGGGGTGTACAGAAATAAAGCCAGTACCGAACAAGCCCTCGCCATGTCAAGTCATTCCTGTGTCCTGGCTACATGGTGTCAGATTTACAGAACTCATGGTGGCGCTCACAGGCCTAAAACCCCCAGGACCGCTCAATTTGGAGGATAATATGTCCCTAAATTGGGAAAAGTGGTACGACTCATATGAATATTATGCGGCAGCGGCAGGAGTACACAGAAAAACTGAAAAGGTACAGTGCGCAGTGTTCTCACACGTGGCCGGTACTGAAGCACAAAAGGTGTACAAGACACTTAAAATTGACACTGAAATAATAAATCAAATTCAACCATTAGTCGCAACATTTCGAACATATTGCGAAGGAAAGACAAATATAAAGGTCATTTGGTACAGATTTAATTCGCTGCAACAAACAACAGAGTTTATGGACACTTATATCCGTGAGCTCCAATATCGCATTGCGCATTGTGACTATGGGGAGCTCACTGACTCCATGCTATGTGACAGACTAGTGTACGGTGTCAAAGACACTAAACTAAGGGACCGTCTGCTACAAACTGCCAATTTGACATTAGAACAGTGTATCGAGACATGCCGTCTCAGCGAAAATCACTCAGCCCTATTGTCAGACGCAACTATATCGATTGAAGCTGAGAGTGTAGACGCAGTCAATGTGGTGCATCCACCGACACCTGCTCCCTTCACACCACGTGCGCCATCATGGTCCAGTCAATGCACCTTGGCCAGACCGGCCAACACCCATACACAGTGCGGTAGGTGTTGGTATGTCCACACACCAGGGCAATGTCCTGTAAAAGGCAAGCAGTGTTCAAAATGTCACCTGCTTGGTCATTTCTCTAAAGTTTGCAAGACCAAGAAGCCAAACTATGCAAGTATAAATGTCATACAGGTTGACGACCATAACCCGACTCATGACATTGAGAGTGATTTTGACGACGAACATGATTTGTTCGTAGGAGCTATCGAGCAGCCCGATGCCAATGACAAATCCCTATGGTATGCCACTCTAGGGCTGGACAACGAAAAAGTAAAATTCAAGTTGGATACTGGCTCGCAGGCTAATATAATTCCCAAGTGCCTATACGACAAGCTAAGCAATGTTGTACTCGAGCCAACCAAGTGCAGCTTGGTCACCTTCTCAGGAGAACGAATCCGCCCAGAGGGGGAAGCTGACATTACAACTGAGGGCGAAGTGCTGCGCTATCAAGTGACGATGAGCGCGTGCCCTATACTAGGAAGCGAGGCGTGCACCAAGCTAGGACTCATATGACGCGTCAGGATGGTATCAAGGCACAGTACAGTGGAACAACAACCAGTCACCATTAAAGCGAACGAGCCAAGCGCACACCTCCTGGTAAATAAATATTCAGACATTTTTGAAGGGCTGGGCAAGATTTAAGGTAATGCTGTGATACCCATTGATGAAAATATGTCTCCGAGTATAGATCCACCCAGGCGAATTCCCCATGCAATAATAGGTCAAGTGAAAGATGAACTAGACGAAATGATCCGGTTAGGGGTAATTGTAGAGGAAAGGGAACCCACCCCATGGGTTAATTCTATAACAATAGTAAAAAAAACACATAAAATCCGCATATGTTTAGACCCAACCAAATTAAATAAGGCTATACTTAAAAGTCCATATCCAACCAGGACTATTGAAGAAGTTATTGCTAATACTTAGGATGCCAAATTTGTTTCCGTAATTGATGCCAACAGCGGATATCGGCAAATTGAGTTTGAGAATAAGAGTAGCAAGTTATGCACATTCAATACACCATGGGGTCGGTATCGTTTCACTAGGTTACCATTCGGCATTAAAACTGCCGGTGATATATTCATACAAGAAATGAAACAAATCTTGTATGGGCTACCTGGAGTGAATGTCATCACAGATGACATATTGGTATATGGTTCGATGGTAGAAGAACACAATGCCCGACTGGAGGTTAGGGGTCTGGTGTCTGGGGAATGACGGTTAGAGGTTGGTGAGTTCAGTGTTGGGGTCTAGGGAAGGTATGGGATTAAGGGTTGGAGCTTGGTGGGTAGTGGGTTGATTGGGGTGATGGTTGGGTGTTTTGTTGTTTGTGGTTGGGTGTGTGGAGTTTGTGATGGATATGGAGGTTTGGAAATTGAGGATTGGAGGTGCGTTGTTTGGGAGTTGTCGGCTTCAGGGGTTGGGGGTTGGGTAGATGTGTGATTTGAGTTTAGGGCAAGTTTGGAGCTAGAGGGTTAGTGGTTGAGTCCAACTACCAAACCAGTCTGATTAATGTCTAGTGGCAAGTGTATGACCTTAGATGTTGCTAGGATGTAAAACAACAACAAACCTGGTTGTATGTCATTGAGCTGTCTGATTGGTCTCCAGTGGCGAGTGTATGACCTTAGATGTTGCTAGGATGTAAAACAACAACAAACCTGGTTGTATGTCATTGAGCTGTCTGATTGGTCTCAGTGGTCAGTGTATGACCTAAGATGTTGCTAGGATGTAAAACTATAACAAACCTGGTTGACTGTCATTGAGCTGTCTGATTGGTCTCCAGTGGCGAGTGTATGACCTTAGATGTTGCTAGGATGTAAAACAACAACAAACCTGGTTCACTGTCATTGAGCTGTCTGATTGGTCTCCAGTGGTGAATGTATGACCTTAGATGTTGCTAGGATGTAAACCAACAACAAACCTGGTTGATTGTCATTGAGCTGTCTGATTGGTCTCCAGTGGCGAGTGTATGACCTTAAATGTTGCTAGGATGTAAAACAACAACAAACCTGGTCGACTGTTATTGAGCTGTCTGATTGGTCTCCAGTGGTGAGTGTATGACCTTAGATGTTGCTAGCATGTAAAACAACAACAAACCTGGCTGAATGTCATTGAGCTGTCTGATTGGTCTCCAGTAGCCGGTGTATGACCTTAGATGTTGCTAGCATGTAAAACAACAACAAACCTGGTTGACTGTCATTGAGCTGTCTGATTGGTCCCCAGTGGCGAGTGTATCACCTTAGATGTTGCTTGGATGTAAAACAACAACAAACCTGGTTGACTGTCATTGAGCTGTCTGATTAGTCTCCAGTGGCGAGTGTATTAACTTAGATGTTGCTAGGATGTAAAACAACAACAAACCTGGTTGAATGTCATTGAGCTTTCTGATTGGTCTCCAGTGGCGAGTGTATGACCTTAGATGTTGCTAGGATGTAAAACAACAACAAACCTGGTTGACTGTCATTAAGCTATATGATTGGTCTCCAGTGGTGAGTGTATGACCTTAGATGTTGCTAGGATTGATTGATTGATTGATTGGTGGTTGCTTTACGCCGTGTCGGCAGCATAGGCCATATTCACGGCGAGAAATGTTTGTTTTTGGTTCAAACCATCGCTTTTACATGTAAAAGCAGACAATCAATTATGTGCCAATAGACACTAATTAAATTAGAAAGCTCACAATCATATATCTGTGGTCAAGGGAAACAAATTCCCATAGAAAAAGAAAAGTTTCATTAATAACTAATAGAATCCATTTAGTAAACTATATAAGGTGGTACAGTCCAGCTGCCCTCAAAAAGGCTAAAATGTTTTCCTGTTTTACCTTAGTAAAAAGGTCATGCATACTGCCTGCAGTGTAGAACCGTTGGCGCAGGGCCAAAAAATCAACGCAACTTAGTAAAATGTGTTTGAGTGTCAGTGGGGACTGACACCCAATACATTCAGGGGGAGGTTCCCCCTTGAGCAGAAAAGCATGTGTAAGCCACGAGTGGCCAACACGGCAGCGACTAAGGACCACTTGGTCCCGCCGACCTCCCGCATGAGTCTGTGGTGGCTTTCCCACAGATGGTTCAATTTCTTTAAGTTTATTGATGTTTTCATCCCACTCATGTTGCCATTTGGATTTTATGTGGGTGGCTATTAGTGGTTTCAGATCAGAGTGAGGGATCAGACATGGTTCAAGATCACACTAGGATGTAAAACAACAACAAACCTGGTTGACTGTCATTGAGCTGTCTGATTGGTCTCCAGTGGCGAGTGCAAGCTGGTGGTGGACGCAGAGACGCAGCCCAACCAGTTCCGGGACTTCATGCATCAGTGCGCGCCGCTCATCCCGGACGGAACGTGAGTCAGCTCAGCTGTCAGTGTCACCGACTGCCAGCTGTCAGTGCGTTATGGGCGCGGCTCTCAGACTAGTCTAGGTGTCATGTCACTAGACCTGTGTATATATGTACTATATAATTTATTATGTGGATATAAAAAACGGCAGCCGCTTAAAGTTGCATGGTCCGATGAAATATAATTTTGTCAAAAATAAAAGAACTACTTATATATCCAACTTAGATACTGATGTAGTAGCTAATGATTTGGGACAGCATACACAGAATAACCAGTGAATTTATAAGCTCACCCCTTTAGACACTCACTTTGAAACACCCATTATGCAGGGAGGCCATTAACCAACTAGGCCAATCTCGTGACCTCATTAGCCTCCCCCCAACCAAGTAGGCCTACTCTGCAGGGTCATCTTACATCACGTGGTCACCGTGAGATGACCATCTGGGTCATAGCCACAGGACTTTTGACAAGCTTGTCGATATTATTTTTGGTTCTTTCAGCTCAAATTACTTCAAAACTAATCATCTTTAATCAAAATCACTCCGGACTAATGATTGGTAGCTCGTAATGATCAATTTGATATATTTATCTAAAAAATAAGACAAAAATTGAAATGCCATCGGACCATGCAACTTTAATGTTTCTCTCTAACCACCTTAACTTCCATTTTATTCACTGCAAAGCAGGCATTCTCTCCTCCCCGCCTCCTCTGCACCGTGAGCCAACTGTCAGTCAGCTCACTTTAAAAACTTATACATATATAGATATGTATGAAGGGTGACTTTTATTCTGTCACATTTTTGCGATTCTCATTGAGGGAGAAGTGTCACTGGATTGGGGCCTGTCACATTAGTGGTTTCAGCCGTCCTGATCAGGCTGATGTGACCTTAGATGTTACCAGGATGTAAAACTCGAACAACTAACCATTAATGGTTCATCTTGTCATTTCTAGTCCGTTCTGTCACATTATTACAATTGTCAGTAGATTCCATTCTCTTATATTAATAGGAGACTGTCAATGGATACCACTGTCACATTATTAGAGCTGTAAGTGGATTCCACTGTCACATTATTACAACAGTCAGTGGAATCCACCCTGTCACTTTATCACAACTCTCAATGGATTCCACTGTCGCATCATTACCAACTGTCAGTAGATTCCATTCTGTTACATTAATAGGAGACAATCAATGGATACCACTGTCACATTATTAGAGCTGTAACTGGATTCCACTGTCACATCATTACAACTTTCAGCGGATTCAACTGTCAAATTATTACAACTCTCAATGGATTCCACTGTCAAATTATTACAATTGTCAGTGGATGATTCCACTGTCAAACTATTACAACTGTCACCCGATATCCCACTCCATCACATTATCCTGACACTGAGCTAACCAGTCCTTGCCCTATCCTATTAATGCCGAGCGCCAGGCTAGGAAGTGACAAGTATCAATTTTGTAAGCCATCGGTTTGACTCGACCGGGAATCGAACACCCAATCTCCCGCACGGGAGACCTCCCCTCTACCGATTCTGCAACCGCATCCGGTACCAGCGGAACTCAGGACACGCGTATTGTGAATGGCCCCTTAATAACCTCTTATAACTCATTATTAAAGTCCGTCCTGATATGACCTTAGATGTTGCTAGAACGTAAAACAACAACAAACAAACATTATTAAAGCAGACTTCAGATAACAATACCTGTTACAAAGCTTCACAATTTGCAAATAACAAAGATCTTCACAAGGGGGTACTTTTCCGTGTCTTTTAGGGAAGGGTTTGGTCGACTCGCGTGGAAAGAGGCATCCACCAATGAACAGCGAGTTCAACGTCTTCTCGACGACAAAAAGCGCGAGAATGTGACGTCACCCGCCCTGGAATCGATGACGTCAAGACCTTCTGTGCTGCGGAAGCAGATACTCTTCCATCGACACCACAGTGAGAAGGTGACGCTGTGCCTGCTGAACGCTGGGAAAGTTCTCGGTGAGTCCCCCCCCCCCACCCACCACCACCACCCCCTCCCTCCAAAGACTTCCGTTATATCTGTGTTGACGCACCGGGCGCGGTGGCCGAATCGGTAGAGCGCGGGGCTCGCGTGCGGAAGATTGGGAATTCGGTTCCCGGTGTCGCAGTTTGAGCGCCCTGCCAGTTTGAGCTGACTGTCAGTTTCATGCGCATGCATCAAAATCTGACAGCATCATCACTAACCTTATGAATTTAATATAATGTTTTTGGTAAAGATGTTTTATATATGTGCACCAAACGATTTGTTTGTAGGTGGTGTGCTTTTAGAGATATTTCACTTTTCCTGTATTTTCTGTATGAAGATTGCTTACGACCATTGACAATGCCTTGAGTTTGATGGTACGCACAGTGCAAAACATTAGTTTTATTCAAAATAAATAGAAATCAAGAACCCTAACCTTATAAATTTAATATACTCTTTTTGGTAAAGATGTTTTCTATATGTGTACTAAGCGATTTGTTAATAGGTGGTGTGGTTTTAGAGATATTTCACTTCTTCTGTATTTTCTGTATGAAGATTGCTCACGACCATTGACAATGGCTTGAGTTTGAGTGTATGCAGTCAGCTGAAACTGGCAGGGCGCTCAAACTGTGACACCAGTCGAGTCAAACCAATGACTATAAAATGTATACTTATCGCTTCCTAGCCTGGCGCTCATCCCGTTGCCAGGCAATGTTCTTATTTAAAGTTGCCTAGTCCGATGGTTTAGAGTTCATGTCATTTTCTGAGATAAACAGATTAGGTTGATCGTTATAATCAACCTTACTTCATTTGAAGTAACGTGTGTTATAAATGGTTAACTTTTGAGATATTTGAAGTGCAAATATGGAAAAGTAATTTCAGCAAGCTCGCCAAAACTTTGACACCATCTATATAGGCTTACTACAGTAACAGGTTCTGTTAAATTGCCTCAGTATGCCCTTCTATGTGACGACAAATGCTTAATAAGTGTGTAGGTATCTAATGGTGGAGTCACACTACGACGCTTCTCGCCGGCGACACGGTGACATGTGGTGTTTTTGGGCGATAATAAGTGAAACGTCGGTACGCGCTGGGGGTGCGTTACCGGGGCGTCGGTACATTTCGGTACACTATCTTTGACGTTGATGGTCGGCGGACAACGTTGGTGCGTGTTGCCGGTCGCCCAAGGTTTTAAGCTTGTCAACAAAAAACAGCGATCGACAACGCGCGCAAATATATGGGTAAGGACGTTAGGAGGACGTTCGGCGGACGTCGACACAAGTTACAAGCACTTTGGAGGGACGTTACTGACACGTTGCTGTGTGTGTGTCTGTGTGTGTGTCTGTGTGTGTGTCTCTGTGTCTCTATGTGTGTGTTTGTGTCTCTGTGTGTGTCTGTGTGTGTGTGTCTCTGTGTGTGTCTCTGTATCTGTCTCTGTATGTGTCTCTGTATGTGTATCTGTCTGTGTCTGTGTCTCTGTGTCTGTGTCTGTGTCTCTGTCTCTGTCTCTGTCTCTCTCTGTGTCTGTTTCTGTGTCTCTGTGTCTGTCTCTGTATGTGTCTCTGTCTCTGTATCTCTGTCTGTGTCTCTGTCTGTGTCTCTGTCTGTGTCTCTGTGGCTGTCTCTGTATGTGTCTCTGCCTGTGTCTCTGTATGTGTCTCTGTTTGTGTCTCTATGTCTGTTTATGTGTCTCTGTGTCTGTCTCTCTATGTGTCTCCATATGTGTCTCTGTCTGTGTCTGTCTGTGTCTCTGTGTCTGTGTCTCTGTGTGTGTCTCTGTCTGTATCTGTGTCTCTGTCTGTGTCTCTGTCTGTGTCTCAGTGTCTGTTTCTGTGTCTCTGTGTCTGTCTCTGTATGTGTCTCTGTATGTGTCTCTGTCTGTGTCTCTGTCTGTGTCTGTCTGTGTCTCTGTGTCTGTGTCTCTGTATGTGTCTGTGTCTGTGTCTGTGTCTCTGTGTTTGTGTTTCTGTCTCTGTCTCTGTGTCTCTGTCTGTGTCTCTGTCTGTGTCTGTGTCTCTGTTTGTGTCTGTGTCTGTGTCTGTGTCTCTGTGTTTGTGTTTCTGTCTCTGTCTCTGTGTCTCTGTCTGTGTCTCTGTCTGTGTCTCTGTCTGTGTCTGTGTATCTGTCTGTGTCTGTGTATGTGTCTGTGTCTATGTATGTGTCTCTGTGTGTATATGTGTGTCTGTGTGTGTCTCTGTGTGTATCTGTGTGTCTATGTGTGTCTGCGTGTGTGTCTCTGTGTGTCTGTGTCTCTGTGTGTGTCTCTGTGTCTGTGTGTGTCTCTGTGTGTGTCAGTGTGTCTCTTTGTGTGTGTCTCTGCGTCTCTGTGTATTTGTGTCTGTGTGTCTGTCTGTGTGTATTCGTGTCTCTGTGTGTGTCTCTTTGTATGTGTGTGTGTCTCTGTGTATCTGTGTGTGTCTCTGTGTCTGTGTGTATATGTGTCTCTGTGCCTGTGTGTGTATGTGTGTCTGTGTGTGTGTCTCTGTGTATGTGTGTGTCTCTGTGTATCTGTGTGTGTATGTGTCTGTGTGTGTATGTATGTGTGTGTATGTCTCTGTGTCTCAGAGATAGAGACAGAGGCACAGACACAGACAGACACAGACACAGACAGACAGAGACACAGACATAGACACAGACAGAGACACATACAGAGACACAGACAGAGACACAGACACAGAGACACAGAGACACAGAGACACAGACACAGACAGAGACACAGACACAGAGACACAGACACAGACAGAGACACAGGCAGAGACACAGACACAGACACAGACAGAGACACATACAGAGACACATACAGAGACACAGACAGAGACACAGACAGAGACACAGACAGAGACACAGACAGAGACACAGACACAGACACATACACAGAGACACA
Organism: Branchipolynoe longqiensis; assembly: GCA_030323885.1. Classification (NCBI taxonomy): domain Eukaryota; kingdom Metazoa; phylum Annelida; class Polychaeta; order Phyllodocida; family Polynoidae; genus Branchipolynoe; species Branchipolynoe longqiensis. Next base: position 83,928,782 of record CM059190.1, on the reverse strand, counting down.
GTCAGAGACACAGACAGAGACACATACAGAGACACATACAGAGACACACACACATAGACACAGAGACACACACACAGACACAGACACAGAGAGAAAGCGCCGATAAACGTTGCCACAACGTTGGCCGCGCGCTACCAACACGCTGTGGCAACGTCCAATTTCACCATATTTCCACTATCTTTAACGTTTCTCGACGCGCAAGATTTTATTTTCAATGCTGACGGGTCGCCGGGAGAAGCGTCGTAGTGTGACTGCACCATAAGTTAGATATTTAGAATGAAATCTAGGCCAGTGTTTTGGTTTTGAAAATGTGATGTTTTAATCGGACTATGCAGCTTTAACAATGTACTTGCATAGTTTTATTGTAAACTTGTCGACATATTTTAACATACCCAAAAAGTCTCTGTGCGCCTGTTTTATTTGTTGGGGTATGTACGCGTTCAGGGTTAGGTTTCAAGCCGTGTTTGGTTAAAGTTGCATAGTCCGATGGTTTTGAGTTTCTGTCATTTTCTGGGCCTGTCACACTACGACGCTTCTCTCGGCGACCCGTCAGCGTTGAAAGTACTATCTTGCCCGTCGAGAAACGTCAAAGATTTAGGGGAAATATGGTGAAATTGGACGTTGGCGGAGCGTTTCAGTAGCGTGTTGGTAGCGCGCGGGCAACGCTTGTCGACGCGTGGGAAAAACAAAAACAAATGCGATGTCTCGTTTTGGCGCCGCGACTGGATGGCGCGCGCGGCGTGTCGTCAGCGGTACGACAGCGTTCGGTCAGCGTGTTGGTAGCGCGCGGCCAACGTTATGGTAACGTATATCGGCGCGCTGTGTCTGTGTCTCTGTCTGTGTCTCTGTGTCTGTGTCTCTGTCTGTGTCTCTGTGTATGTGTCTCTGTCTGTGTCTCTGTGTCTGTGTCTCTGTCTGGGTCTCTGTCTGTGTCTGTGTCTCTGTCTGTGTCTCTGTGTATGTGTCTCTGTCTGTGTCTCTGTGTCTGTGTCTCTGTCTGGGTCTCTGTATGTCTCTCTGTCTGTGTCTGTGTCTGTGTCTCTGTGTCTGTGTCTCTGTCTGTGTCTCTGTGTCTGTGTCTCTGTCTGGGTCTCTGTCTGTGTCTCTGTCTGTGTCTCTGTGTATGTGTCTCTGTCTGTGTCTCTGTGTCTGTGTCTCTGTCTGGGTCTCTGTCTGTGTCTCTGTCTGTGTCTGTGTCTCTGTCTGTGTCTCTGTGTGTGTCTCTGTGTGTGTCTTTGTGTGTGTCTCTGGGTGTGTCTGTGTGTGTCTCTGTGTGTGTCTCTGTCTGTGTCTCTGTGTCTGTCTCTGTATGTGTCTCTGTGTCTCTGTGTATGTCTCTGTATGTCTCTGTGTGTGTCTCTGTCTGTGTCTCTGTGTCTGTCTCTGTATGTGTATCTGTGTCTCTGTGTATGTCTCTGTATGTCTCTGTATGTGTCTCTGTCTGTGTCTCTGTGTGTGTCTCTGTCTGTGTCTCTGTCTGTGTCTCTGTCTCTGTTTCTCTCTCTCTGAGACACAGAGACATAGACACACACACAGATACACAGATACACAGAGACACACACCGAGACACAGAGACACACACAGAGACTCAGACACACAGAGACACAGAGACACACACCGAGACACAGAGACACACACACACCCAGAGACACACACAGAGACACATACATAGACACAGAAAGAGACACATACAGAGACACAGACAGAGACACAGACAGAGACACATACATATACACAGACAGAGACAGACACAGAGACACAGACAGACACAGAGACACAGACAGAGACACACACAGAGACACACACAGAGACACATACAGAGACACCCAGAGACACACACAGAGACACACACACAGCAACGTGTGAGCAACGACCCTCCCGCGCGCGCGCCGTCTTCCTAGCATTCCCATAACGTTATTCCGGCGCGTCCAACGCAGTGCGACGCGCGCCTAACGTCCTCCTAGCGTTCTTACCCATTTACTCCCGCGCGTTGCCAGTCGCTGGTGCTTTTTGACATGTTCAAAACACTCAGCGACCAATAACGCGTGCCGACTTTCGCCGCCGACCGTCAACGTCCAAAATAGTGTACCGACGTGTACCGACGCGCCCATAACGCGCCACCAGCGCTTCTCGATATTTCACCAAATATCGCCCAAAAACACCACACGTTGACGGGTCGTCGGCGAGAAGCGTCGTAGTGTGACAGCCCCATTAGTTTGAAGTAACTTTTATTTTAAATGTCTAACTTTTGAGATATTTGAAGTGCAACCATCCACTAATAATTTTGGCAAGCACGCCAAAACTCTGACACCATAGGCTTCTGCAATAACAGGTTTTATTAAATTGGTTCTGTATGCCCTTCTATATGGCGACAAGTGCTTAATATGTGCACCAGTATCTAAGTTGGTTATGTAGAATCAAATTTGGATAATTGTTTTGGTTTTGAAAATTTGATGTTTTCATCGGACTATACAGCTTTAATATGTAGCCGACATATGACACTTCAGTTTACACATGTAAGACTTAGCCGGATTAGCTTAAGCTTGATTTTGTTGCTAGTCAGATGGTTTTGCGTTTCTGCCATTGTTTTTAAAAAGATAAATATATTAGGACAATATTTTAGTGTAAAGGAATTGTTATGCATAACACAGCACATCCTTTCCTTCGTTATAACTTTGCAGGAGACATTGAGTTTCTGCTGAACCTGAACAAGTATCATGCCACTGCCATTTGCACCCACGAAACGGAAGTGATGTGGATCCACAGGGCACACTTCGAGAGACTCTTCCGGAAGCGCAACCCGCACAGCCTGAAGGTGCTCGGAGAGCTCGTCATTGCGCAGGTCCTCATTCGAACAGGAAATCGTGAAAGCCTCCTTCGCAAGCTTCCATTCTTCCGTTGCCTACAATTGAAATTGGAAGACCTCACCGAATGTCGAAAGAAACCGAAAGCGGAGAACCACACAAACCTCCCTCTGGTGAACATGGACAATATGCTCATCCTTCCACAGAGCTTTGCTGAGATTGACTACCACCTGCCGGGACAAGCGCGAAAGCATACCAGCCGCTTCTGCCACTTCTTGGCACGCCGCAGTCACACTCCGATGGACGGCCACACATCACTACAACCACCGCCACCACCACCGCCAGCCCTCAGCATCCCGAACCTTCCCGAAGGTATTCTCCCGACGATGGTCCCAATCCGTGCCGACTCCATCGAAGCGAAGGGCGATGACGTCATCCACGTCGATCGCCCATTGCTGAACCCGCGCGAAGGAATCTTCGCGAAGCTGATGCAGATCGACAACCCCGACATGACGGCCGACCACCTGTATATCGACGACGAGGAGTACAACTACCTGACGAAGCTGCGCAGGCGCATCGCCAAGGAGTTCCAGGACTTCAGCATGGGCACCAAGGTGCCCTTCTCGGAGGCGCGGGAGGGGACGGTGGAGCGGCCGTGCAGAACGGGGCGCCACGCCGCCGCCACCCACACCCAGCTGGGCAAGCGCATGTTCCCCATGCTGCTCGCCAAGTCGCGCGGCGGCGGCGCGCAGGCTCACGCGCATGCGAACGCGCCGGCACAGACGCACGCGCACTCGGCCGGGTCAGTGGAACGCCGCGGCAGTGTGCGGCTGCCACAGTTTTGAGTGGCGCGTTACTTATCAATGTTCTAAGTAACAAAGAGATTGAATGGTCGGTTAGTTGGTTGTTGGAGTTTTACATCCTCGTCATATCAGGACGGATACCGACTTGTGACAGTGCACACTCATGGTAACTTTATAGTGCTGCCTCAAGGGAGACCAGGCCACCATGACCTGATATCCCACTCAGTCACATTATCCTGTCACTGAGCCAACCAGTCCTTGCCCTACTCTAATAATGCCGAGCGCCTGGCTAGGAAATGACAAGTATCAATTTTTAAGTCATTGGTTTGATATTTGACCAGGGTTCGAATTCCACGATCTACCAAAATGAGAGATGGACGCTCAACTCATTCGGCCATCCCGTCTGATCGTACGTGCAGGTGCACTCGCATGAGCACTCGGTCGGGTGAGTGGAATATTGCGGCAGTGTTGAGTTATGTGTTACTTATTACTGTTCAGTGTAAAAAAAAAAGAAAAAAGTTTCAGGAACAAACGCAGGCACGGGCGCATGTGCACTCGCATGCGCACAAACACTCCCCCGAATCAGTGGAACGCCATAGCAGTGTGCAACTGCCACAGTTTTGAGTCTGGTATTATTCATTAATGTCCAACGTTTGAATAAAACTAAATGGTTTGAGTCATGTGGTATTAATTGATTTCGAAATTATGACACACACAAGGATTTGAATCACGCATTTATAATTGACATCGAAACTATGGGGACGAAAACAGTTTCTGTATGACTGATCAATGTCCGAATTAATTTGTCGAATGTTTTACTCACGGGTTATTGATTAATATGAAGAGTTCAGGCGCAAAACCACATAAACACCAATCCAAAAATGTAGCATCAATGAAAGATTGTTTCCCTGAAAATAATGTTAATCCTTACTAATTCCACTTTTCATATGATCATATGGTTCTAGAACAATGAACAAAAAAGTAGGAATATAACAAAATAAACTTTTTGTAGTTTTGATCCACATTTTAATCTCCATTTTTGGATTGGGGTTGCCGTGGTTTTGCGCCTGAACTCTTCATATACAGATGATTACAACAGATGGCTGTGAGTTTGAGTGTTACTAATTAATGTCCAAACTATACCAAAAGAAGTGAAATGGTTATATGTCGTTCAGTACTAATCAATGTTCAAGGTATTAAACAGACAGCTTTGAATCGTGCGCTGTTAATTAAAACTGTGTTGAGTTGTGCATTAGTAAATAATGTTTAAACTGTTTTAAAACAAATCTGTTTCAGTTGCACATTACTCATATCCAAACTATTATGAACATAGTTTTGAGTTGCGGGTTACGCTTATTCAATGGCAATAGACCCACATACATATATTTTAAATATTGTGAGTTGATTAAGCAGGGGAAATTTCAATTGTAGACAATTGGTCTTCCTCATTCCACTGTTCCTTGCCCTATCCTAGTATTGCCGAGTGCCAGGCTAGGAAGCGACAAGTATCAATTTTTATGTCATTGGTTTGACTCTGCCAGAATCCAAAACCGGGGTTTGAATCCCATGACCTACCAGAACGAGAGCCGGATGCTCAACTCATTGGGCCATCGCGTCTGATGAATATATAAAATTGGGTCGTTCTCAGAAACTGTGTACTACTTGAGGTAGTCTACTTGAAATGCATATTTCAAAGAAACCCATTATTGGAGTGTCAATATTTAGATTTCATCATTTAGCCCAATAATGTGGGAGATATTTTGGATCAAAAGTAAATGTTAATATTGTGTATTATGTATCTTATTGGGATGGATGTAGCTAAATACATAGAAAATTACATCACTAATTTGTGACATTGTCAACAGCATTGAAAATAAAGTGTCACAAACTTAATGAAAACCTCTGAACAACAGCTCATTTCACTTCAAATGGTCATATACAATGTCTTCATTAAGTTGAAGACATTTATTTCTAAAAAAAAAGTTTAAATTATGAAATAGTTAACCTTTTCTGGAGTCATTAACATCGTAACATTTCGTTTCCACTTGCAAGTACTATGAAACTCTGTATCAAACACTGAGTACAGATACAGTACAAGAACTATTTTCACCATTTGACATTCTATGCATGGACCCAGTTATAGTATAGTAAAAGATAAATCCTGAAATTGCCCCTAAACATTGAAATTTGAGCCGAACATTTGTGTAAAATTGTTGTTTCCACTTTGACTGTTACCGTGCTAATATTTTTTTGGTTTTCTCTTTAATATTCACAAATAAGACAAAACCATAGCAATGAGGTTTCAAATTATTATTACTACTGTTTATAAAGCAAGTGGCATGTGAAACGTCCTAAAAATGTCAAGTTTTGTGTGGAAAATATTTGATTTTGGAATCAGATTGGTTTCCATGCTATACTGCTATTTATTGGGTGTGAGCATCATTTGACCTACTTAAAAATGCCAGAATATGTTTATTTTCAATTATTCAGATGCAAAAGGACATACACATTGAGGAAACCTGTTTATAGGACTTTGGCAGCATTTTGATTTTGTGGTACTGATGTCACACTATTGGTACACAACTTCTGAGAACGACCCAATTATATATAAGTATATTCAGTACAACCTCTCTAAATCGACCAACCATGGAACCAACATTAAAGGATCCATTCAGGGAGGTGCTCGATTTAGAGAGTTATAATATCGTTACAATGGTATTGTTGGGACCCAAATATAGCGATTGATATAGGGGAGTGGTCCATCTGTGGATGGGTCGGTATAGAGATGTTTTACTGTATATATAATTATACATATACACATCTATGTGATATATAGGTGTGTCTTGAGGGATTGTTGCTGGTGTTTCCCTAGATAAATATATATATATATATATATATATATTTAACAGTTTGGCTTTTACCCCCTCAGCCTAATGCGAGCCTAAGTGTTATTTTCTATAATAATTCCTGTGTGAATTTCCTGGCCCGCCGCAGGCTGCCGCCGCCTCTCGTCCCACCGCCGGTTGACCTCCTTCACGCTGGGGGACCCAGGCTAAGGGCGGAAAGCCAGAGTGCCACAGAGATATGGATTGACCCTCTTCCCGCATTTAATAGATGTATATTAACTATTCCTTTAATTCTCTGGCTCTCCTCCCTGCCATTTAGCTTGTTATGTAATACTTTAGATAGTCTAGACCAAAGCAGCCTCTCTGTGTTATGTCGCCGCTGTCACTTATGAACAGCCTAGATAGTTGGATGATATTACGGTAATTCAAGCTTTTATCAAGAAGGTGGCTACTATGTTGCCTGAGGGGTGATCGGCTTCTTACAGCAGGCCAGGCAGAAGGCCCTTAATTATATATATATATATAGAATAATCGAATATCAGTATCAAGTTGACCATAGTGGTTAATATACTTAAGGACTGCAAAATAGTAAAGAGTGCAAGGAACATTCCTTTCACTTTTTGAGCTCACGACTTTATTCATGTTCCTACTGGTACAATCTAAGTTCTTTAATAACGATCGATAAATACACCCTTTCCCATTTCATTCATTACGTTAAAAACAGTTTGGAATTCCAACAATTAAAGCCTAAATCTCGTCTAATCGGTCGGAGCCCGAGCGCTCGACCTTCTTACATTGCTAGGAAAATCGCAACCTGCATCTCCTAGCAACGAGTTACCGCAGTGAACCCAGCCCCGCACTTGATGGCCAACCTGGGTCTGTCTTGGCGATCAATCCGCATTTCCTAATGCGGGTTGATCGACCCAAGCCCACAATGGTCACAGCTCGAGCATAGTCTCGCCCACTTCACATATATACATATAGAACATCCTTCCACCACACTTGACCTCAACGAGATGGAACTGAGGGCGCAGCATCACTTCCGGGAAGCGGAAGCGCCAAGAACTACCCAAACAACATCTATTTCATAATAACATGAAAAAACGTGACGATGAAGCGTCACGCTGAAACGGGACGCTCATTTTGAAAGGGTGTACACGTATCTTGTTTCTGTGTGGGAGAACTTGCCCTCAATTGAACCAAAGAAATGTAGACCATTTTCAAAGGGTTGTTCTGGTGGCGAAAGGAAACAGTGCCTGCCACTCACCCTCAACTCGTTCTGCTAATCCTCCAAACTCACTAACCTCAGGCATCGAGTCCCGGTGTCGCGGTTTAGATTCTCAGTGGGTTTAGAGTCTACGCTTGGGGTTCTGTGCATGCGCATATTCAATTAACACGACAAGGGCAACTCGGATCACCCGAGTTGCTAGAAATTCAAATAGAACACCGCAAGTGGAGTTGACAAAAACATGTGCCGTGTGCAAAAAGTCCCGACCCCAGCTTAACTGGGGTTGGCTCGGAGCGATGATGTCACATTTGTTCGTCCAAAAGTCACTCAGCTCACCCGAGTTGATTAATCGAATACGCTGAAATGCCGTTCAATTTTGACACATGTGCAGAACCCCGAGCATAGACTCTAAACCCACTGAGAATTTCAACCGTGACACCGGGCGCAGTGGCTTAATCTGCAGAGCACTGGTCGGCTGATTGTTATAATCCATCTTTCTTTAGGTTGAATTAAGTTTTATTTTAAATGGCTAACTTTTGATATATTTGAAGGGCAAACATGCCAAATTAATGTTGACAAGTATGCCAAAGCTCTGACACCATAGGATTCTGCAGTAACAGGTTCTATTAAATTGCCTTGGTATTCCCTTCTATGCAGCAACAAATGCTTACTAAGCGCATCATATCTAAGTTAGATATGTAGAATCAAATCTAGGTCAGTGTTTTAACAAAGCTGACAGTGGATACTACTAGCTTTTTGCCATAAATATGGCCCTTGCTGCTGACACAGCATTAAGCCATCAGCAATCAATCAATCGGGCCTCATGTTAGTGTAGAGGATGGGTCACCTGTTATATCAGCAAGTGCAGAGTATGAATCAGCAGAAGTCAGGGGAATATCCATCCCTGTAAAGGGCCTGTCACACTACGATGTATTGCCTCAACGTGTGCCAATGTATGTGGTTTTCTACCAACACATCTGCGTACATCGGCATATGTTAAGTGTACGTTGGCCATATGGTGTATATTTTCTGGATATGTCGGTATACATGTCTTACGTCGAGGCGCTTTGAGGCTCCGAAAATAAAATGTGTGCATGCTAAAAATGTTCAATGTGTGTCGACGTGTGGCTCGTACATTGAACGTACGCTGCATGTACATTTGGGATACGTCAGCATACATTGGGAGTATGTTAGGGATGTGTTGGTATACGTTGCTGCACATTAGCCATACATTCAGCTGTATGTTCTGACGTATATCCAGCGTATTTAATGTATACACCATACTTCTAGCGATGGAGTAATGTATGTAACATTGGTCAGCGTTCCGTGAACGTATGCGAGCATTTTGCGAACGTTTTGCGAACATTTTGTGAACATTTTGCGAACATCTTGTGAACATTTTGCGAGGCACATGAATGCTCTCATATGCTAGCAATACATCAGAGATACGTTCTGCATGCATTATGTACGTTGTATGTACGTTGTGTATACGCCCATTTTTAACCCCCCCGATGCTGAAAAGTTTGACGAATGCCGATGTACTGGCAAATTTTCTCACGTTGAGCATGTGCTGACGCCATATGTCATAGTGTGACAGGGCCTTTAGGACCGCCCATTCAATAGTTACTACCACAGCCCAAATTACTAAACAATCTAACAGAAAAATTGCTTGAAAGCTGCGTTATAGACAGTCATAAGAATTCTTAATCTAAAAAGCTCAATAATTTGTCTTGTACATTAATCAAATATGTAGGCTATGTATTGTAGCTTGCTTCTTTTGAAGTGCAGAATTCATGAAGTTATGTTGACAGTTGATGAATAGATATTGAAAGTCAAATGAAAAGATTTCAGTGGCCGCCATCTTGGTCGTGTTGTTGTTGTGCATACTCTCTCAGTGCATCACCTCTATGCCTATATAGATAAACACTGCATGCTGGAACCAGATTATACACAGCTCGTTTAATGTTTCTTCCTACCACGCAGATATTACTGGGATTTAATGGCCCTGTCACACTACGATGTAAGGCGCCAGTGTAGGGACAACGTGAAAATATATTTAACCAGTCGAAAATCTCGGCGGAATATGCAAATTTGGGACGTCAATGCGATGTAGTTGATGTGAGCGTAATGTCGGCATAGCGTCGTGCCAACCAACAATCAACCAACAACCAAACAACCAACCAAACAACCAACCAACCAACCAACAACCAACCAACTACCAACAACCAACCAACAACCAACCAACCAACCAACCAACAACCAACCAACAACCAACCAACAACCAACCAACAACCAACCAACAACCAACCAACCAACCAACAACCAACCAACAACCAACCAACAACCAACCAACAACCAACCAACAACCAACCAACAACCAACAAACCAAGCAACAACCAACAACCAACCAACAACCAATCCACAACCAACAACCACCCAACAACCAACCAACAACCAATCCACAAGCAACCAACCGCCAAGCAACCAACAATCAACCAACAACCAAGCAACCAACCAAACAACCAGCAACCAACCAACAACCAATCAACAAACCAACAACCAACCAACAACCAAACAACCAACAACCAAACAACCAATTGACAACCAACCAACAACCAACAACCAATCCACAACCAACCAACAACCAACCAACAACCAACCAACCAACAACCAATCCACAACCAACCAACAACCAACCACCAATCAAACCGTTGATCTAACGTAGCCGATGCATCCCTCCCGCACATCTAACGTAGGCATAACGTGAGTGTGACATCACCCAAACGTCAGAGCATCACGTCGAGATACGTCGAAAGTTTTCAACATGTCCAAAACCTCGACGTAACTCGACGTAACCTGACGTAACTCGACGTAAATCAACGTCAGTCTAACGGAAGCATGACATAACTCGACATACCTCAACGTAATGACGAAATGTCACCTACGTCGGCTTACGTTACCTCCTTACGTCGTAGTGTGACAGGGATATTAGACCTGGTCCTTGTTCCGCCCAAATGGCAGTGATATTGTACCTGGATATTTAATGTGTGTTGGTTGTTAGAGTTTTATATCCTAGGCATATCCGGGCAGGTACCGCCTGGTGACAGTGCACACTCATGGCAACTTTATAGTGCTGCCCCTGGGAGGCCAGGCCACCAGCACCATGACCTGATATCCCACTCACTCACATTATTCTGACACTGAGCGAAACAGTCCTTGCCCTATCCTAATAATGCTGAGTGCCTGGCTAGGAACTGGCAAACATCAATTTTTATGTCAGTGATTTGACTCAACCAAGGTTCATACCTTGATCTACCAAAGCGGATGGCGGATACTCAACTCATTCGGCCATCCCATCTGATCTGGTATCTAAGTGCCCGTTACAAATGTCCATGGGTCAGCCTATCCAGTTGAGGAGAGGTGGGAGAGATGGCACCACCGGTTCAGTGTTGCGTCTTACAGAGTATAAAAAGAATCATAATAATAAGTAATATTCCCTTCTGTTTCTTTATACTCACATAATACATTATACATCACACACACACATATATATAGTTGAGTGTCTGTCTTCCGTTTAGGTAGATTGTGGAGTTCGAACCGTAGTCGAGTCAAACCAATGACTTAAAGATTGTGACTTGTCACTTACTAGCTCGCGCCTCCTCATTATTAGGATAGGGCAAGGACTGGTTAGCTCAGTGTCAGGATAATGTGACTAAGTGGGATATTGGGTCATGGTGCCGGCGGCCTGATTTCCCAGTGGAGCAGCACTACAGAGTCACCATGACATGAGTGTGCACTGTCACAAGCGGGTACCTGTCCTGATATGACCTTACATGTTGCCTGGATGTAAAACTCCAACAAGCAACCAACATATATGTATACATATGCATATACATATAGGTATATATACATATATATGTATGTATATATGTATATTTGCATAATACCATAGCCACCTGTGCTGAGCTAGGCACTCTCTTCTTGTTATACAGAGCCCTATGGTGTGGGTGTAGGTGGAGTATGGGGTGGGGCGGGGGGGGGGGGGTAGGTGAGTGGTACGTGGGAGGGGGGGGCGGGGAGGTAAGTGTGGTAAATGGGTGGTAACTGGGTCCCGGATGGAAACTCAAGTGTTTACCGCCTACTTTATTTGTGTAATACTATATATATCACGTCATCCTTATACATAGTCGCTCCTTATATATATATATAGTTAGTATATAAATATATGGGTATAAATCATTGGTAGGAGGTTTTCCTATTACTATTACCATTCTTATATTATATTTAAGGTCCAATTACGGATGAATGTTGATTAACTGCAGCATACTGGCCTACGGTGGCACCGCCACCGGCAGTTCTTGTCACTTATCTCCCTCGCCGTATTGATAATCCTGCTGCAAAAAACTTATATACATATACATATATATATATGTGTTTATATATATACATATATATATGTATATATATAAACACATATATATATATATGTATATGTATATATGTATATGTATATATATACATATATATATGTATATATATATGTATATATATATATGTATATATATAGATATGTGTGTGCACGTCTGCTCTATAATCTATTATGGGAATATAAAGAAAGACACACGATCATCTTCAGTTATATCTGTATCGTTATTTTCAAACCACAGCTAGTGCATGCCAGTGATTAGTTCCAGGTTTGGCCACACCGGCACCACCTGTCAGGGGCTTTTGACCACCTATAAGCCAGCTGTGTCTGGTCATTATCGCCTCCAGACCCACTCTGATGGTCAATTTTTCACTTCAGGTGGGCAATTATCTATATTCCCGCCAGAGAATATATTCTCTTTCTCAACTACGTTAGTCTTCTTGTTGTTTCTGTTAAATGGAGCCAACTGTTTATATATATATATATATATATATATATATATATAGATGAATACATTTGTTTGTATGTAGTCAGGTATCCGTATAGTAGAGTGGGATTGTAGGCTGGCTTCTCAGACCTGAGGCTGTGGTTTCGAACCCTGACACAGTCAACCGAATGCCATACACTGTCGTATTAATACTTGTCGCTGCATAGGCTGGCACTCAGCATTAGTAATACCGGGCAATACAAATGTAGTAGGCTGCACTGACCTCTCAGGCAACTAACCACATAGACAGGTAAGCATGGGTAGTGTGTTGATATCAGGGAACCTAGGTGGTGTAAAGGTTAGCACACTGGCCCGGAATGCAAACAGATGTGGGTTTGAGTCCTGCTCTAGGCGGAATATTTCCCATTTTCATCACCCCCATGACACTGGTTGATGTGACCATGACCGTGTTCAAGCTACGGGCTGTATGGTTGTTGAACCTACCCTGTGTATGTATGTGTAAGTGCATTGCCTATATATATATATATGTAATTGTAAGCATTAAATGACCATTTAAAAGACTTACAATTCCAGGGGGATGAGTGTAGTAGGCTGCACTGACCTCTCAGGCAAGTAACCACATAGACAGGTAGGCGCTGGGTATTGTGTTTATATCAGGGAGCCTAGGTGGTGTAATGGTTAGAACACTGGCTCGGAATGCAAAGAGATGTGGGTTCGAGTCCCGCTCTAGGCGCAATATTTCCCATTTTCATCACCCCCATGACACAAACAAACACAAGTTTTAATATATATATATAATAATAAATATATAATAATAAAACGACAAACGATACAAAAATAACGTAATAAAATAACAAAGATATATTTTATGATTTCAAATATGATTAAATATATCATTTAAAATAGTATAATAAAACAATACAAAGTAATACCACTAAAATCTTCTTTAAGAAAATTAAAGATATAAGCTAATAATAAAAATATTAATTCATATAAAAAATCTAATAATATATAAACATAATACAAATAATACAAACAATAATATAATTAAATAATTAAGTAATTAAAATAATAATAATAAACAAATTTCTTTTCAAATGTAAACCAACAGCGGTGGCAACATTTCCTACAGTGCAATGGTGGTGGGACAGTACAAGACGCGTGTCAGCGTTTCCGGGTACTGCACCGTCACCAGTATTGACCAGACCCGGACGTGCACGGTGCGCGCATGCGCCGCAGTACCCGGAAGTGGGCTACCACATGCAGCAGATACGCAGGTGCAGGTGAGGTAATAACGACACGACCAAACCGCGTCCCTCAAGGCGTACCCTGCCGGACACGCACCGTCATGGCGACTGGTTGGTTGTTGGGGTTTTACATCCTGGCAACATATAACATCATATCAGGATGGGTACCGACTTGTGACAGTGCACACTCATGCCGAGTTCATTGTGCTGCCTCACTGGGAAATCAGACCGCTGCCACCATGACCTGATATCCCGCCCAGTCACATTAGCCTGACACTGAGCTAACCAGTCATTGCCCGATCCAATTAATGCCGAGTGCCAGGCTAGGAAGCGACAAATATTAATTTTGTAAGTCATTGGTTTGACTCGACCGGGAATCGAATTCCCTATCTCATGCATGGGAGGCCTGGGCCGCGTTCAGGGTCCGTCTCGGAGGCGCCTCGGCGACGGGCCTGACGTCACACAAGTCTGAACGGATTTAGATGCTGGCCGCCTTGAAAATGGCGGCCACCATAGGCAGCGGCCATTTGCAATGGTAAAGCTGTGCTGTCATTGGTTGAAAGCACTGAATGCGGCGGCCATTTTCGAGGCGCTTTTCATCTCCAGTCTGAAAAGGGAGGCGTCGCCGAGACGTCGCCGAGACGCACCCTGAACGGATTTAAGCCAAAAAGCATCGCCGAGACGGCTCTGAGACGGACCCTGAACGCGGCCTGGGCTCTACCGATTCGGCCACCGTGTCCGGTAATATTGCCTCTGTAAGCTTGTTTCTGGTGGGATCTTTTATATCCTACAATATAGCGAATGGTAGACAGGAAGTGTGAACACTTATTTGTCTCTCATTTTTGTCGTCATTTTTTTTGTTGGTACATTAGTTGTCCCAAGCAGGGGAAATCCCAGTCACACACGACTGGTCTTCCCCTCTCCACTGCTGGTCGATAGAAAGCCCGAGCCTACACTTTTACCGACCCAAGGGATTTTTAACCTCCCACACCACATAGACATGGTATGAGAGCAACTGGCCTTTGATGATGCTGTAACTTATACACAGCGGTGGAAATCCAAATTGGCAGAGCTGGTGACACGGGGAATCGAACCACCGACCCTCAGATTAGGAGTCCGACCTAGAAAAAAGTCAGACACTCTAACCACTCCGCCACAGAGAACGCCACAATACGTAATCACTGCTAATGTCATATCAGGACGGGTACCGACTTGTGACAGTGCACATTATATGGACCGGACGTGGTGGCTACGTCGGTAGCGCCCAGGCTTCCCATGCGGAAGGTCGGGAGTTCAAAAATCGGTAGAGTCCATAACCCAGATGTCCGAACACCTTTGTCCAACGGCTTATTTAGCAGCCCTGTCACAGAGACACGACTGGGGGAGTAGCTATTTCATCACATGACCTCCCATGTGGGACTAGACAGGATGGCAAAATGAGTTGAGCGTTGGTTTCCCGTTTTGTTAGATCGTGGGATTCGAACCCTCGGGTTTGAACCCTGGTCGCATCAAAGAAATGACTTTAAAATGTATTCTTGTCGCTTCCTAGCTAGGTGCTCGGCAATATTAGGATAGGGCAAGGACTGGTTGGCTCAGTGTCAAGATAATGTGACTGAGTGGGATATTAGGTCATGGTGTGGTGGACTGGTAACCCAGTGAGGCAGCACTATAAAGTCGCCATGAGTGCGCACTGTCACAAGTCAGTACCCGTCCTGATATGACCTTAGATGTTGCCAGAATTTAGAACTTCAACAACCAACGAACCTTCCCATGTGGGCATTGCGTGCTCAATATATAGCTGTCGGTCGGGTATCAGTGAAAACATAGATAATTATAGCGTTCACAACTTCCATGTGACGTCACAGCCCCACACACTGCTCCACCTACTGGATATGTAGCCCTCTGTTCTCTTTATTTCTTTAATTTTTCCCGCACTTGTACTGAAATGTATTTTTTTCATGTAAAAGTGGGGGGTCAAAGAATAGGTTATTTTAACAATAATAATAATAATTGCTATTATTATCAAATACTTTCCGGTAGATGCATTCTATGCGTTTTCAATTCTGAGAACATTCAAAAGTAAATACAAATCAAATTAAAGAAGATAAAGAGGGAGAGAGAAAATATGAATAGCAAATACATATCTACTTTTAAACAAAATAAGATCCCCATAATATGTGTAATGCCTGATTTCAGCCATCTCATCATCTCATCCATAAATCCCTCCTGATATGAGTCTTATGACCTTAGATGTTGCCGAGCCGTAAAACTCCAACAACCAACCAATTCATCCATAAATAGTTCATAAATAACCATAAATGAAAAGGCCGGAAGACCAGCGCCTCGCTGCTGGGGAATAAAAGATATTATTCAAATGGAATACAAATTTAGAAGAAGAAGAAAAAAACAACAACAAAAAACAACAAAACTTATCAGAGTGGGGGAGGGGAATGGAAGGGTTGCGTTACATTATGTTGTGTCATATATTTGAGGAGCACTCAGGCTCTAAAGGAGGATGGGTGCGAGAAGTGATGTTGTCCGGTTTGTCTCGTCCACTGTGCATCCTAATAGTTCAACCCCTCGATCGCACCTGATACATATACATATATATAATGTATTATATACATATAAACGCTCGGAGAATTATTTAATATTATTATTATTCGATTCAACTCGAGTTGATATTGTCCAATCGCCGTCGTCCGTTGGCCTTGCTGCGGGCCTGGCGGCTTTCGATGCTGCTCGGGTGGTTTGAATTGTCACTTGCCTCCTGTTTTTTGCTTTGAATTAGGTAGGGCATTTATCGCTCAGCCCGGAGTCGAATAAACGAACCAACCCAATCTGCTGGTCTCCTTGTCATTTCATAGGGGAGTCTTATACATATATATATATATATATATATATATATATATATATATATATACATATATACATATATATATATATACATATATATATATGTATATATACATACATATATATACCAAAATACTGAAAGAAGCACTCCAAGCCATCCCGGCCACTATAGTAGACTTATTCAACATCTCCTTTGAGCAGGGGCATTTTATCTCAGCCTGGAAAATGGCAACCATCACCCCCATTCACAAAAGTGGAGACAAACAAAATATGGGAAACTACAGGCCAATATCAATTCTTTAAACCCCAGGCAAGCTCATTGAAAAAGTGTTATATAGACACATAAATGAACACCTGGAAAAAATCTGTCTAAGAGTAGACAAGCTGCACCCCACCTATGACATACACAAAAGAACCAAATTACTAGAGAATAGGAGAATAATTCACTTGAAAACATTAGCATACAGCTATAGTCAAAACAATAAACTCCTAACAAAACCACAAAGGGCTACTAGAGCAAATAATGTGCCACTACTAAAGCAGACCAGAAGTCAAATAAAAGCTCATGAGAGAAGCACGCTGGAAATGGCTGCCAAGGTGTGCAATGACCAAACGGTAAAGGAACAACAAATTCCTGACCTAAAAACTTTAAAAAGTATCTGTGCAAAATAAAGCCAGGAAACCCCCACTAAGCTGCACTGCAAAGGGGCATGTGATATGTCACGCCCACCAGCGGGACGCCCAATTGAAGGTAACAATGTCAAAAGTAGCCAGATAACACACCACACAGCTACGTACAAGCCTATGATATGTAAATAGGAGTAGGCTAGTCTAGTAATAAGAGTAGAACAAAATAAAATACATATATGCCAAGAAAATCCAAAAAAACTAACATAGGCTACTCACCATACCAACCAACTATCTATCTGCTACTGAAATGCAGGCAATCAAATTACTTATCAGCAGCTACTGTGTGGTAAGATAACACCAACACTACAACTGGCCAGCATTGAAAACAAGCCTGGGTACCCGGGCTTATATGCTATGGACAGTATAAATACAGCCTCAATAAAAAAAAAATATATATATGTATATATACATCCATATGTACATATTTATATATATATGTGAAGTGGGCGAGACTACTCGACTGATGGAAATGCGGGCTGGGCTGATTAGCTCGCATTCTGAAATGCGGGCTACTCACCAGGCTCACATTTGCCACCAATTGTAGGGTCGGGTTCCCTGCTATAACGCGTTGCTAGGAGACATCAATTGTGACTTTCCTAGCAATGGTGGGAGGTCGAGCGCTCGGGCTCTGACCCGTCAGACATACTTTATGCAAGCTCTGATGTCTTAGACGAGATTTAGGCTCTTATTGTCGGAATTCTAAACTTGTTTTCATTAAATTATAGGGGAGGGGTTTGATCCAGCTTCACTACACATGTTAATTGAAACAACTCTGTTAGTTAGGGTAAGAATAAAGCCGTGAGCTCTTGGAAAGTGATTTGAACGTTCCTTGCATTCTTTACTATTCTCCAGTCTTATTGTAGATTAACCGCTATGGTCAACTTGTCTTTGATATTTGATTGTTTTATATATATAGAAGGGCCTCATGCCTGGTAGGCCTTAAGCTGCCCATTAACCCTTCTGCAGGGATATTAATAGACATAATATTATTGGAAGCATAACTTAACGTAGCAATATTTTAACATAGTAAACACATTAACGTAGGCTGATTAACAGTGACAGCAGCAGCACCATCTATGGTGTCTGCGTATTTCTGGATTAATTAAACTCTTTTAATACACACACCGAATGGCGGGGAGGATAGCGAGTTAGTTGTAATAATGGGAGACTATTCCGGTATATAGATGCGGGGAAGGGACAAGAATGGTATTTCTATGATACTCTGGCTGTCCGACCTTAGCCCGGAAAGTACACCAACTGAAGCGGTCAACCTGCGGGCGGGACGAGAGGCGGCAACGGGCCGCAGCGGGCCAAGGAAATTCACATGGAAAATTACATATATATAAGGTTCCCCACCACTACTCATTGTTCTCTCTCTCTTTCCTTTACCGTAGCCTGAAACTTATATCAATATTAACACATAGGCTCGCCTTAAGCGGGGGTGGAATAGCCGAACGGTTAAATATGTATATGGGTCATTCTCAGAAACTGTGTACCACTTGAGGTAGTCTACTTGAAATGCATATTTCAAAGAAACCCATTATTGGAGTGTCAATATTTAGATTTCATCATTTAGCCCAATAATGTGGGAGATATTTTAGATAAAAAGTAAATGTTAATATTGTGTATTATGTATCTTATTGGGATGGATGTAGCTAAATACATAGAAAATTACATCACTAATTTGTGAAATTGTCAACAGCATTGAAAATAAAGTGTCACAAACTTAATGAAAGCCTCTGAACAACAGCTCATTTCACTTCAAATGGTCATATACAATGTCTTCATTAAGTTGAAGACATTTATTTCTAAAAAATCTTTTTTAAATTATGAAATAGTTAACCTTTTCTGGAGTCATTAACATCGTAACATTTCGTTTCCACTTGCAAGTACTATGAAACTCTGTATCAAACACTGAGTACAGATACAGTACAGGAACTATTTTCACCATTTGACACTCTATGCATGGACCCAGTTATGGTATAGTAAAAGATAAATCCTGAAATTGCCCCTAAACATTGAAATTTGAGCCGAACATTTGTGTAAAATTGTTGTTTCCACTTTGACTGTTACCTTGCTAATATTTTTTTGGTTTTCTCTTTAATATTCACAAATAAGACAAAACCATAGCAATGAGGTTTCAAATTATTATTACTACTGTTTATAAAGCAAGTGGCATGTGAAATGTCCTAACAAGGTCAAGTTTTGTGTGGACAATATTTGATTTTGGAGTCAGATTGGATTCCATGCTATACTGCTATTTATTGAGTGTGAGCACCATTTGACCTACTTAAAAATGCCAGAATATGTTTATTTTCAATTATTCAGATGCAAAAGGACATACACATTGAGGAAACTTGTTTATAGGACTTTGACAGCATTTTGATTTTGTGGTACTGATGTCACACTATCGGTACACAACTTCTGAGAACGACCCATATATATATATATATATATATATAAGATGAATATCTAGATGAATATCTAGATGATGCGACCAGACGGGATGGCCGAATGAGTTAGAGCGTCCGTCTCGCGTGTTGGTAGATCGTGGGGTCGTGGGTTCGAACCCTGGTCGAGTCAAACCAATGACTTAAAAATGTATACTTGTCGCTTCCTAGCCAGGTGCTCAGCATTATTAGGACAGGGCAAGGACTGGTGTGCTCAGTGTCAGGATAATGTGACTGAGTGGGATACCAAGTCATGGTGCCGGCATCCTGGTTTCCCAATGGGACAGCACTATAAAGTCACCATGAGTGCGCACTGTCACAAGTCGGTACCCGTCCTGATATGACCTTAGATGTTGCTAGGATGTAATGCAACAACAAACAAAGAATCTAGATGGTGCTTTATTTCCATTCACGCTGAGCGGAGTGCGGTGTTCAATTGTTCACCCAGGGTCTGCCACTCAATGCGCTGGCTGCGGGTTACATCAGCACGGGGGAGTTTATCCTGTGATTATTTGTACGCTCCGTACACTACAATTGAACACAACACATTTACATATATAGTTGGATGAGTATTTCCTCTGGCTGGTACTCCTAAAAGGCCCCTCCGTTTATTTTATGAAGCAAATTTTCCTTCAGCTGGAGGCAGATAAGGTATAGTGCATGCCCATGCGGGCCCGGCATGCTGCCGGAACCAGATACGGGCTGCCTGGTGGGCAGCCCGACTTCAAAGCAGCACAGTGCTGCCTAAACACGTAGGCTGCACTGTCCCACTGGACCATCTCGCCAACGACTAACCTTACACTCTGCTCCAATAATACTTGCGTAACTAGTTACACGACACATTATTTGTATGCTCCGTACACTACAATTGAACACAATTGAATACAACACATTTACATATATAGTTGGATGAGTATTTCCTCTGGCTGGTACCATTAAAGGCCCAAACCACCCCAAACCAGATAGTTTCGACCTCATGCTGCGAGTATCATAGCGACCCTTAGGTCTCTGGACCTTCTTTGCTGAAGCGAGGCCTTCAGATATTCAAACACTGCATCCGACTTCCAATCACCCCTTTCTTATTTTTGGAGTATCGATGCACCACACACTCGAAGGAAGTTGGCACCACCCCTTCTCAGGCTGTGCATTGAGAATTCCACAGGGTTCAAACCCGCCCTGGCACATAGTAACCTCAGTGACGTTAGGTAGAACGAGTATGGCATCGAAACCGAACCAGCCCCTCTGAGTAGCCTGAACACATGGGCGTGTCCCATGGGTTCGACTTCCCGGGAGTGCACTTTCACCCAATGCAGCACACATAGTGCTTGGTCTGGTACTTTTGACAGCGGTAATAGGTTTACTCGTTTTTGGTACTGTATTGTCTTAGACTTCCTTACTCTCACCATCATACCCCATTCGTAGAATGCGAAGTCTGATCTTAACAGGGCTGTATCCGAATCCGATACATGCCACTTATGTAGTAATGCCTTGAATGATACTAGTATTGCTGCTCTTAATTATTTTAGCTTTCCCGTTGAATGAGCCGGCAAACTCCAGCCACCACTTCAGATCCAACCGGAACTCGTCATTGAGCCTCACCCTATGCGCACTCTTTTTTACGGATGCCACCAGGTTGTATACCGCCGCGAAAAAGTCCTACCGCCATGAATTACCTTACAACAGTGTGCAAGCACTCCAGCAAGGCTCTCCAATTCCTTTTTTTGACACTTTCCTCTTGTGTAGGAACCAATGCAGCAATTTGTGTAACTTCTCAAGTTTGTCTAGAGGCAATCTCAGTTCCATCAGGACTGTGTCTATGTCTATCCCCAGGAAACATATAATCTGCCCCGGACATAGCAGTTTCTTGTAACTAACATAAAACCCCAGTCTACGGAAGATTTTTACCAGTGCCCACTGGGCCTCACTGCATTCTAATTATATTTGTGCTACCATGCAAAAGTTGTCTAAATAGTTAATGCAGTCTGAGTAGCCTTCCCTCACCATACAGCGCACCACCATATCACTCATTTTTTGGAATATGTAGGGGCTGCTGCTCAGCCCCATACATAAGCGGTTATCCCGTAGATAAACAGTACCATCACCAAAGTCCCATGCTAGGCCCTGCCTATTCCTGGACATCAGGTGAATATTCACCGCCCTGTAAGCATTGCTTATATCGACTGTTGTTAAGCAATCCCCCACCTGCAGTAATTCCGTGACAGAGTTATAGCAAAAATTGGCCTGACAGCCTTGGAAATAATCATTAACACATATGCCATCCAGACTCAAGCAGTCAACGATGGCTCTGAAGTCATCATGGACTTTGGGTACAGCACACAAACCATGAATACAAACACAAGGTTTATCAACGATAGTCAACAATTGGTCATCAATTTCAACTTGTAACCTCCCGCACATCGTAACACCGATCTCCCCTTTAGTGATAGAGCCATAGTTGGCTTTATTATAGCTACTGTCACATGATTTGTTGATAACCCTGAAACCAAAGCGTGCGCCCCGCAACACATATTCCCAGTCGGGATCAACATCAACCCTACAAAAACATTCTAAAAACACAAGGCATGGTTTTATTTGGGCCAAAACCCCATCAATTATGTAGACACAATCACATAAACCAACAGTGCAAGCGTTAAAAATGTCAATGTAGCTTTCAGTCCAACTGTAATGACTCTCCGTGTCCACTACCCACAATGTGCAAACCAGATCTTCATCATTATTGTGGGCTGCTTCAGGGCCGATTACCCTGAACCAGTCATCATTGCTATTTACCAGTCCCGGTGCAAGACGCCAAAGTCTCCAGAGGTGCGACCACCCCCTCCTTCCCTTTTGTTCATGTGAGTGTGTTTGTTGTTTGCACAACCCCCAGCAGTCTCAGACACGAGATCCCCGCCAGGTGGCGTTTGCATAGCACCTGCTTCATGCAACGATGTTTCATGTAGCACGCACAGTTCTCCCTGATCATTGTTTTCCAGTCTTGCGCTAATCCCCTTGTTGGGCTTAGTTGCCACATCAGTCCCTTCCTCCATGTGTGCACAATGATTATGCTGCCCGATGGCAGCCACTTCAAGAGGATTACCGATGTAATCCCCCTTGGCCAACGCCATTGACTCACTGCTGCGGCTTCCTTCCCCGCCTTCCTCACAGTCACTGACAACCATGAAACAATTTTTTTTAAGTCAGTATTTTTTCTGAGGATACGCCTCCACCATGTGGATCTTGCTGCGATAAGTAAGGCAATGATGGTCCCATGAGCACTTTTACCGTGTATTTATGTGCAAAACATAACCCCTTCACTTTTTGCGACACACTCGATCTTCTTTCACTCTTGCGCTTACTGTATGTGCTCCTCGGCTTTTTGACCTCCTTGTAGGATTTTGAATTGTCCATATTGAAGTGGAGCAATGAAAGACCGTTGTCTCCTATCTTGAACGCCCACAGGCTCTTCTCCTTTGCCTTATCCCGGATAGCTCTGTCATACCCCCTGTAGGCCTGATCTGAGTAGTTATTGGTTATCGCATTCATACACATGTACGCCAAGTGTCCCAGATATCCCATCAATGCCTCCATGTCCATAACTGCCTTCTTGGCTCTCTTAGAGCCCCACACACAAGCAGCATACATTAGTTCATGAAAATTCAGATTGTTCACACTTTTTCTCCCTTTGGTATATTTGTCCACAAAAACTTACTGCACTTCTTGCGATGACGTCTCATCCATTACCGGCTCCGGTCCTTGCTGCTCTCCATGTCTGACGACTCAGATGATGAGCTCAATGACAAGTCACTGCTTGGGCTTGTGTTTGGATCAATGCCAGTTGCCTCCTCCTTTCCACGCTTGCTGCCCTTGCTTTTTTTCTTCTTCCTCTTTTCCTTCTTCTTCTTCCATGATCTGGATTCCGACTTATCATCCGCCTCCTCCTCGTCAGTACTCAGAGCCCTCTCCAATTCAACCCTTAGCTTGGCTTTACGCAACTCCAACTCCTCGTCTGCTTCAACCTCTACTACACTTATACTATTCCTCCCTGGAATCTTCGTCTCCTTCACCTCACCCAGCAACATGGTCAACATTTTGTCTGCCGCCTCCTCCGCACCCCCAACCGTGCCTTGTGCCTCCTCATCCTCCAACGGTTCAGACTTAACCGTACGCCTTGATAATTTTGCCTTGATCACTTTGAATTTAGTGCCACACGGCGCTTCATGCCCATCTCCACAACCTTGGCAGAAATCAATACCCATCCTGGTACCACACATGCAAGCACACTGATGACTGGTAGTGTGTCTTGCCTACAGCCGCCCGGCAACCTGTCTCCTCCCTAGGCACGTACAACTCGACAGTTGTGTGTGACGAACTCGGTCATGGCAGCTCGACCTCCACTGACACATCCATCTCAAGCAAATCTTTCTGCTGACTGGAGGCAGATAAGGTATAGTGCATGCGCATGCGGGCACAGCGTGCTGCCGGAACCGGATACGGGCTGCCTGGTGGGCAGCCCGACTTCAAAGCAGCACAGTGCTGCCTAAACACGTAGGCTGCAATGTCCCACTGGACTGTTTCGCCAACGACTAACCTTACACTCTGCTCCAATAATACTTGCGTAACTAGTTACATGACACGATAATCAAAGCTGGCCACTTTCACCAGGGGCCATATGCATGAAGCAGTGTTAGCGCTCCAAACCTGTTATAATATTGTCATGGGGGTGGGACTCGAACCCACATCTCTTTGCATTCCGGGCCAGTGTGCTAACCATTACACCACCTAGGTTCCCTGATATCACCACACTGCCCACACCTACCTGTCTATGTGGTTACTTGCCTGAGAGGTCAGTGCACACTACTACACTCGTCCCCCTGGAATTGTAAGTCTTTTAATGCTTACAATTACATACATACAGGCAATGCACTTACACATACATACACAGGGTAGGTTCAACAACCATACAGCATGTAGCTTGTATAGGATCATGGTCACGGCAACGAGTGTCATGGGGATGATGAAAATGATAAATATTGCACCTAGAGTGGGACTCGAACCCACATCTCTTTGCATTCCGGGCCAGTGTGCTAACCATTACACCACCTAGGTTCCCTGATATCACCACACTGCCCATGCCTACCTGTCTATGTGGTTACTTGCCTGAGAGGTCAGTGCACACTACTACAATATTACTGGATGCTCGGCCGCCTGAACACCAGATAATACCATAAAACTCTTCCCCTTCATATCACCTGTGAGACTGTTATTCAAATACAGACTATCAACTCAGTAACCAATACTAAGGAAGAATGAAGACAAGTCACACAGATAAACAGTGGAGAAGTTGTGCTTTATTGGCATCAACTCCTGTCCACCTACCAGTGACCTATCATCCACACTCCTTACCTTCTGTCCACACAGTATCTCATTACTACTTTAGCCTGTATAGAAAGCAGTGCCTACAGCCCATGGGACAGGAGTCCTATGGCTGTGTACACACTCAATTGGAATATATGAATGTGCCTAGCATCAGACAGAGTGTCTGGGGTTCCTGCTCAAGAGTAGGAGTGTCTCACTCAAGAGCCAGGAGTAGAGTCCTCTCTCTTCAGTGTGTCTGAAGCAGAATCTTGAATAATTAATGAATCTCAAAATGAGGCTAGTGTGGTCAGAGAGCCAAGGTAGTGTAGGTGACTGGGCAGTCCCACATTCAGCGAATCAGGCACCCCCACAGCTGGGGTGGGAGCCAACCCCCAGTGGAGGTGGCTGTCACTCAACTCAGCTGCAGGTGGTGCCCTGAGTGCATATGCAAATGAGGCTGTGGTGGGCCCGCCCCATAGTCATGGGTGAACAGGTAGTTGCAACAGTTACAATAGATCTCTGTTACTATGACTTTTTCTCCAATTGCACTCCTTATGGATGCATAGAGAAACATGTCAATAATCATGTCCTGTCTTCTTATATAGGAACATCTCTTCGGTAATCTCAGGCATCATATACAACATATATTTCACATCACTCATTATCATGTACACTGGGAGTGGGATACTATTGCTTTTAGTTTACATAACATTGTCCCCACTCCGTCGCCCAAGAATAATAATCCCTTCTGCCAATATATAACCAAAAATCTGTGTATTTTTACAACGTCCCTCTTCCATTTCTACTTGTGCAAAACGGCCAAGAAAAATGGAAGCCCTTAAACATTACACCTTTTTCGGCTTAAGCCAGAGCGAGTGCTATACAGTGGAGCAATTATGAGTTGTTAATAGACTTAGTAAATTCCGGAACCCTTCCTGCTCCAAATGCCCACGCATTGTATTTTACTTAGGTATATTCTCCACTGTATTGGCCACTCCTCCCTTCCCCACTATTAAAGTTTTTCTTTCAAGTTTTCTGTCTTTCTCCAGTTCTCCACCACCTTGAGGACCATTCCTATCTATTTGTTTACAGTAATTGTTTTAGACAAGTACAGCCTCAAAATCTATGCTAGGAAGGCGGTCCAAATGTAGACGGTGGCTTTGAACCGGCTATCTTGCTACCTATCTAAACTAGTTCTACTCCCCCCTTAAATAATATTAAATTTATATTTTAAAAAGATGTCACTGTCCAGGCTGTGTCTGCTAATTCTCTTGTGCGCCCAGGCCCCCTTTAAAACTAATGATATAATAAACAAATTTTTTAAAAAGCTCGGAAACTTTTACATAACTACGCGAGTTATACAACGTCCCTGCTCATCCCCGCAATTTTTGGTTCCGACGCCACAGGAACTGAATACACACGCTAGTACCCTATTATCCCCTATATGAGACCACAGCCAGTTCCAACAATGAACCCTGTGGCTTATACCTCACTATAGCATCTTTATGGATCAGCAACGCGGAGGGAGGGGGTAGTTCTTTGGATTCATAGACCACCGCCTCCCTGCTCTCCGGCACCATACCTTGACCTTTCTTTGGGCATCTGCATCTCTTACAATGAGCTTGGCACCTGTAATA
This sequence comes from Branchipolynoe longqiensis, assembly GCA_030323885.1. Taxonomy (NCBI): domain Eukaryota; kingdom Metazoa; phylum Annelida; class Polychaeta; order Phyllodocida; family Polynoidae; genus Branchipolynoe; species Branchipolynoe longqiensis. Next base: position 83,901,992 of record CM059190.1, on the reverse strand, counting down.
ACAATACACAGTACCACCCAATACAATTACACCGGCTACTGCCAACAAACAATACCACAATATACTAAAATGTTCAACACGGACGTAATCGTCTGGCACCTGCACCAGGCCATCCATCGACATCAGGGGAACTTGCGACTCTGGTAGTCGCTTGAGCTGCTCCTTCATCACTCGGTGGAGAGCAGGAGGCCATGAGACATTCAAGGCCGGTAGATCCAGCCTTGATGGCATCCGTCGTATGTTCACGGTCTCATGTTTAACTGTCAATGTTCGCAAAAGCCAACCTCTGCCCTCCACCATGCATGCCTCCGGCACCTGCAGCAACGTCAGGCCGGTGATCTTCTGGTTGATTTGGGGTTTTCCGGCACAACAAATTGTCACATCCACCTGAGATTCATGGGGAGCAATGCTCACCTCACCCATGCCCTCCACAGGTGCCACAAGGGTGGCAGACACAGTCTTTTGGATCTTCGTGATCCGCAGCTTGCAGTCCTCCGGTTCCGACCCCGTCACGAGTGCCGCTTCGCAGGTCTGGTAGGTCTGCTCCATGGCAGGATAGCACACCGTGGGCAGTCTGCCCATGCAAGCTTCAGGATAGAAGCTCACCTTCATTCTTGTGCTCACCGCTAGCACCGACTTTCCCATGACAGTCCTCAAATGTTCAGCATCTAGTAGTACCGGCAGATACGTCAAGTGGTATGCCAAATACGTCTCTTGACTCACCATCTGCAGTCCCAGGCGGAAGGCAATCGATGCGTCCGGACCCCACACCGGTTCTACCCTTGCGTGTTGGTAGTACCAATGCAGATCGAGACCGCGAAAGCCCGCATCTTTGGCCGCCTTTATCACGAGTGCCAGCTGAGCCGGCATCAGTAGCGCCTCCATCAACATGCCGCGCTCCAGCTGCATCACCATCCGGTGGTGTAAGGCTCGCTTTGATACATAATCGTCCACCATGCTCTCCAACTCTTCGACCGCCAGCCTCACGCGCTGCAGCAGTGCCAAGTCATTGGAGACAGCTATCATGTTTCTTGCCTCTTTTCGTGCTGCTGCCATCATTCGCTCCACCACCGAAACACGCTCCGCTAATTAAGCTCAGGTAATTGTTCTAGTTCGATTCATAATGGAAAGCATGTGCTCTTGGTTATGCTTCAGGGCATGCGTCTGTAGGATGTGGGTGGTAATAGCCTGTTGCACTTTGTCTAGCTGTGCCTGGCTTACTGTATCAAACACCCATGATGCTGCCACCCCTACTGCAATAACCAGTCCCCTCTTAGGCCTTTTCGCAATCACCTGCAGAACTTCAGCAGGGTCTTGCTCTAGCCTAGCCTTCAGGACCTTGAGCTTCATCTCCCAATGATGAATATTAACATACCACAGGTTCTGCATCAATTTGTCCACATAGCCCCGTACCTGTGAGACCCAGTGCCCCACCGGTGGCCGGTTAGGCAGTGTGATCAGCACCACCAGCTGCCACACAGCAGACACCATCCTCACTTCACCTTGGCCCCGAACTAGGACATCATCTTCCTTAAACAGGTCGGTGCCGCTGCCCAGAGGCAGGCAGCACCAGATGACGCCTATGTGCCAGTACAATGACCACATGGTACAAATCGATGTGAATATAAAAATGCAGTCTCCGGACGATAAGTTTCCATAAAATTGTGTCCCGCAGCACTATGTGACCAGCGCAACTGGACAGACCTTCTTATCAGCCCCAACACTGCTACATCGGTCGAACACTCACGTGGTATATCTTCGAAAATCAAAAACTGCTGCAATCAACTGGACAACTCCTGAATGCAATCTAATTGCACCCAGGAGGTTCCTGAAGCGATAAATCTCAGTTTCAGTCTTAAAAACACGCCTTAGCCTCCAGCACAAGCACTCAATGAATCTATACCAAATTGTTCAAAATAACTGCAAAGCCTGGCACACTTCAAGTCCCGCGTCGTCTTCAGGCGTGGATGGTCCAGTGCACTAGAGGACACTCCTCAGCCTCCCGGGGAAAAAAATTGTTTCACAATAATCAGTCACGGCTGACGGTGTGTGTTACTATCGCACCGGCCTAGTTCAAGTCCCGCGCCGTGTTTAGGTGTACACGCTCCAGTACACTTAGAGGTCAACCACCTCGCTTCCCGAACACGCGCACACCAGCCGGCTGTAAAAAATGGTCACCGTTGCTGTACTAATTCACTGTCTTTAGTAGTAATCTATACCAATGTATGTGTACTATCCTACCCGTAGGTGATGTTTGTGAAAATGATTTCACCCGGTGCTGACGTCCACACAATGTTTGTGTAAATATGTATCAGCACCTAATGTTTGTGGAAATTATCACCTCCTCTGGCATTCCCATAACCTAATCTTCACCAATATTTCCAACTACCTAGGCGTTGGTAGGGACTCACTCAATGTTCATGCACTCACTATCGGTCGGTCCGCTTAGTAGTTTTATGTTGTTCTTCATCCTAGCAACATCTACGGTACCGTCAACAACAACAAAAAACATATATATATCAAAACACCTAGTCACCACTCGTCCGTGTCGAGCTGGAAAACCACACAATGTTCATGATGAGTTCTACCGGTCGACGGCTTGTTGGCATTTTGTGGCTTCCTGCCCTAGCAACATCTGCGTACTGGAAACCACACAAAAATGTTTATATATATATTTTTTTTAAGTCACTCGATCTCGTCCGAATCGGGATACAAAACCACACAATGTTTGTGCTGCATTCTACCGTCCCATGGCTAGTTGGTCTATTGTGGTTTCCCATCCTAGCAATGCCTGCGGTGCTGGAAACCACACACAATTTATATGTGAAAACAAACCACTCCCTCACAAGTCCTCCGTGTCGGGCTGCAAAACCACACAATGTTCGTGCCATTCTATCATCCGATGCCTTGTTGGTCTATTGTGGTTTCCCGTCCTAGCAACGCCTATGGTGCTGGGGATTACACACAACGAGAGAGAAAAAAAAACCATTATTCTTTATCAGTGCCGGGAGAAGAACCACACAATGTTTGTGTACAGCCTACCAGCCTGTGACGTTTGTAACAATGTTCATGAGGTGCTGTGGCCCTCACAATGTTTGTGTAAATGTCTGAATTTGTGTGTAAACGCCCCCCTGCTGCTGGAATTCACGCAATGTCTGTGAATGCTGGGCTGTACACACTGTCTATGGCAATCTCCTCCGACCGTTACACCGTGCCTACGGATATAACGACACTCCTCTAAAAGCAAACAAAAATATCAAAAAGTCAAGTTTCAATGTCTTTGACTCAAACAATTTTTTTCTCAAATATGCACGATCTCCTGCATATATATATAATATTCCAAAATACATACAGTCTACTGCTTTCTCCAGGAACCTCCACAGAAAACCTCCACACAAGCAATGCAGGCGCGTTTTTCTAAGTGCTGCTCCTGTGGGTTTCTCGCAGCCTGGTTTTCTCATGGGTGTGAGATCGCAACACTCGGGTGTTGTAACTCTCTGGGCTATCCGCCCCATTAGTCCTCCATCTACTCCCCCTTACATTCACACCACACCTGCCCTGAATAAATTTGCTGCATCTCATCATGTCCCTTATTACCTCTAACACCTCTCCTGCCCCTATCACCCTGCATCTCATCAGTGTCATGCCTCTGGTGCTGGTCCATCAGTGTCACTACTTTAACCCCCTGGCTTGTGGGGGGTGCATATACCTGTGGGAACTCTGCTCATTCCCCTGCAGGTTGGGTGTGCTTACCCTGCCCACATGTCATCATGCCATGGGTGCTTGGTGCACCTGCCCCCCTACACACACTGTTATGACCCATTAGGTCTGGTAACTGCCCTTGGAATTGCCCCACTGGCAATTGATAATTCCCATTCCCATCAAACTGACCACTACAGGTGCTGTGTCTTCTATTTTGTATTTCTACTTCATTCCTGGGTTTTTGGCGCAATCCTTGCTTCCTTCTTTGTCCACAGGTCAATCTAAAATTAATTAAATCCCATTCCATCTCCCCATCAGCCAACTTCACCTGATCTCGGTTTACTACTCTTTTTCTATGTTCTGGGCCTACCACAGTAACCACAGCCCCCTTGACATCTGTTACAATAAACCCAGGATCAAATTGTCTATCCAATGGGCCTGGTTCATTAACCAACAATAATACTGCATCTCCCACCTTCAGCTCTACTGCATTAGCCCTGTTAACTGCTCTGACTGTATTATACTGTCGACTAATGGCCCTATTTCTTACTGCTTCTCGGAGTGAATCTGCTAATTCATCAATTCGCCTTGCTGCATTTGATGAAACCTCCCCAGTCTGTCTGTATAGTAGTTGCGACTGTGGCTTATTTGGATGTCTGCCAAACTGTAAATAAAATGGTGAAAATCCTGTGGGCCCCAGAGTTGTGCATCTATATGCCAATAGTGCATCCCCTAGATATTCTTCCCACTCAGTTGCTCTAGCATTAATCAATTTATCCAGCATGCTTGTTAGCATTCTGTGGAAACTTTCCACCATGTCATTTGATTGTGGGTGGTATGGGGTGGTGTGTCTTACTTCTACACCCATTTCTTCTAAATACCCCACAATGAGTTTGTTCTTAAATTTCAGTCCATTATCAGTCAGAAATACTTCTGGTGCTGAATATCTGGGTATGTACTCCCTTACCAAATAATCATAGATCCCTTGTGCTGATTTGTTGGGGAGGGGTTTTACCTCCACCCAGCCTGTGCAGTGATCTATGATAGATAGGAGATATTTATTTCCTTCTCTACTTTCTGGAAATGGCCCTGTCAGATCTGCTGCTATTAACAGTTCTGGAGCTACTGGGAGTGGCATTTCAGTGGGGAGCGGATAATCCCGCTTCACCCGGTTTAGAGAGCATGGTGGGCATTTGGTTATAAATTTGGGAAAATCACCTCTCATTCCTGGCCACCTGAAATGCTCCTGTACCCTCTAGTTTGCCAATGGATTCCCTGTCTAGCTGGTAATATTCAAAAGGGATCTTCTCATCCTCCATACCTGCTATTTCCACCACTGACATCTGTTCTGGCTCTTCAGCTACTGTGCTTGGTCTCAGCCTAGACAGCATGTCTGCCCATACATTAGAAGTGCCTGCAAAATACTGAATTGGGGCTGAATATTCAGCTAGCAACACTGCCCATCGCTGTAGGCGGCTGTTCTTCATTTCCTTCTGAAACAGACATTTTAATGGGTTATGATCAGTATAGATCACAAACTCAGCACTATACAGATATGGCCTCAACTTTATGAGTGCAAATATCATTGCATATGCCTCTTTTTCAATGGTGGGATAGTTTAGCTGGGCTGCATTTAACCTACCACTAATCAGGTGTACTGGCCTCTCTATACCATTCTCATCCTCCAGTACCAGCATTGCTCCTATACTGTAATCTGAGGCATCAGTAAAGAGTTTGTAGGGTTTTGCGGGATCTCGAAATGTTGAGTATCACACAGTCCAAAAGAAGCTGTTTCAACTCTTTCCAGGCCCTTTGGCACTCAGATCCCCACACAAATTTCACTGCATTTTTAGTCAAATTGGTTAGTGGTGCTACTACATCCGCATAGTTGACCATTAATTGTCAATAATAGTTGGCAGATCCCAACACACGACGCACTCCCTTTTTGTCAGTGGGAGGGGCCATATCTCGGATTGCAGCAACTTTATCAGGATCTGCTTTCAGACCTTCAGCACACACTACAAAACCCAACAGCTTAACCTCTCTCAGGCCAAATGAACATTTGGATTCTTTAATGACCAGGCCAGCCTCCACTAGTGTGGCCAAAACCTCTGCCGCATGAGCCCTGTGCTGATTCTCATTTCGGGAATAGATTACTATGTCATCTAGGTAGATTAGGCATGACTTCCCCAAGAACTTTGCCAGAACTGAGTTAATCATGCGTTGGAACGTGGCAGGCACATTAGTCAGGCCAAACTGCATTCTTTTAAACTGAAACAGTCCCGTCTGGGTACTGATTGCAGTCTTTTCCCTGCTGTTTGTGTGCATTCTCACTTGCCAATAGCCTGATTTTAGGTCTATGGTGGTGAAGACTTTGGCATCTGTGAGTTGGTCAAAGATGTCTTGGATTCTGGGTAATGGGTAGGCATCCTTATGAGTTACCTCATTTAGATGCCTATAATCCCCACATAACCTAATAGAACCATCCTTTTTTGGTACAACCGTTACAGGACTCGCCCATACACTGCAACTGTGTTCTATTATATCCTCTTTCAACATCTTCTCCAATTCTTCCTCTACCAGTTTCATTTTTGAGAGTGGGATCCTATATGACCTCTGATTAAATTGGGCAGGCATCCCCAGTGTCTATTGTCATTTCCACCACATCTGCAGTATTCAGAGCAGCCCCCTGGAGGGGGAACACCCTTGGTAACTTCTGCCTCCAGTACTCTACCTCTGTGACTGCCCCTGACACACTATCACATGTAGCTTCTGTCCCTAACCACCTGTGCTCCTCCCCATTCAGGATAATATTCATATCTGAGTAGGACAGCATGGCATCAGACTGCTGCATGACATCTGTCCTAATCAGGATATCATCTTGTAACTCTCCCACCACACAAAAATCACATTCAACTCCCACCAGGGTGACCTTCCCCACTCCCCTTGTAGGAATCAAATGTCCTGAAAGTGAGCGAAGCCTCAAGCCCTGCTGGAGTCCACCCCTTGCATAACCCCTTGCTTTAAGAGCATTATACACTTTACTTTTAATCATGCTCTTGCTGGCACCAGTATCAACTAAGCCTGAAAATGAAATTCCGCCAAATTCCATCTGGATACACGGCCTTCGATCTGATGCCTCACCTAGTTTCCCGACTGTGCAGGGCCCATCCTTACTGATGTGTTCTGCCTCATTTGTCTGCACTTTTGCTGATGGGTAGTTATATAATCCCTGTGATAACTATGTGCACAATACCCACATCTTACTGTATCTCGCCCTGGACCCTGGAAAACCTGTCGAGGGGTGCGCCCCACTACTTGACGTGGCACCCTCCTTCTCTCACCGCTATTTACAGGGTTATTTGTGGGTAGTGTTAGTGCAGTCTTCACCACCACTGTAGATGGTGGTGCCGGTGCAATTGCCAACTGTGCAGCCTGTACTGGCCACTCAGTGCGTTCTGCCATCATTTTTCGGAGGCTTTTGATCTCCCCCAGGAGTGTCTTAAATGCTGCCCTCTCTGCATTACCACCTGTATCCATGCTTGTAGGCCCTTCTACAGCCCCTATCTCCATGGGTTCCTCCAGTCTATGAGCCCAGGTCAGCCTGCCTCCTGGCCCTGCCAGGCCTTCCTCATTCTCCCTGGCTACAGACATGGCTGCCTCTAGGCTAACTGCCCTGGCCAGGCATACATTCAGCCTGACCACTGGCTCAATCAAAGAGTCCTCAAACTTCTTAATTACCATGCCATGTACTGCACCCAGCTTAATCAGTCCTTTGTCTGGCCAAGCCCTCTGTACCGCCATACTGTATCGGATACAGTATGCAGACATCAGCTCTCCTTTCTCCTGCTTTAGTGTGAACACTATATCAACTAATGCAGTGGCCTCCCTGGCTGTTAAGAACAGCCCAACCAGGCATTCCCGGACCGCCTCCCAGGAGCTGTGTGCATCATCCTCATCCTCATATACTGAGTAGATGACCTCATGGAGATTGCCTTTAGAATGACTGAGTGCAAACTTTACTACATCTGCCTCTCTTGCTTCTGACACTCTACCTGCCCTGCCTACTTGCTCTACCCAGGTTCTCAATACGCCCAGATCTGACCCATCCACAGTGGCTATCTGTCTTCCCTGTTCCTTGAGATCCCTCACAGCTCTCTCTTCTACCTTAATTCAATCTCTCCCTAGCGCCAGGCGCTCCTCCCTCATCATTCTCTCTCCCAGGATTTGTGCCTGCTCTTGGTTGGACCAGGTCCCAAGCTCCCTGGTTTCCCTGAGCACTCTGGCCTGGGCTTCCAACTGTCCAGCTGCATATTCTTTAAATATACTTGCCGATCCCCATCTGCGGGTATCTCCCCTGTGGCTACCCCGGCTGCGAACCATTCGGTAAACCCCCTACCTAATTCTGCTTCTGCCATTGTGATATCTGTACTATTATCTGGCACAATGCCCTTCCTTCTATCTAAGTCCCTGACCCTGGAAGCTCGGGAGCTGGCCCTGAACCTATCCAGTTTATGACTTTTATTCACTTAACATTACTTTAAGCTGCAGTAAGGTATCACTATATGTTTAAAATGTTATATATATCGATGTACCGACGTACCATTCCCTTTAGTTGTTGATATATATCAAGAACAATATCTATCAACTACCTTCTCAAAATGCCACGACACAAGCAAAAACACCCCGACACAATTTCCCTCCTGGGGGGTCGTCTCAGGTCACACTCACCTCGACACACCCCTTTCTTACTCCCCTGCACACTCACAAATCCCTTCAGGCGGTTATAAATGGACCTGCCAGCTGTCTTCCCTCGGCGTTGGTAGGATAATTGCTGGGTACTGCCCCCTTATAGCCTAGTCAAAGGAGTGTGACTACTAATATTCTATTTGCCAATACCCCCTCGCTACTCCTATTTACTAGCTACCTTGTATCACTTTATTTTATCCTTGCCATCCGTTATTTTTCCTACAACATCCATTATTTTTCCTAGAACATCCGTTATTTTTCCTCGAACATCCGTTATTTTTCCTAGTATATACGTTAACTTGGCATCAAATACCTTATTTTACTCGAAACCGGACGAGAAATGGACTAAGTATCATTTACTTTCTATATAATCTTTCCTTCCTTACCGGACGAGAAACGGACTTAGACGAGAACCGGACAAGAAACGGACCAAACAATATCAATCAAAAACAATTATATATATATATACCTGAAATTGTCCTTACTGGGCACCGAACGCCATACACAGAATTCACTAACCCGACACTGCATGCACCAGCACCCTAATCTTTCCTATTTTTCTTCTCCCTTAGTCTTTCCTCTATCTTCACTGCTCTTATCCCTTCCATTATCTTCTCATATGCTGCTGACATTCTATCTAATTTCTCTGCCTGTCGGTCAGCCTTCCTGTCCCATTCCTGGTACCTATCAAAGTCCTCCTGAGCCCATGTCCTTTTAAAGTTCTCCCTCTCTTCCCTTACCATTGACAACAACTCTAACTTATATTCCCATTCTGCCTCTACCTGCTTCCCTTCTTCTGAACTCTCCCTTATCTCCGCCAGTTCTTGTTCTAGTTCCTCATCAAAATCATTCTCTTCCCATGCAGGTTCTAAATGGTCTGCGGGGTCCGGGCCCTCATCCCCTGAGTCTGAGTCTGAGTCTGAGCATGAGTCTGAGTCTGCAGCCTGTACTTCTGGTTCCTTCTCACAGAATCCCTCATCAGGTCTTTCTTCATTCATTAGTGGTACAAACCCCGCATTAATCCCCACATTAATCCGTACATGCATCTCCACATGAACTCCTTCATTAATCCCCACATTAATCCCTTCAGCCATCTCCTATTATTCTTCTTTACTCATTCTCATTCACTCACAACATTCTCATTCACTCACACCTATGTTTGATTGTATGCGATGTGTGTGTATGCGGGCAGTGTGCATGCCGTGTGGTTGTGATGTTCTTTGCCTCCTTTTTGTGTGCCTTTGTTACATACATACAGATATCAACACATATATATTAACATTCACACATTCCTTGTACTCTCACAGATGTCACAAATAGCGGCACCACAGTGTGTCTCACCCCGTCTCAGCGCCCCAGCACCCGAAACAAGCGATAAAACAAAACTGGACCCTACCTGGACATCTGAGATGTTCGTCTTCATCGGTGATGTTCATCGAGTTCTTCAATCATCTCTGAGAATCGTCTCAGAGTACCGTCAGTGGTCGCCACTCTAATATTTCTGAATGCCGCGTTTGGGGACACCAGATAATATTAAAAACTCTCCCCCTTCATACCACCTGTGATGCTGTTATTCAAATACCGACTATCAACTCAGTAACCAATACTAAGAAAGAATGAAGACAAGTCACACAGATAAACAGTGGAGAAGTTGTGCTTTGTTGGCATCAACTCCTGTCCACCTACCAGTGACCTATCATCCACACTCCTTACCTTCTGTCCACACAGTATCTCATTACTACTTTAGGCTGTATAGAAAGTAGTGCCTACAGCCCATGGGACAGCAGTCCTATGGCTGTGTACACACTCAATTGGAATATCTGAATTTGCCTAGCATCAGACAGAGTGTCTGGGGTTCCTGCTCAAGAGTAGGTGTGTCTCACTCAAGAGCCAGTGTGTCTGAAGCAGAATCTTGAATAATTAATGAATCTCAAAAATGAGGCTAGTGTGGTCAGAGAGCCAAGGTAGTGTAGGTGACTGGGCAGTCCCACAGTCAGCCAATCAGGCGCCCCCACAGCTGGGGTGGTAGCCAACCCCCAGTGGAGGTGGCTGTCACTCAACTCAGCTGCAGGTGGTGCCCTGATTGCATATGCAAATGAGGCTGTGGTGGGCCCGCCCCATGGTCATGGGTGAACAGGTAGTTGCAACAGTTACAATAGATCTCTGTTAAGATGACTTTTTCTCCAATTGCACTCATGTCATGTCAATAATCATGTACTGTCTTCTTATATAGGAACATCTCTTCAGTAATCTCAGGCATCATATATAACATATATTTCACATCACTCATTATCATGTACACTGGGAGTGGGATACTATTGCTTTTAGTTTACATAACATTGTTCCCACTCCGTCGCCCAAGAATGATAATGCCTTCTGCCAATATATAATTCTTGACTGAAAATCCGTGTATTTTTACAATATGTACACAATGCTTAACCTACTAATGTATACTAAAAACGACACCCCATCTACGTTGACAGACCCAGACCACACCCCTACCCCTACCCAATCGCATACGCACTCTCACACCCCTACCCATTCCCACACCCATCCCCACAACCATCCAGTGTTATGTGGATGCACGCTTATGGCAAGCGAGGGCTGGAAGAGAGGAAGGGAGTAGGATTGTACAAAATTATAATTTGTTAACGCTATCCTTACACTGATTACGTTAGGGGTTCAGGTTGGATTTAACCTAGTCACAATTTGTTAACCATTACAGTCACACGAATGATTTTAGCCGGTTATTTGGTGATGCTTTGTCGGTGTGATGAGAGATCTTCTATTAACATGTATTCAATAAATTGGATTGCTGCCTCATTTTGTGATGTACACTACATAACTGGTGTTTCCTTACTTTCAAGATTCTTGGTCACTCACAGTCACTATACACTTCAAGGATAACGTGCCTCCAGTAAAGCAATGTACCAACACATCAAAAATCACATAGACCATCTACTTTACTATTCATTAGTTGTAAATCATTACATTATTTATCAACTTACCACTGACTCCTTGGAACAAGTTGGACTCGTATCCTACGATCTGAAGGATACTCTCCTCATAGGGAAGTGGCGACTCTGGCGGGCCTCCTCCCGTTTGGGCCGCTCGCCTCTGATGTGCGAGCAGATCCCCCTTCATTGCCTTCCACTTCTCCTTTATCTCCACACGTGAGCGCTTCGCAACACCACACGCGTTTACAGCCGCGGTCACCCCATCCCAGTCCCGGTTCTTTTCCTGCAGGGTGATCTTATTGTTGAACGCAGAAAAAAGAATGATCCTCCCGAACATGACCTCCTCCAGCAGCACACGGATCTTATTGTCGCCGTAGTTCACCTTTCATTGCCTTTTGCTGCCAGAGGGAGACGGAGACGGAGTCACCACAAAAGACATCGCGCTGTGTGTCTTGTGCATTGAGTTTCACATGGTGTAGCTGTAGGTATGTGACAAAAATAAAGCTTACTGTATACAAATGAAACTCTAATCATGGTAAGCACGCGAAAAATCCATTTAAATGACACCAATATCATGCATATCGGTCTAATACAAATCCATAACTTTCTTACTATTAGTAATAGTAAGAAAGTTATGGATTTGTATTTTTTTACAATCGCAGATTTTTGTATAATAAATAAACTGAAACAAAGGGAATGATCCAAGAAAATGCAAAGTGAATGAAAAAAATGCTTAACTTCATTCGTTTGCAGCTTATTTACAGGATTTTTTGGATAGTTTAAATAGAACAAACAGTCCATGTTAACACCGGTTCAAAGTCTGATTTGGTATTATTAATTATTTACTGAACTCATTAATGGATAATTAATCTCAAAGACACACAAAATAAACCAGAAATTGCTTAATTGCCATTTTATTTAACACATTTTGGTAAATGTTTGTCACCCTGAAAGACACTAGGTATTAAATAAAGGTAAATAAAAGTGTTCAATGTAACTCATGTGCGTGTGTCATTGTAGACATTGTAGAATCACCAACAGTGAGTAGGAGTTTTACCCGGTGTAGAAACTGAATAAATAGCCCCAGTAGTATCTGCTTATGTTGTGCCTTGTCGATGGGGATGGCGAAAGTAGGATTTTTACTCTTTGCAGGCGTAGTCATAATTGTTGTCACTAAGGCCGTAATCGATTAACACGACACGAGCGACTCCGGTCACCCGAGTCGTCAGAATTTCAAATCGAACACCGCGAGTAGAGTCGATAAATACACGTGCCGTGTGCAAAACGATCCGACCGCAGTAACCCGCCTCTTGGCTGAGGTTTGCTAGGAGTGATGACGTCACATCTGTGCTGGTACCTGTAGGATAACAGCTACCAGTACAAGTCCTGCATGTTGTGTTTCGGGTGCTTTTCTTAAATAACCCAGATTGTCAGCTTATACAATCGTAAACTACTTTAAATCCAATTTTGCTGTACTTGTATCGGTTATTAAAAAAAGATATTACGTTTTAGATTAAGTCAGCATTTTTTCCACCCCGAGCGTGGATAACCGTATTCGTTTATTCAACCCGAGTCTGTAGGATGTGCGCATGCGCTAAAAAGTGGCTCGAGTGACCCGAGTTGAATAATCGATTACGCCCTTGTCGGCTTGTCGAGCGGAAAACCGGAAAGCTGGCTGGTTCTAATGGACTAAACACCCAAATACCGCTGCTCGCCACCTACAGGCTCAGAGGGATTTCCCACATCTATAAATAACTGCTCGGTTAGCTAACACCACCACGCTTTGGCACCGTACATACCCTGTGACACATTTCCCAACACCGGCTTTAGCTAACCCCAACCCGCCCATTAACACCGGAGCCGATAAATCATTCTTCACGCATACGGCCCCAGGCCATTCACGCGGTGTGCTACACCAGGGCACTCCGCGACGAGTTCCCCTAACCCAGAACCGGCAACCAGGCCGCAACCGCCAGAATACGGCCCGCTCCGCATCCTACACTGCACGCCGCGGACGGTGCACTGCGCATTGTGCAGGGGTCACACGGGGTCACGTGGTTCGCCTCAGACGCTCACAGAGGCATTCCTTGCATACTGGGTGTATGTCGCCTCCTGGTCTACTTATGTGCTCGTCAAATGTTGTTTATTTAAATGGACTATAATCCATTCACCCAGGTCAAACTGGGATCTAAATAGCAGCGTGGACGTATATATTAGCAACTATATATATATATATATATATATATATATATATATATATATATATATAAACCTCTAAATCGACGGACCTTTGGACCAACTTAAACTTAAGTGGTCCATTTATGGATGTGGTCGGGTTAGGGAGTTAGAATATGGTTAGAATGGTATTGTTGGGAGCAAAAAAAAAGCGATCGATATAAGGGAGTGGTCGATCTGTGGAGGTGGTCGGTTAGAGAGGTTTTACTGTATTATATAATATAGTGGATCCCCTTTGACATTGTGGCTAATAATATAGAAGGTAATCCACGTTGCTCTCTCACTCTATATATATACAGTAAAACCTCTCTAAATCGACCGACCTTGGGACCGACTTTAAGTGGTCCATTTATGGAGGTGGTCGGTTTAGGGAGCTATAATATCCTTACAATGTATTACTGTATATCGATATATACATACAGTGAGAAATACACAAATATATCACGGATATACAATGTATATGATATGTGTGATATATATTATATGTTGGATATATATGAGATATATATAATATATATCACATATGTTATGTGCATCACATATGTCATATAATATGTGATATACATGCTAATGATATATATCGTATATGTCATATGCATCACATATTTCATGTACATCACATATATAGCAATATAAATCACACTTTTTATTGATATTTTTTACTTGTGCTGATTTGTAATTGTAATTTAGTTCTTCAACGCTACTTTGTAAATCAGATGGGAAAAAATTGTACCAACTTTATAAATAGATGGAAAAGTAACACTTGTCGCTACCCAGGCTGGTGCTCGGCATTTCTAGAAGAGAACAAGGACCGGTTTATTGGTATCAGGACTCTTGATTTTTTGGGGGGTAGATTAGTTGTTGTTGTTGAAGATTTATACTGCCTATCATGGATAAGCCTGAATAGGCTTGTTTTCACCATTAGACAATTTGGCGATAGAAAGCCCGAGCCTACACATTTACCGACCCAAGGGATTTTTAACCTCCCACACCACATAGACATGGTATGAGAGCAACTGGCCTTTGATGTCGCTGTAAGTTATACACAGCGGTGGAAATCCAAATTGGCAGAGGTGGGGGCATGGGGAATCGAACCACTGACCTTCAGGTTAGGAGTCCGACCTAGAAAAAAGTCAGACACTCTAACCACTCCGCCACAGAGAACACCACTGTTGATTAAGCAGGGTAAATTTCAATCGCAGACAATTGGTCTTCCTCATTCCACTGCTCATTACCCTATCCTAGTAATCCTGAGCACCCGGCCAGGTAGTGACAAGTATCAATTATTAGGTCATTGGTTTGATTTGGTCAGGGTTCGAACCCACGTGTTCAAATCCCAGAATGGGAGGCGGATAGTCAACTCATTCAGCCATCGCGTCTGGGAATTGACTGAGGATGAAACTGAGTCGATATGCCTGCGGCATGATCTCACAGTTGGGCAGCACTATAAAGTCGCCATGAGTGTGCACTGTCACAGGTCATTATCCGTCCTGATAGGACCGTTGTTGTTGCCACGATGCAAAACCCCAGAAAAGAAACCTGTCCACGCATATATGTATGCATATACATATGTATAAATACATGCGTATATATATATAAAGTAGGCTATGCTCTGGACACAAACACAAACATGAATATGGGTTGATCAGTTTAATCTAGTCTCATGGCTAGGCAACTGCCCAGCTGGTCAAAGTTTGAAAAGCAGGTGCGCACTGGCCAAACAGAGGGGCGCAGGGCACGAGCACAAAGTGGCGCTGCAGTAGCAGGCGGTCATTTGGCCCTATTAGGCCAAGCCAACTTACTTTTCGTTGGTGCACAAGGTTTAGGCCAAACCAACTCAATTTCCGCACACACGCGGTTGGCTACTGCGCAGTAGATAATATAAACAATAATGGAGGATAGGCCGCTCCGCCCTTTATATATCGATAAGTACTTATCCTATCTATATCTATATATACCTGTATATGTTA
The DNA here is from genome assembly GCA_030323885.1 of Branchipolynoe longqiensis. Classification (NCBI taxonomy): domain Eukaryota; kingdom Metazoa; phylum Annelida; class Polychaeta; order Phyllodocida; family Polynoidae; genus Branchipolynoe; species Branchipolynoe longqiensis. The sequence continues at coordinate 83,886,379 of CM059190.1, read as the reverse complement.
CAGTAGGATTGTGTAAGTAGGGATTGTGAAAAATCCCTAAAACTTTCAGTGAATTCGTGAAATCACTGTTTCACGAAGGGATTTCATGAAATCCCTAAAATCTCTAGGGATTTTGTGTAATCACTGACAAAAGCAGTGCTAATACACACCACTTTACTGATCACATTTCAGGAAGATTGTGAAATAGCTGTGATTCTGTTGATAATGATTCATTGATAGGCATTTAAACTTGCTAATTATATACTTTCTGTAATTATTTTATAATTGCAATTACATGGTTTTATGATCATTCAAGCTTAATTCACTACACGAGACACAACACGCTTATATGTATATTTGGAATCAGATTTATTATCTGAAAACAATTAAAAGGCTCAAGGAGCAGCATTCTCGAAGTGGCGACAGGGCCGTCTTTCATGATCACCGTTAGCATGCAGGATATCTATTACGTTAAATAATAGTCTTATCTGCATATCGAATATAGCCGTCTTGGGCTCTTAGTCTTGCGAGAGACAGTATTACAGAAAGTTACAGTTTCTTGTAGAGTCAAATCTGGAATACAAACATAGTATAGTAATCTATCAGTCAGTAGTTGAACAGGTCATTACACCTCGGCAGCGCTCAACCCCTGTGTTAAGGGTGGGTGGGTGGGAAATTTAAGCACGTCTTAGTCCACTGGCGGGCGGGCAGGCTATGGCCGCCGAGAGCTAGCGACCGATGCGCCGCCCTGGTGTCTCGTGAGCGAATTAGGAATGTTAGCTAGCCAACATCACCAATTCACTACACGAGACACAACACGCTTATATGTATATTTGGAATCAGATTTATTATCTGAAAACAATTAAAAGGCTCAAGGAGCAGCATTCTCGAGGTGGCGACAGGGCCGTCTTTCATGATCACAGTTAGCATGCAGGATATCTAGTACGTTAAATAATAGTCTTATCTACATATCGAGCATAGCAGTTTGGGCTCTTAGTCAGGCGAGAGACAGTATTACAGAAAGTTACAGTTTCTTGTAGAGTCAAATCTGGAATACAAACATAGTATAGTAATCTATCAGTCAGTAGTTGAACAGGTCATTACACCTTGGCAGTGCTCAACCCAACAACCTTCCGAGCGCTGCCGGGGCGAGACTAACATGTACTGCATTTAGGTAGGCATTTACAGAAGCGCTTCGCCAGGTACCTGCGGCCATTATCGTATCCAGAGTAAGCCCTTCACCTAGGCAGGCCTGAGCAGCACCTCTGCGGAGCCCATGGAGGGTAAAGCCTGTTTACCTACCGATCGCCATGAAGGAGGCCAATGTCAATGCACGTTTCAGAACCGGAAGTGTCAGTGGTAAGCTCGATGGCAACATGAAGGCTGGGGCGTTAGGGTATGCTGGCGTTGTCGCATATCTTTGCCAGGCTCTAACCGGGCAACATGAAGAGAGTGGGAGGCTTGGCAACCTAAATATTACAGGTGGGGCAGAGGAAGGCCTCGTTTTGGTGGACCTTAGTACCACGACTAAGTTATCGCCATCTACGTAGATATCCTTGTATCTTAGAACATGCCTCATAGCGTTAGGCTCGACAAATGAGGGAACTAGATTCCCTTGCCTAACAAAGGTGAAATATCCTATTAAAATAGCTGCAATGATAACATGGGGCGCTGGCCTTAGGGTTTGAAGGTATTCGATTATGGCCTTAAGTTCGGTTGGATTAATTGGGGTAGCTCTAGTGACTACATGACGGGAGGTTTTAAATATACCGGATTTGAATAGCTTAATCTCGGTTGTGTCGAAGGCACTTGCACTACCAGCGCCCGCTGCTACCCATAGTTTAGCTGAACTAAAGTAGTTCATTACAGCACCAGGTGACTTAAGGAGATCTTTAAGGTACATAAGAAATGACAAGAGGAGATATACGGAAGGATTTTGGCAATCTGTGTGGTGCTGAGTACAAAAGTCTATATACAGTTTAACATGGGCTGCCTTGTTCTTCCAGGTCCGAGGGGCCAATGCGAGCACATAGCTATCCAGGAGTCTCTGGTGGTGCATTAGCGAGAATCCTGGAAGATAGAGCCACAACATTACTATCTTCCGAACTCATTATTACAGTTTACATTTCAAAATGTTAATCGATGTCAATAGAGTAATCTCTTGCAGACCACGGTCTCGACACATATTCAGCGCGGACAATTTATGGGTTTCATCATGTGGGGCTCTACTAAGGGCATCGGCTAAAATTAATTCTTTGCCGGGTTTATGGAGAATCAGAAGTTCACAATTTTCTTTAGCTGCAATCAGCCATAGCTGCCGCGCGCATGTGTACAAGATTTTGTCTTTTCCTCGTCCCGATTCCAAAACTTGCTGTGAAGCACTATTATCCGTGTTAACTACTATAGTGAATTCATGGGGCTTGGGTGGAAGGAGATTAGCTACGGCATGTACCAAGTTAAGGGCTTCAAGCTGCGTGATGAGTAGCTCTTGTGCGCATAATTTCGAATCGTACTCAACACTATAGTAATGTGTAGGAGAGAATGCTCCACCTGCTCGCAAGGTTGAGTCGCACTCAATAATCCATTTTCTTCCTAGGGGCAGAATGCCACTATATGTATTTGCAAAAAGTTTAAACCATTCGAGATCCCTGAGCAATTCTTTGTCGAAGACATGTTGACCTACATATGGTGAAGCTCTGAGCGCGGTTAGTACCCTGTTTGTGAATCTAACTGCTGGTTGTATGCATTTCGACAAGTGGTGTAGCTTCCCAGCTAAGCTTTGCAGTTCTTTCCTGGAGCAGGTTATTTTCCCTTCCCAGAGTAGGCATTCGTCTAAGGCTTCTGCCACTTTCTCTTGTGGCAGGGTGACAGTCATTTCAATAGAATCGACTAAAAATCCTAGCCAAGTTATCGAAGTAACAGGTGGTGTACATTTCTCTACAGCTAAGTCCAAGCCTAATTCACTCGATAGTTTCTTAAAGTAATTGAACGCATCACATGCTTTCTGTTCAGTTGCTTCCACTCCTATAAAGTCATCTAAGTAACATAACGAGAAGTATCCTGCTTGTCTTAGTAACCAAACTACTGCCCTAGTGGTACGGGCACAAGCAAGTGCAGATGTTCTACAGCCAAATGGAGGCGCAATATCAATATAAATGTTACCATTAAGTGCAATTCCTAATAACGGTATCGAGAGGGGACATACTCTCAGCTGGCGATACGCTCTTGCTAGATCACCCCCCCACATCCAGGCACTCGGACCAATCTTCATTAGTCGGTCCGAGAGCGTGGAGACTGAGGGAAGACAGAAATTAAAGGGGCGACCTAAATAATATCCATGAACAATACCTGCGTTAACACTTTTCCCTCTCGGGAAGCTGAGATCTATGATGATTCTCTTATCAGTAGAGCCCTTTTTTGGCCTAGTCATCATTGGGCTGATTTGACACCAGGGGGAAAATGGGGGTGACGGGAAGGGGCCTAGCAACGCCCCATGATGAAGCTCAGTAGTAATAAACTTTTTAATATGGAATTCTGCATTCTCTGCTTTCGAGTGATTTCTTAAGGTTGGTACTGGTATCTTTTCCGATGTATAGTCTAGTGGCCAGCCAAATTCTAGATGTTCGACTAACAGTACATCGGGATAATCCAATAATACTGCACGCCAACGAGGAATATTTAAACCTGATGCAACGGAGATTTTCGCTCCTATGAAATTAGGCAACCCAGTTATACGCACTTTATCAAATATATCTCGATAAATCCCATGACCAAACCAGGGTTCATCTACTGATGTGGGCCAGCAGTCTAGTAATTTGTTTTGAAACTGCAGAGGCGAGGACGGTGGTTTGAATTGTGTAGTATTACTAGTTGTCAAGCTTAATATAAGTTCTAGTGGTTCGTCAAACCAGTCGAAAGTGGGCATATCTAATTCGGTTCTCACCTTACTTACACCAGCTGTTTGGAGTGACTGGATCTGTACATTGGAGGAGGAATCATTATTTTTAACGAGTACCGGCAAATCAGTAACAATTGTAGATATAGTATCATTAGTTTCAGGTTCATGTGTGTTATCAGATACAGGGACGGTGTTCAGGATAGTATCTGCCGATGAATATGTTTCATAATTAAGAGTGATGTTCTTATCAGCCGCTGATAGCGGCGAGGTTGTAACAGGGTCAGGAGTGCTATTCGTTGTGAGAACATGTTTATCAGTTGCATACTCAGATATATCAGTAACTGTATTAATATTATTACTAAGCACAGGAAAAGAACTCACATCATTATTGTTAGCTGTGCTCTCGCCTGTTTTCTTGTCTAGAAATCTCCTCTTTTTCAAGCAGTCCTATTCACGGTGAACTAGGATACGCCTAAAGCGATATGCGCACCATGCACATATATGCGGTGAGCGATCAGGAAGTACGCCATGGGTCGCGGTAAACCCACAGTCTTTTCCCCAATTCCATAAATAACACGGTTTACCCTCTGTCTCTCTAGTATAATCGTCTCTCTGCGCCAACAGTTCTACACTGCAGACAGTATGCATGACCTTTTTACTAAGGTAAAACAGGAAAACATTTTAGCCTTTTTGAGGGCAGCTGGACTGTACCACCTCATATAGTTTACTAAATAGATTCTATCAATTATTAATAAAACTTTTCTTTTTCTATGGGAATTTGTTTCCCTTGACCACAAATATATGATTGTGAGCTTTCTAATTTATTATTATTATTATTATCCTCTTCTTTGATGCAGGCTTTTGGTAGCCTATACAAAGCTTGTAGCTCTCAGCTCTAATGGTATGCAGCCTCAAAATCGTACAGGAATGTTTCTCTGGCCCAGGCCCTGTCCAGCGCATTCTTGAATTGATTCATGGTAGCTGCTTCCACCGCTTCTTCCGGTAGCTCATTCCACATGTTTATCACTCGCTGCGAAAAGAAGGCCCCTCTGAGTGAGCTGTTGTACCTTGGCTTGAAAAGCTTCTTGGAGTGACCTCTGGTATTGCTTCCCTGTATGCGTCTGAATAGCAAGACCTCATCCACATTATACTCAGCATTCAGGAACTTCCATGTGTTGATCATGTCCCCACGAAATCTTCTGTATGTGAGGCTTGGTAACTTGAGTCTCCTGAGTCTGTCTGGATAACTAAGGTCCTTCAGATGTGGCACTAGCTTAGTTAACCTTCTCTGAACAGCTTCAATGGATTTAATATCCTTCTTCAACGTTGGGTGCCATATAGTGACTCCATACTCTAGTATTGGCCGTACTTGGCTCTTGTACAATGTGATCAGCATCTTCTCGTCCAAGTATTTGAAGGTTCTGCGAATCATTCCCACAATCTTATTAGCTTTGGATACGGTTTGTTGTATGTGCTGGGAGAAACTTAGCCTATTGTCTACAAATACTCCTAAATCTTTCTCTACCTCACTCTCTTCGAGATTTAGTGGCTGGCCAGTAGAATTTTCATGCATAACATATGTATAGTCTGGGTGGTGTCTCCCTATTCGCATGACCTGGCATTTATTCGGATGGAACTTCATCTGCCACTGCTTGGCCCAGTTCTCCATTTCCAGCAGGTCCTTTTGCAGATCAGCACAGTCTTCCGTGGAATTTACAGTTCTGTAGATCTTTGCGTCATCTGCAAATAATTTTATCCCACATGATACAATCTCTGGCAGGTCATTGATGAAAATAAGGAACAGAATAGGACCCAGGACGCTCCCTTGAGGTATCCCACTGAGAACCTCTTTGAAGGAAGATTTACTGCCATTTACTACGACTTGCTGTTTCCTTCCAGTCAAAAGACTTTGGATCCATCTCAGAGTATTTCCTTCGATGCCATAGTTTTGTAACTTGGTAGCTAGCCTCTGGTGGGGGACAGTATCAAATGCCTTCATGAAATCTAAGTATATAGTATCTAGTGATTCCCCCCTATCCATTGCGTCGGTCCATATTTCCAAAGTTTCTAGTAGCTGCATAACTGTTGATTTCTTTGGTAGAAACCCATGTTGGTGGTCCGACATCAATTTGTTCTCTAGGATATGGCTGAGCATGTGCTCTCTGATGATACTTTCCATTACTTTGCATACTATAGATGTGAGGCTTACTGGCCTATGATTTGCTGGAGAATGCCGGTTTCCTTTTTTGAAAATTGGGATAACATTTGCTATTTTCCATTCGTTGGGTAGGCAACCAGATTCAAATGACTTATTGAAAATTATAGCAAGTGGTTTTGCAAGCACCACACTCAATTCCTTCAGCACTTTTGGATGTACTCCGTCAGGTCCAGGTGATTTGCCTGTTTTGAGTTTGTCCAGCTGTTTTGAGTTTGTCTATTGGCACATAATTGATTGTCTGCTTTTACATGTAAAAGTGATGGTTTGAACAAAAAACAAACATTTCTCGCCGTGAATATGGCCTATGCTGCCGACACGGCGTAAAGCAACCACCAATCAATCAATCAATCTGATTAACTGGGGAAGGATTTATGCCAGTTGATGTTCCTGAAGCAGCAGGAACCTGGCCAGGATGCTGTGGCGTGTGGCCCACAGGGCGTGAATAACTGAACTGGTTAGAGACCGCTCTTGATTGAAGGGTTCTTACTGCTTCTGTACAAATATCACGCTGGACATCTTTAATGGCTGACGGATCGACCCAACCATCTCTAAGGCGACCATCTGCTATCATAGCAAATACGCGTTCAGACCAACGTCGGCATGTTGGCCAGTCCCACGTAATGGCCATGAGAGCCAGATCTTTCTTGTGTTGTAACACAGCAGGAAGAGAGGTTACCGGGAAATCGGGTTGTTCAGTTAAGAGGTGTATGGCAAAGAAATACTCTGACCAGGTAGCTTCCCCCAGAGCAATCTTTTTACAGGCGTCCCCCCTAGTAATCAAGTGATGCGGGAAACAGTTCGTACCTGGGGGACGTTGCAAGGCTTGAACGTTGTCCAATATGAAATCGGCGGCAACAGGAAGCCGAGGCTGCTGCATCTGGAAACCAGGCCCGGCCGCCGAGGATTGAGGGAAGTAGCCGTTGGCAGGTACTTGAGCTGGATAGTGAAGGGGTGCCGCGTGAGAAGCTCGCAAAGGAGGCCAAGCTCGACCTTGTGGAGACGGAGACTGCAATCTATGCTGTCCAGGAAACCGCAGCGCTTGATGGCTATCCACCATTGTGGGATCAGTAGGAAGCCAGCCCGAAGAGCCATCAGTAGCTCTCGAGACAGACGGAGGAGGAGCAGACGGAGTTCGCCTAGTAGTAGACCGACTCGCTCGAGGCGACGACACGGTAGAATCCAGATGAACAGGTGTAGAACCAGGTGAGGAGCTGGAGCAGCTGCAAGGCGCTCCAACGCTTCAAGTCGCGCTAAGACGGCTCGGGAGACCCTTGCCATAGACGAAGGTGCACGGAAGGAACTGCCATCCGAGGAAGTGACTGCGGCCACCGGTGCACAAACTGATGCGTGTCGAGGAAGTACTGGTCGCTGAGGAAGATTTGTTGTCGAAGCTCGACCGCGGCGTTTTTGGACCGGAGGCATGATCACAGAAAATTTAAGCACGTCTTAGTCCACTGGCGGGCGGGCAGGCTATGGCCGCCAAGAGCTAGCGACCGATGCGCCACCCTGGTGTCTCGTGAGTGAATTAGGAATGTTAGCTAGCCAACATCACCAAGGGGCTGTCACACTACGACCTATGGCGTTAGCTTATGCCGACGTATGCGCTTTTCGACCAACACGTCGGCATAGGCTGTCATAGGTTACACATAGGTTGGGCATACGTCGTATATGCTTTTCATAGGTCGTCATAGGTCGTCATAGGTCAGCGTAAGTCGAGCCGCCAACAATTTTTGTGCATGTTCAAGTTTCTCATACGCTGGACGTACGCTGGACGTATGCCGGCATAGGGTATGCATGAGTTAGCGGTATATCGGCATAGGTTAGCCGTACGTTGAACTTGCATCCTCCGCGTATCTCTGGCGTATATAGCGTACGCCTAGCTTACGTCTAACGTGCCTCTAGTGTGTGCTGGCATACCCCTAGCGTATTGTGAGCGTATGCTGAATGTATGCCCAGCGTGTTGGCTGTCTGTCACACTTCGACGTATTGCCTTTGCGTATGCCGACCTATGCGAATTTTGACCAACGAGTCGGCATACGGCATCATAGGTTACGTATAGGTTGGCCATAGGTCGAGTATGCTCGGTATAGGTAGCCGTAGCTTGCCGTAGGTCACCGTATATCGACCTATTTTTATTTTCAAATTATTTCGACACGTTATGCACACGCCGCCGCCATACGCCGTAGTCTGACAGGGCCTTTAAGCAAAAGTTCCTGCTTGTTTTGATCTACATTTCAACCGTTGTTATAGTAATCAGTTAGGTAATCATTATGGTGTACATAATGTGCATGATAAGTTATGAATAAAGTTATTATCATAATATGCGCATAAATTAGTGCCTACACATACCACTGCCTGTTTTGTTTGATTCCTAGTGTGGATGAGATGGTACTCAATGTGTACTAAACCACATTAAGGAATTTGGCTAAATAACTAGAGCCTCATTTCAGTAATTACGCAAAATCCCTAGTTTCACAATCTTACTGTAACATATATGCGTATAAATACACATATACCCTCGTACACACGTACCCAGATACAGACATGTACACCTGTATGCATAAATACATATATACAGTAAAACCTCTCTAAATTGACTGACCATGGGACCGACTTTAAATGGTCCATTTAGAGAGGTGGTCGTTTTAGGGAGGTTTTTTAATTGTTACAATGCTATTGGATGGGCGATTGTTTGGGGCCCAAATAAGGCGATCAATATAGGGAAGTGGTCGATATGTGGAGGTGGTTGGTTAGATAGGCTTTACTTTATATAGATATATGTATAAATATATATATATACAGTAAAACCTCTCTAAATCGACCGACCTTGGGACCGACTTTAAGTGGTCCATTTAGGGAGGTGTTCCATTTAGGGAGTTAGAATATGGTTAGAATGGTATTGTCAAGACCCAAATAAAGCGATCGATATAGGGGAGTGGTCGATCTGTAGAGGTTGTCGGTTAGAGAGGTTTTACTGTATGTATGTATATATATATATATATATATATATATATATAAATATAAATATATAAATAGGTATATGTATGTCTGTAAGCCTGTACTAGTAGACCATCCGGTAATGTGAAGGCGTGTGTGGGGGAGGGGGGGGGGGGTAAGGAGGTGTGGGTCTGGCTAATAATAATATCATTGTTATTGTTATTAATATCGAACATTACGGTGAGATCCGGAAACTCCGTTCCGCCTTCTGGTCCTTCCTACACTGTCGTCTGTGGTTATGTGTGACACGGATCAAAGGAACGCCCGGATGACGTCAGCTGGAAGTCCCGAACGCGCCACACACGCCAACACCCATCAACAATCAAACAGATAACATCATGTTTAAAACGAGACCGCAACTGAAGTAAGCATACCGAACACAGTTGATACCGTCCAGTAGACCTAATAAATTAACCAGACGGGATGGCCGAATGAGTTACAGCGCCCGTCTCCCGTGTTGGTAGATCGTGTGGTCGGGGGTTCGAACCCAGGTCGAGTCAAACCAATGACTTAAAAATTGATACTTGTCGCTTCCTAGCCTGGCGCTCAGCATTATTAGGATATGACAAAGACTGGTTGGCTCAGTGTCAGGATAATGTGACTGAGTGGGATATCAGGTCATGGTGCTGATGGCCTGGTCTTCCAGTGGGGCAGCACTATAAAGTCGTCATGAGTGTGCACTGTCACAAGTCGGTGCCCATCCTGATATGACCTTAGATGTTGCTAGGACGTAAAACAAAAACAAACAAACCTAATAAATTCAGCAGGCTGTTTGCTGTTCGGTAAGCGTCTGCTCGGGATGCCAAATAAGGCCGATGTAATGTTAACCGTCAACGGAGCCAGTGTCACTTTTATTAAAATATTCGCGAAACTGATCGGGAACTGTTTGGTAAACGCGGACCCATCGCGAACTTCCGGTGTGTTACGATCCAACTTCCCGACAATAAGTGTTCACACTTCCTGTCTACCATTCGCTATTTCGTTGGGTTCAACGAGGGAACTCCCTCTCCCGCCTATGACGTCATCTGCACACATCAGCCGACTAATCAGCGGCGAGAATGTTGCCATAGCATATCCCGCCTTCGCTGGCAAAAAAAGCAACAAAAAACCCACCCCTACACACAAACACACATGCACTCTGGGTGCACAGCACTGACTGAACACGTCACTTGTCGATGTTGGTGACGTCAGAGCTCGGCCGTAGTTCCGCCAAAGGCCGCTAGGGGACGGCAGGGTTTTGTTACATATGAGGGCCAGGCGGGAGGTCGGTGACCATTCAGTGCTCGGTAGCTGGCCAGAGTCACAGAGACAAGTGAATAGACGCAGGCTTACAGTAAAGGACTAAACTAAGAACTGTGGCTATTAGTAATTATTAAACCACTGTTTAACCAACTCTCAACGTCTTGGAAACTGTCACTACTATCGTCACCATGTACGACAAGTCGAAGCGTCCCGTGTTTGCGAAGCAGACGACAGGACAGCAGAACGCGGTGCACCAACAACCGATCCGCAAGAAGCTGGTGATCGTTGGAGACGGCGAGTGCGGCAAGACGTCACTACTCATCGTCTTCACAAAGGACGCGTTCCCCGAGACGTACGTGCCGACGGTGTTCGAGACCTACGTCACAAGCATCCAGGTAAGCAGGCACTCGTGCAGCGTCAGGAACCGCCCGCACACACACTATATAGAACCTACAGTAAAACCTCTCTAAATCGACCGAACATGGGACACACTTTAAAATGGTCGATTTAGGGAGGTGGTCGATTTAGGAAGTTTTTTTTGTTATTGTTACAATGGTATTTGTATGGGCGATCGTTTGGGACCCAAATAGAGCGATCAACATCTAAGGTCATACCAGGATGGGTACTGACCACCCGGTAATGTTTATACAGTAAAACCTCTTTATACCGACCCCTCCACAGATCGACCACTTCCCTATATTGATCGCTTTATTTGGGTCCCAACAATACCATTGTAAGGATATTCTAACTCTCTAAGCCGACCACCTCCCTAAATGGACCACTTAAAATCGGTCCCATGATCGGTCGATTTAGAGATGTTTTACTGTAGTAGTAAGCCAACCCTGAAGCAGCCATAATTCCGATAATCGAATATGTTGTGGGGTTTTTTGCTCAGAAACCAACACATTCCCTATATAATGCATTACCTGATATGAAATTGATAGACTTTATCTGTTAAGCGCAACAACAAATTCTATTTTCCGAATAGTTACTAAACATGGATTTGTTAGTTTTTGCACCTGAATCTCTTCAAATTGGTATGTTTCATGGATGCACCTGTCAAGGTGGTTGGTTGGTTGCTGGAGTTTTACGTCCTGGCCACATTGAAGGCAAAATGAGTAAAAGAAATAACAACTACCAAAGTATACCCACCAGCCTATAACACCTGACTAAACCAATCAAACATATACTACTGACAAAGCTATAGTTGACCCAAGACAATTTAAATGAGTCATGCAACCATTATTTGCATAATCCAAAATCCACAACTACCTGTATCAGCAAGTCATGCCCATTATATTAATGTCTCCTCACAGGTATGATCATCAAATCACTGATATAGTCTAAAGGTAAATGGCTATTCTCCAGTCTACATGTGCAAAATAAGATCCCCACTATATTTGTAATGCCTCATTTTAACCTACTACTGTCTATATTGTTCATACCATCGCAATAGTTCATATGCACTATAATTGTTAAGGCCGGAAGACCAGCGCCTCGGTGCTGAAAAAAGATGTTATTCAACTGGAATACAAATTTGAACAAAAAAATATATATATATCAGGATGGATACCGACTTGTGACAGAGCACACTCATGGCAACTTTGTAGTGCTGCCGCACTGGGAGACCAGGCCATCAGCACCATGACCTGATATCCCACTCAGTCACATTATCCTGACACTGAGCCAACCAGTCTTTGCCCTATCCTAATAATGCTGAGCACCTGGCTAGGAAGCGACAAGTATCAATTTTTCACCTGTCAAGATCTTGCTTAACACTGAAGAGAAAGCTTCTATTTAGGAAATGTCGAAGGTTGTGCTCCCATGAATACTGAATTGATACTTGTCACTTCCTAGCTCGGTGCTCGGAATTAATAGGATAGGGCAAGGACTGGTTAGCTCAGTGTCAGGATAATGTGACTGAGTGGGATATGGGGTCATGGAATCTGTGGCCTAATTTCCCAGTGGGACAGCACTATAAATTCAGCATGAGTGTGCACTGTCACAAGTCGGTACCCATCCTGATATGACCTCAGATATTCCCAAGACGTAAAATTCCAATGACCAACCAACCAATAGGCTACTCTCTCTATACACATAAATGGATATGTATATACAGATGTATATAGGTACATATATACATATATATGTACCTATGTATGTATGTATATATATATATATATATATATATATATATATATATATATATGTTTATGTGAAGTATTCCAAATTCACACGACCAACCAAACCAATAGGCTACTCTCTATATAAATTGATATGCATATAGAGTTGTACATATACCTATATATGTACCTATGTATATATATATATATATGTGTGTGTGATGTATAATGCAGTATATGAGTATAAATGCAAAGGGAGCATATACTTTATATATATATTCCTTCGTGGCGTATTGGTGGAGTGCCCCCCCCCCCCATCCGTTGGGGTAATTGGTGGGTGGGACCCCCCCCCCCCCTCCTTGCGTCACACACACTGAGGAATTTTCATGTTCCAGATCTGGATCTGACTGGGTGGTTAACCGGAACTGGTGTCGTGACTAAGGTGCCAATGACCCCCCCCCCCCCCCCCTTTCCCCCCTCCCCCCCCCCCCCCCAGTGTGCATAAAGGCTACATTCCTTACACACAGTATGCAGCATGCGAATGCGACAAAAAATGGAAAAGCATCTAAGTCAATGGGGGTGATTCCATGCATCCGAATGCGAATGCGAATGCGAATGTGGCAACTGAATCGGTCCATGTAGCCATCGGTGTGGCATGCGAATGGAAAAATGCAAGGGGAAACCCACCAGCTGGGATCCATCCCCTTCAAATAATAAAGAGTCTTTGTTGGTTGCTGTTTTACAAGTGATAACGTACTATTGTTTCTACCGATTACAAAAATTGACATGTAGGGAGTGACATAGTATCGTATATCTAATTACAGCTATGGATTGGAAAAAGAAATGGAGGAATTTAAGGGACACCTACGTGAAAAAACAACGCGAAATAGAGCCACCAGCAACTTTGACTGATTTGCCATGGTAGTCCTTCAAAGATTGGTAACAGAAAGAATGAAAACTCACACCGGCATCCACATTTATACAAAACCACCTCGCCGCATGCCGCATGCCGCATGCCGCATGCCACGTGAAAGGAATCAACCCATTCACATGCTGCATTCGCATTCGCATGGCGCATACCGCGTGTAAGGAATGCTAGTTTTAGGCATGACTGGTTGTGCCGGCGGGCGAAGGGTGGGGATTGGAAAGTGGGTGTGGTGTGTGTATACATGTATATGGTTGTGGAGGTGGTTGGGGGGGGGGGGGGAGGTTACCAGAAGGTAGACGGAGACAGGTGCCGGGTGCCGACAGTCAATAATTAAGTCTCCTGGAATTACCCAACGGAACACTTTATATACACACACATTAAATATTTTGGTTTCATTTGAAATCACCCCCTACCCACCATTTTTCTTTCTGAACTTTCATCTTGGTGATCCTTCTCGTTGGGACGGTGGGAGGGTGGGTGGGTGGTAATAAGTGTAAAGTAGGTGAATATGAGCAGGGGTGTTTTTTATGGCGACACTGCCCCCTGGCGGCGTCCGTGTACACGTGGGTGACAGGCTGTAACTTACAGATTGGCAGTGTGCCAAATAGGAAAGTCCCCTTACAGAGTAAGGGGAATTTCCTATTTGGCACACTGCCAATCTTTTGGTGATTCAGTCGATCCAACCATGCATGTTTAGTTTGTTTTCCCCACACAGCCTTTTGTGAGTTTCTTCTCTCATGTTTGTTTCTTCTCCCATATATATATATATATATATATATATATATATATATATATATATATAAAAAATGTATATGTACACACACACATATATATATATATGGGTGTAAACATATATATATATTTATATTATGTATGTGCTTATATATATATATATATATTTGATGAATATATTACAAATAATAATATTTTCATAGACCTATATTTATACTATGTATATACATTATATGCAATGTACACTCAACACATACATCACACAACACACAACATGCACAACACATATCATACAACACATACAACACACATAGTACACAAAACGCACAAATAACACAACATACATAACACAACACACACAACACACCCAGCACACACAACACATACGGCGTGTACACTACACAATCGGCGCCGTTGAAGAGGGTTCTAAAGCACACAACGGGTGTGCTATTTCGGTCGGGTCGGGGCGCTAAGGGCACGTCCTAATTTACCAGACGTCCAGTAAAAAGCTGCTGGTGAATAATAAAATTACAAATGGCACTACCTCATCAGGGCGGCCAGTGGACGATCGGGGGTTTCCGTCCTAGCAACATTTGAAGTCATGGCAGGTTGGGTATTACCTTTCGGCAGTGTAGCCTAAATCCCTGGCGGTTTTGCAGTGCTGCCCAACTGAGGTACCATTTGGCATAGTCAACTCAGTCGCATTATCTGACACTGATCCAACCATGAAGTCATAACCTTTATTTAGATTTTTTTAAATACATCTTTCAAAGTTATGTTTTCTTAGTCATTTGAACAAATTTTGAACAGGTGTACAAGCAGGAAGATTCGCACTCTTGGGGGATGCCAACCAAAAGCACCCTACCATATTTTATTGTAATATAAAATTCAATTCAATCTGTTGGCAATTCCTAGATAATATCAAAGACCCTATAATACTAAGATGGCTCACTCAGCCTGTACTGTGTAATCAAAATTATCAAACCCACCACTTGGCGCACAGGCTGTTCTCTTGGTTAAACAGGTGCTATATTATATGTATAAATGTATATATGAATGTGAAAGATGTGTAATGATGGCGATGATAATGATGATGCTGATGATGATGTGTAATTTTGTTCATAGCAATTTCATATTGATGTGTATTCATACTTACCTATCTTATGTATAATATAATTGTATGTGTTTACATCTGAAACACCAACCAGCAGCTGGGCTGATCAAACCCACCACAAGGTGGCACTGCGAAATTTACATTACCATGGGAGAGATAGGCAGTGAGCCATCTTAGTATTATAGGGTCTTTGATAATATATAGGTAGCAATCCCGTTATCATTTCTTATCTGTGTGAATCTACAAGGGAAGTGGTGGTGAAGAATTGATGATACGCACTTAGTGAAGTAGAGAGGCTATGAACTTGTGGTGTTCTCTGTGGCGGAGTGGTTAGAGTGTCTAGCATTTTTCTAGGTTAGACTCCTAATCTGAGGGTCAGCGGTTCAATTCCCCGTGCCCCCAGCTCTGCCAATTTGGATTTCCACCGCTGTGTATAACTTACAGCGTCATCAAAGGCCGGTTGCTCTCATACCATGTCTATGTGGTGTGGGAGGTTAAAAATCCCTTGGGTCGGTAAAAGTGTAGGCTCGGGCTGTGGGGAAGACCAGTCATCTGTGACTGGGAGTTCCCCTGCTTGGGACAACTAATGTACCCACAAACAAAAAAAACAAAAAATGAGAGACAAATAAGTGTTCACACTTCCTGTCTACCATTCGCTATATCGCTAGGTCGAACTTGGATTAACCCTTCCCTGTAGTGAGGTAAAGATTCTAACTTGCCATGCGAGAGGTCGTGGGTTCTAATCCCGACCGATAACTTATAAAAGGTGCTACTTGTCGCCAGGATAGGGAAAAGACGGATTTGCTCAGTAATGGGATAACACAGTAACAGGACTGACTAGGACATCGGGGGCATGGTTCCAACCGGGGAAGCACTATAAAGAAGTCGCCATGAGTGCGGACTGGCACAAGTCGGTACCCATACTGATATGACCTTAGATGTTGGTATGATGTAAGGTCTCAGCAATCACATATTTCGTTACTTGGCTAGGTAGGCAGGTATACGTGTGTGTATGTCAGGGTCGGTGGTGGTGGGGTGGGGTGGGGGGGGGGGGGGTCTTGAGCTTAGTGTAGTAGTCGGCACTGACCTCTCAGTCAAAGAGCCACATAGACAGATAGGCGTGGTTCTGGTGTTGATATCAGGGAGGCTAGGTGATGTAATGGTTAGCATACTAGCCCGGAATGCAAGAGATGTGACATTATCATAATACTATTGTATGCTCAGATCTGGATCCTTATGTTATGGAAACAGGGTCATTTCTGTGTACTTCTCAGTGTACGGAAATGCCACGATGGGTATCCGGAATTCTCGGTACTCAGTCCCATCTTTAGACAAGGGGGGGTGGGTGCGGTGAGTGTGGGGGGAGGGGGATTGAGGACACACAAATATCATTCATCAAACTGGTTTTGAACTATAAACATACCAAAATCTTAAAACTGGTTCCCGGATAAATGTAGTGGTCAACGTTTCGCGTTTAACCTATGGCAGGGTGGTTAGTTGGTTGTTGGAATTTTACGTCCTGATAACTTCTAAGGTCATATGAGGATGGGTACGCACTTGTGACAGTGCACACTCATGGCGGCTTTATAGTGCTGCCCCACTGGGAAATCAGGCTGCTAGCACCATGACCCGATATCCCACTCCGTCACATTATCCTGACACTGAGCTAACCAGTCCTTGCCCTATTCGATTAATGCAAAGTGCCAAGGGAGGAAGTGACAAGCATCAATTTTGTAAGTCATTGGTTTGACTCGACCAGGAATCGAACTCCCGATCTCCCGCACGGGAAGCCTGCGCTCTACCGATTCGGCCACCGCGTCCGGTACCTGTGGCAGGACTTTAACTGGTATCATCATTATATCGCAGTGGTGATAAGGCAACACATTGCTTAATGGCAATGACGCTTTAGATTTTGTAATAAACTAATATGTCACTTCTGAGATACCAACGTTGCTGCATACACAAGCTCTCAAAGCAAAGACCGGGCGCGGTGGCCGAATCGGTAGAGTGCGGTCCTCGCGTGCGGGAGGTCAGGAGTTCGATTCCTGAAAACTACAAGTACAAGTAACACACTTATCCGTTATGAGCAGGGTAAATAAATTCATCACAGAGTTGTAAACCACTGCAGAGTTGTAAACCACTGCCTTGTGGTACAGGTTCTTGACAGAACTGACGGCTAAGGGAGCAAACCCTAGACAGAAAACCATGTCACTGTGGCAGCATTAAGGGTGGTTGATGTATGGAACTCCCAACATCTCCCAACCAGCCACTGCAGGGACAAATAGTTTTGCGCCTGTCTTGACATGTTCTTGCCAGTGTGAAACCTCTATTTGCTCCCCGAGAGAGTGCCGCTGGTAACGTGCAAAAGCCAGCAGCACTTCAACACTTTTGCAGGCAGATTTCATGAAATGTACAACCGCATGAGCGGCAGTCAAGTAATGAAAGCAGTCTTTGTCGCAACCGGACATAATATGAAACTAGCAACTAGTTTTTCCATTAAATTTAAAGCTGCATAGTCTGATGAAAGGATAAACTTGTCAAAACTAAACCACTAGATTTGATCCTACATATCTTATTAAGCATGTTGTTGCTGCGTAGAAGGGAAGACTAAGTCAGTTTATAGTTGCATAGTCCAATGCTTTTGAGTTTCTGCCATTTTCTGAGATAAATACATTATGCTGATCGTTATGATCTACGTTACGTTAGTTTGAAGTAACTTTTAATTTAAATGGCTAACTTTGGAGGTATTTGACGTTAAAACATGCCAAATTAATTTTGGCAAGCACGCCAAAACTCTGACACCATAGACTTCAGTACTAACAGGTTCTATTAAATTGACTTATTACGACCTTCTATGCAGTAACAAATGCTTAATAAGCGCACCAGTATCTAAGTTGAATATGTAGAATCAAATCTAGAAAAGTCTATGCAACTTTAATAGAACTATGGTATCAGAACTTTGAAGTGCAGGCCAATTAAATTTGGCATTTTGGCATTTAAAATATCTTCGCTGTTAGCCATTAAAACAAAAAATACTCCAAAGTAAATACCGATCAACCTAGTGTCGTGGGGGTGATGAAAATGGGAAATATTGCGCCTAGAGCGGGACTCGAACCCACATCTCTTTGCATTCCGGGCCAGTGTGCTAACCATTACACCACCTAGGCTCCCTGATATCAACACACTACCCATGCCTACCTGTCTATGTAGTTACTTGCCTGAGAGGTCAGTGCAGGCCACTACACTAGTGTATTTATCTCAAGAAATGTAGAAAATTTAGACCACCCAACTATGAAACTTTAAGCATTAGCTCCTCATTATTTGATCCTGTCAGTGTCGGTTATTTTCTAATGCCTAGTACACACCTACTGTTTGTGCGCACCCACCTACCGTATACGATCTAAAACTGCCCGTTTCACGCACAAAAATCGCTAGGTGTGTGCTCCCCGCACACACCTAGCGATTGCGATTCGCGACTAAAAACTCAGTTTTAGGGCTAAAACGGGCCGATTACGATTGCGATTCGCGATTCGAAAAATGAATCGGCCCATTTTCAGTTTCAAGCGGGTCGGGTCGAGTCGCCAGTTTTAGCGCGCGAATCGTATACGGTAGGTGTGTACCAGGCATAAATGGTTTCATTTGTCCTGACACTGACTTCATGCAATTACTTTTTCATTCACATTAGAGGTTATTATCTCAACGCGTCCTCTTTTCTCATATTGATGTTATTCCAGTCCTATTAATAAGTGCCATTACCTCAAAATCTACATTGGTGCCAATTACACATGTGCCATATCACACATATGTCATTCCTCACAGCGAGATTCAGACGAGCATAATTAGTTTACATGCGGGTAATAATAACATTAGTTTGTCTGTCTGTCTGTTACTTATTTTGATTTGGATGAAATGTTTTGTTTGTTGTTGTTTTACATCCTAGCAACATCTAAGGTCATATCACGACGGGTACTGACTTGTGACAGCGCGCACTCATGCCGACTTTATAATTATAGTGTTGCCCCACTGGGAGGCCCGGCCACTAGCACCGTGAGCTGATATCCCACTCAGTCACATTATCCTGACACCATTATCCTTGCCCTCACCTAATAATAACGAGCGCCTGGCTAGGAAGCAACAAGTATGCATTTTTAAGTCATTGCTTTGACTCGACCATCACCTGATATCCCACTCAGTCACATATTGCATTGCATGTGGAGTGGAGAAGGGGAGAAATCTAACGGCGATAAAACGAACATTTTGTGTGAAATAAACTCAGCTTGGGGGGGGGGGGGGGTAAGTATTGAACAATAATATATCCGGTTATATGGGTGGTCGACGGTATATTGAAAGTCAACTCAACTAAGCAAGTAAGTTACGTATAAGAAATGCATAAATGAAACAGCATAGGTGACAAAGCGCATCATAACAGTCCGGGATAAATGCAGTTTGGGAGGGGTAAGGAAATCGAAGCATGCTGCATTTGAGAAGCATTTTACCGGACGTGGTGGTCGAATCGGTAGAGTGTAGGCTTCCCGTGCGGAAGGTCGGGAGTTCGAATCCATGCCAAGAGAAACCAATGACTTATAAAATTGATACTTATCGCTTCCTAGCCTGGGCTCAGCATTATTAGGATAGAGCAAGGACTGATTAGCTCAGTGTCAGGATAATGTGACTGTGTGGGATATCAGGTCATGGTGCCGGCGGCCTGATTTCCTATTAAGGGAAGCACGATGAAGTCACCATGAGTGCGCACTGTCACAAGTCAGGAACTGTCCTGATATGACCATATGTGTTGCTAGGACGTAAAACAGCAAAGAATCGAGAGAAGCACTCAGGCTTTAATGGTGGATGGGTGGCTGGGACAGGGAGAAACAATGTTCCTTGGTTCACATTTTGGTGCCGAGTGATGAAGGTTTCAATGGGTGCGGATAATTCCAGTTCCGGTTCTTCAATAAGGACTCACCACCGTAGTTGCTTGTCTCTGAATTAAGGCCCAGTCACACCTTACCGGACTGGGGAACCGGAAACTGTCCGGTGAAATACGGCAATGTCCAGTACATGTCCGGTACCCATCCGGCGGTGTCCGGTGGTGTCTGGTACAAGTTTTGAACATGCACTACCCTTGAACTGGACACCACCGGACTGAAGTGTATGGTTGGTGTCCGTTTTAAGTCCGTTTCATCCGGTTCATGTTGGTTAATCATCCGTTAGGTGTCCGTTTTGTATCCTAAAGAGTCCATTGACGGTGCTGAGGGAATTCGGTCCTTCGGTTTTTGGCGCGTCCATGAACAGTCCGGTAGGTGTCTGGTAGGTGTCCGTTTGGTGTCCGGTTGGTGTCCAGTTGGTGTCCGATTGGTGTCCATTTGGTGTCCGGTCCGTCGGGTTGACGTCCGTTTGACGTCCGTTTAGCATCCGTTTAGCATCCGTTTCATCTGGCGGCCGTTGCAACAGTTTGACACCGGACACAACTGGATTAGGAAATTCTTTGTCCGGTGGTGTCCGGTACTCAGTCCGGTGATGTGTGACTGGGGCTTTACCCATGTTGTTTCCAACGCGGTGCAATGATGACACAGCGATAAAATAACGTCATACGCACATGCAGTGTTTACAAAAGTAATAACTCCACTCCCTTTGACACATGTCAGATAATGCTCAAATAATGACGTTGTAGAATGCACCGGACGGGGTGGCCGAATCGGTACGGCACAGGCTTACCATGCAGAAGGTCGGGAGTTCAATTCCCGGTCGAGTCAAACTAATGACTTACAAAATTGATACTGGTCACTTCCTAGCCAGGTTCTTGGCATTATCATGATACGGCAAGGACTGGTTGGTTTGGTGTCAGGATAATGTGACTGAGTGGGATATCAGGTCATGGCGCTGACGGCCTGGTCTCCCAGTGGGGCAGCACTATAGTGTCACCATGATTGCACACTGTCACAAGTGATAAGACCTTAGTTAAAGTTGCATAGTCCAATGGTTTTGGATTTCTGTATTTTTTCTGAGATAACTATATTAGATCAATCACTAGTATCTACTTTATATTAGTTCAAAGTTACTTTTATTTTAAATGGTAAACTTTTGAGATATTTTGAATGCAAACATGGAAAATTAGTTTTGGCAAGCTTGCCAAAACTCTGACCCCATGGACTTCTGCGGTAACAGGTTCTGTTAAATTGACTCAGTATTGCCTTCTATGCGTAGTAGAAGGCAATAATGCTTAATAAGTGCATCAGTATCTAAGTTAGATATGTGAAATCAAATCTAGATAATTATTTTGGATTTGGAAAATTGATACTTCATCGGACCATGCAGCTTTAATTGTTAGGATGTAAAACTCCAACAACCATCCAAACAACCTTCTACTAGTACTAGAAGTTCTAGGACGAGTGCATATTTTAGGAGTGGGTGTGCGCCCTGTTGACTGAGAAGACAATTCCTGGAATCCCGTTGCACTACATTTCAAAGCGAGGCTGTGCTTACAGCTGTACCATCCCGTATCGAGGCACCGGCGGACGGACACACGTCATGGTGGTGATGTTCCCTAAATATGCCCACGCCCCAATTTATGCAGCTGGGTGTTGGAATTAGGAACGGGCCGTTCGCGGTTTCCTCTCACCAAAACTACATCCTTTATTTCTCCCCTAATATCGCCTGCTACCCACTCTCCACCCTCACATTTCACACTCTCTAACTTAAGCACAATCCGCGTGCCTAAGCACATCTAAGTACACGATCGGGACCTCTTTTGTCTTCTTCTTTTCCTCTTCTTTTTCTTTTTCTTCTTTTTCTTCCTTTGTCCTTCTTCTTTTCTTCTTTTTCTTCTTCTTTTTTCTCTTCTTTTTCTCCCCGCCCAATCTCCTTCATCTTCTAAGTTCTAGTTTGAGTCCTGGTTGAGTCAAACTAATGACATACACAACTTATACTTGTCACTTCCTTGCCAGGCGCTTGGCATTAATAGGATAGGGCAAGGACTGGTTACCTCAGTGTCAAGATAATGTGACTGAGTGGGATACTGGGTTATGGTGCTGGCAGCCTGATTTCACAGTGGGGCAGTGGACCATAAAGCCACCATGAGTGTGGACTGTCATAAGTCCGTACCCGTCCTGATATGACCTTAGATGTTGCCAGGACATAAAATTCCACCAACCAACCAACATGCTTCTTCTTTTTTTTCTCTTTCTTCTTCTTCATCTTCTTCTTCTTCTTGTAACCTGCGCTGCGGAATGTGCTTGGAGAATATACGTATATTATATATATATATATATAATATTATTAGTTATTAGTGGTGAGCAGATATATATATATATATATATATATATATATATATATATATATCTGCTCACCACTAATAACTATTAGTTATTAGTGGTGAGCAGATATATATATATATATATATATATATATATATATATATATATATAAGGAGCATAATATATAGTATGCGTATATAAATGCCGGAGTTAAAGTACTTATTAATATTATCGTTCTGTAATTATATATATATCTGCTCACCACTAATAACTAATACTAACGCCCATTAACTGATTCTCCCCCAAGATCTTGCACACAACCCTCAATGGTGGATATATATAAATATATATATATATATCTATATATACACTGGTTCCGGAAGTACGGGCAGTGAATGGCTGGGCATGCGCATGAGTGGACGATTTGGATGGTAGGGTGACATAATACAGGTATTCCGAGTTACAGTCAGCTGGTTGTTATGGAAGGACTGGAGCTGGGATCTGGATTGCATAGCCAACCGGAAGTGGGCACAGTGTTCCTAACAGTTCTATATTTTACTATGTGCCCTTTGAAATCATTAAAAAAAAATTCTGATGACCCAACTAAGCAACGTTATTGCAGTACATTTCAATTTGAATTGGGTTAGAACTAAAAATCATGCTGATAACTATTCTATATGGTGACCAGCAGTTTGGTGAACACCAACGTTGGTGTCTCGGAAGTGATATATTGTGCCGAAGGGTCAGAAAGTGCAATTGAACACGCATTGGCGGTTGAGTGCAAGCCTGTAGATGCATCTGTACACATCGACCAAAAAGGGACTGACCCCTCCCATTACCATCCCCACCCCCCTCCCATCCCCCTCCCCCTAACCCTCTTCCCCCTCCCCATCCCCTCCCCTCACCACCTCCCTTCACTCTCATCTCCATTACCTCCACGACACAAAGAGACTGCCCCGTCACCCCCTTCCCCTCACTTCACTCTCATCTCCACTACCTCCACGACACAAAGAGACTGCCCCGTCACCCCCTTCCCCCCACTTCACTCTTATCTCCACTACCTCCACGAGACAAAGGGACTGCCCCGTCACCCCCTCCCCTCACCCGCTCCCTTCACTCTCATCTCCATTACCTCCATGACACAAAGAGACTGCCCCATCACCCCCTCCCCTCACCCGCTCCCTTCACTCTCATCTCCATTACCTCCATGACACAAAGAGACTGCCCCGTCACCCCCTTCCCCTTCCCCTCCCTTCACTCTCATCTCCATTACCTCCACGACACAAAGAGACTGCCCCGTCACCCCCTTCCCCTCACTTCACTCTCATCTCCACTACCTCAATGACACAAAGGGACTGCCCCGTCACCCCCTTCCCCTCACTTCACTCTCATCTCCACTACCTCAATGACACAAAGGGACTGCCACATCACCCCCTCCCCTCACCCGCTCCCTTCACTCTCATCTCCATTACCTCCATGACACAAAGAGACTGCCCCGTCACCCCCCCTTCCCCTCACTTCACTCTCATCTCCATTACCTCCACGACACAAAGCGACTGACCCGTCCACCCCCTTCCCATCACTTCACTCTCATCTCCATTACCTCCACGACACAAAGAGACTGCCCCATCACCCCCTCCCCTCACCCGCTCCCTTCACTCTCATCTCCATTACCTCCATGACACAAAGAGACTGCCCCGTCACCCCCTTCCCCTTCCCCTCCCTTCACTCTCATCTCCATTACCTCCACGACACAAAGAGACTGCCCCGTCCACCCCCTTCCCCTCACTTCACTCTCATCTCCATTACCTCCACGACACAAAGAGACTGCCCCATCACCCCCTCCCCTCACCCGCTCCCTTCACTCTCATCTCCATTACCTCCATGACACAAAGAGACTGCCCCGTCACCCCCTTCCCCTTCCCCTCCCTTCACTCTCATCTCCATTACCTCCACGACACAAAGCGACTGACCCGTCCACCCCCTTCCCCTCACTTCACTCTCATCTCCATTACCTCCACGACACAAAGAGACTGCCCCATCACCCCCTCCCCTCACCCGCTCCCTTCACTCTCATCTCCATTACCTCCATGACACAAAGAGACTGCCCCGTCACCCCCTTCCCCTCACTTCACTCTCATCTCCACTAGCTCAACGACACAAAGGGACTGACCCGTCACCCCCTTCCCCTCAAACTCACATACCATAAAAATGCGTTCCTTTTACCTCCTTCTTTGTTATACCCCTGTCACACTACGACGTAACGAGCCAATGTGAGCCTAACGTGGTCAGTTTTCGTCACTACGTTGGGTTACGTCATTATGACGTCATTATGACGTTGAGAATGACGTCGAGCTACGTCACATTACGTCGTGTTACGTCGAGTTACGTCGAGGTTTTGGACATGTTAAAAAATGTTGACGTAGCTCGAACGTAAGGGTTTACGTTCGCCGTACGTTCTGTTCACGTTCAGTGAACGTCAATGACGTTAAACGGACATTTTTCCAACGCTGCTCACTACGTTCAACTACGTTCCACTACGTTGACCCACATTAAACTGAGTGCAAATGCCCACGTGGTGAAATGGGAACATCAGGAGAACGTCGGGAGAACGTCAGGAGAACGTGGATTCAACGTACGTTCAACATATCATGACGTAGGTAACGTCATATAACGTTCTTCTGGCGATGGAATAACGTTCATAGCGTTCCGTGAGCGTAATGACGTTGTCCTCTCTCGTTTAATGACGGTATCACTACGCTTTACCGACGTTACGCTCTCGTCCACTATGCTTCATCCACGTTCAACTTCTGCCCAAATTTGCATACTACGCCCAGAAGTTCAACGTTCTTCACGTTCTCCCTATGCTGACGTCATTACGTCGTAGTGTGACAGGGCCATAAGTAGTAGTACATTAGTTGTTGAAGCAGTAGATATTTTAATCGTGGGCAATTGGTCTTCCTCATTCTACTGCTCCTTGACCTATCATATTAATGCCGAATTCCAGGTTAGGTAGCGACAAGTATAAACTGTTAAGTCATTGGTTTGACTAGACCAGGTTTCAAACCACACAACCTACCAAAACGGAAGGACGACGCTCAAATTATTCGAGCATCCCGCCATGGGGGTTTTGCTCTCTAGTAATATCTGAGGTCATATCAAGGATAGGCGTGGTCTTGTGACCGTGCACACTCCTCATTGCTTCATAGTGTTGCCTCACTGAGATACCATGCTACCAGGATCATGATGCCATGTCCCACTGTAGACACTCCTAATTGCTTCATAGTGTTGCTTCACTGAGAGACCATGCTACCAGCATCAAGATGCCGTGTTCCACTGACGGTGGACACTCCTGATTGCTTCATAGTGTTGCCTCGCTGGGATAGCATGCTACCAGCACCATGATGCAACGTCCTACTGTGCACACTCTTGATTGCTTGATAGTGTTGCATCACTGAGATACAATGATTCTATCACCATGACGCAAAATGCCACTCAGTGACATATCCTGACACCGATCGAAGCACTTATTGCCCTGCCCTAGTGATACCAAATAGCAGGCAAGGTTGAAGGTAGAAAAGATTACTAATACGTTGGATCCATTTGTCTGTGTACCGAACCCACGATCTTTAGCACTATCAAATATCCCATTCAACTCCTAGTATTAGTAAGTTCATATTTTATTAAACAAATGGTCTCAATTCATGACGTCAGTACTGATGTCTTTGTTGTCTCTATATATACACATTATATAAGTACGAATTTGTCATATCATATATAGACCTGTCACAATATCAGATGTGATGATATGCAACAATCACTGGGGAATGTTATGGCACGGCAGCGTTATGGCCCTGTCACACTACTACGCTTCTCCCGGCGACCCGTCAGCGTTGAAAATACAATTTTAACCGTCGAGAAACGTTAAAGATTTAGGGGAAATATGGGGAAATTGGACGTTGGCGTGTTAGTAGCGCCCCGCCAACGTGTGTCGACATGTTGGGGGGGGGGGGGGGGAAATGTTTGGCGCGACGTCTTCATATAACCTTAAATGTTGCTAGGGCATAAAACAAAAACGCCCTAGTTTGCCGCAACGGTTGGGAACGACCCTCCCGCGCACGCGCCGTCTGCCTAGCGTTCCCATAACGTTATTCCGGCGCGTCCAACGCAGCTCGACGCGCGCCTAACGTCCTTACCCATATATTTGCGCGCGCTGCCGGTCGTTGGTTTCTTTTTGACACGCTTAAAACCTTGGCCGACCGACAGCACGCGCCGGCGTTTTGCGCCGACCATCTACGTCAAACATAGTGTACCGACTTGTAGCGAAATGTACTGACGCCCCCGTAACGCGCCATCAGCGCGTCCCAACGTTTCACTTATTATCGCCCAAAATCAACACACGTTGACGGGTCGCCGGCGAGAAGCATCGTAGTGTGACAGGGGCTTTAGATGAATGAACCAGGCCAAACAAAATCCCTCGAAGTGACACAGTAACTGGGGAGAGTAATTCAAGTTTCCGGGTCCGATTGCAATCAATCTATGAATGCCAGATCCAGAAGAGCACTGGCCGGCTTCCCATGTAGGAGGTCTAGGGTTTGAATGCTGACAGAGTCAAACCAATTACCTATCAAATTGATACTTGTCACTATCGAACCTGGTGCTCAGCATTATTAGGACAAGGCAATGACTGTTCAGCTTAGTGCCAGGATAATGTGACTCAATGGGATATGAGGGCCATGGTGCCACTGGCATGGTCTCCCAGTTGGGCAGCACTATAAAGTCATTATGAGTACGCACTGTCACAGTCAGTACCCGTGCTGATATGGCCTTAGATGTTGTTAAGACACAAAACCCTAACAAACCAATACTGAAAACTAGTGGTTTATAGTAGTGTCAAGGTGGGGGTTGGGTGTTTTTGTATCGTGTAAAGGAAGATTCGAACACACAGTTCTTGGCTAGCGGCATAGCCATTATGCCTGGCATACACCTCCCGTATACGATTCACGCGCTAAATCTGACTGCCCGACGCGACCCGTCACAACCCGACCCATCCCGTTTCCCGACTAAAACTGACAACAGGGACAACACACATATACCGACTGCTAATGCTTCCGACTCGCGACTTAAAACTCAGTTTTAGTGCTTAAGACTCGAATCGCAAGACATTTGAAAAACGAATCGGGCTGTTCGAGAAACGGTATATGTGAGCGGTCCGTTTGCCGTCCAAGTCTTAGCGCATGAATCGTATACGGGAGGTGTGTGCAAGGCATTAAGGTGTCACACACCTAAAGACTGGAACCGACTAAAACTCAAACTTAATCACGAAACGAGCAGTTTTAGGTGTTATACGGGAGGTGTGGGCCAGGCATTAGACTCCCTGGTACAATCACTCTACCCATGCCTACCTGTGTGTATGCCATTTCACCTTAGCAGGTCAGTGCACTTCATTTCACTCGTCCCATATAGCATCATATTTACAATTACATATATCCTGCATTACATACACACGGAAAGTTTGCACATAGCTTGTACAATATCCTGGTCATGGGACTAGTAGCATGGTGAAGGTTAGATAAAGGATTCACCTGGTACTCGCAGTACACGGGTGAAGACCAGCCTTATATAAAAACGGTCGAAAAATCGGGCTACCTTTGAGTTGAAAAATATAATAAAACATCTGGTTTAATAAGATTTAAAAGTGAAATCGATGGCGTTCTATGGCCGCCATCTTGTCTTTTTGCATTCTCTCCCATTTCACCAACTCTGTGTCGATATAAGAAACCATTTGACACTGGAGCCAGGCATTGTACTTCCTGTTCCATACTAAAGCTATTTTCGCCCGTATTTACAGTACGTTGTCCTTCACCTGTGTACTACAAGTACTGGGCAAATCTTTTATCTAGGTGAAGGTGTTCTTTCAAATGAATGGAAACATCACACCTATAGTGGACTTCGAACTCACATTTATTGCCATTCCGGGGACTTGCGTCCCAACCATTTGGCTATATAGGCTCCCTGATGCAATCAACGTACCTGTGTAACTGGTATTTCACCTGGTGAGGCCAGAGTAGTAATGTTGTATATAAATAATGTTTAAATAGACCAAAGTTAATGTTGAATTCATTCAGTGCACATGTACACTGCAGCATGGACATGCTTGGGCCGGTGTGTTAATAGAATCGGTATGGACGTATTGAACAACGCTCTGTAGCAGTAATACTGTATATAAACAGAGGCCACACAAAGGATCAGGTTGTCGTTAACTAAGTCTGCTACCTGTAGCACATGATCGCAGAGGGTGGTCCCGAAACAAAGGGAAGGGGGGAGCGGAAGGGGCACAGATTAAAAATAACAAACAAAAACAACATGCAACAATGAAAGTAGAGATGACTGGAGTATTGGTGGTATTGGGGGTATTGGTGGTATTGGTGGTATTGGGGGTATTGGTGGTATTTGGGGTATTGGGGGTATTGGTGGTATTGGGGTATTTGGGGTATCGGTGGTATTGGTGGTATTTGGGGTATTGGGGGTATTGGGGGTATTGGCCACCCTCAGTTCTTGTTTCGTGATATTATAACTATTCTAAACTAGATGGGGATTTTGGTTGGTTGTTGGAGTTTTACGCTTATTATTTATTATATAGAAGGGTAAGATTTCAACAATTTATGTGGAATTTAGACGGTTATGAATATCGATCCACTATTTAATTCAAAACACATTATATGAGTATGGCTTTACCATATCATATATAGACCTACCACAATATCAGATATGATGATATGCAACAATCATTTGGGAATGTTATGGCATGACAGCGTTTTTGAATGAACTGGGACAAACTAAATCATCCGAAATGACCCAGTGACTAGGGAGAGTAATTAAAGTGCGTGTGGCATTACATTTTGATACAGTCCATCATTTCCTAGTTTGTAAATGACAGGCTATTGAAACTTATGGGGGAGTGGGACGTAGCTCGGCCGGTAGAGTGTCCCCCTGTGATCCTGCTCAGTGGACCTATTTGCAGTTTGGGTTATTTTCGGTTCCAACCAGTGTTCCACAACTGGTTCATCAAAGGAAGTGGTATGTTCTGTCCTGTCTGTGGGAAAGTGCATATAAAAGACCCCTTGCTGCTTATCGGAAACATCAGCCTATGTGGCGGCTACAGGTTTCCTCAAAAGAAATATGTTCGAATGACCACATGTTTGACTTCGATAGCCGATGATGAAAATCAATGTGCTCTAGAGGCGTCGTTAAATAAAACAAGCTTTACTGAAACTTATGAGGAACTACTGGTAATGCAAGCTTGTGTCACCAGAGTGCGCCACCTGTAAAGGTGTTCCGCTGGTACCCGGCGGATCGAAGCGGCGCCAGTTAAGACATTCCTTATGGAACCAGACTGACTGACCTAGTTTGTCAAAGGCTTGGCATGTCCACTTCCTTTGCAAGGACCGGACAGGGGGGCCGAATGGGTAGAGTGCAGGCTTCCCATGCGGAAGGTTGGGAGTTAGAATCCGAGCCAAGTCAAACAAATGGCTTATAGTGGATATGTGTCACTACCTAGCCTGACACGCTGCATTAATAGCATAGAACAAGTTAGCGCAGTATCAGGATAATGTGAATGTGTGGGATATTGGGTTATGGTGCCAATGACCTAGTTTCCCAGTTGGGGCAGAACTATAAAGTCGCCATGAGTGTGCATTGTCACAAGTCGGTACCCTGTCCTGATATGACCGTACGTAGATGTTGCCAAGACATAACAATCCAAACGAATAAACAAGAATGTGCTTATACACTGTAATACTGTAAAACCTCTCTAACTGTCCACCTCCACAGATCGACGACACCCCTATGTCGATCGCTTTCTTTGGTTCCCAAACAATCGCCCATACAATGCCATTGCAATGATTTTTTTAAATCCCTAAATAGACCATTTAAAGTCAGTCCCACGGTCGGTCGATTTAGGGAGGTTTTACTGCAGTCTTGTAATTGTCTATTTTATTGTAGCTTTGCTTAGTGTGTAGCAGTGGCAATTGTCATTAGGACTGGAAGACCAGTGCATTAGCACTGACATGTGATCCAGAGGAATAAAAACACTTGAGCAATTTTTTTTAAATAAACAAATTTTTAAAAACTGTTAAAATTGTTAAAATTGTCAAAATTATTTTAAAGAATTTGTTAAAATTGTTCAAACTTAAAATTATTTAATTTAAAAAAAATTAATTGTTAGTAAAAGTAAAACACAAAAAAAAGCCACCGCTGACATTGACATTCATTGTGTTTCCCCTCGTCTCCGCCAGGTGATGAACCAGACGGTGGACCTGGCGCTGTGGGACACGGCCGGCCAGGAGGACTACGACCGACTGCGGCCGCTCTCCTACCCGGACACGGACGTGCTCATCATGTGCTACACGGTCGACAACAGGGACTCCTTCCAGAACATCACAGAGCGCTGGGTGCCCGAAATGAACCACTTCTGCCCCAACGTGCCCGTCATCCTTGTGGCATGCAAGAAGGACCTACGGTACGACCTGGCCACCCAGGACCGGCTGGCTGACACCAAGCAGAAGCCGGTGTCCCACGAAGAGGGCCAGACGCTGGCGAACCGCATCGATGCTCACGCCTTTTATGAGTGTTCGGCCAAGCTGGGCGAAGGCGTGCAGGAAGTGTTCATGATGGCCGCTAGGTTCGCGTTGCTCAAGCCCAGGATTGTGCATCGTAAGCGGATGTGTCGGCTCTTATAGGTTCAGTGTGGTTGTCTTTGTTCTTTAGGTTGCGGATGTGTCGGCTCTTATAAGCCCAGTGTGGTAATCTTTGTTCTTTTAGTGTGCGAGAGATAGCGAGAGAGAGAGAGAGAGAGAGAGAGCGAGAGAGAGAGAGACAGACAGACAGACAGACAGATAGGTAGAGATGAATGAATGCGTGACTGTTGTAAATAAGAAGGGACAGAGCAGTATAAAATACGCCCCAAATACGGGTAGCTTTAACACAGTTAGGATTGAGATGAAGTGATAATTCTTCACCCCTCACCCCTTGTTTTCAAGGTTGCTGCTGACAATGACATTGCTTCTGACTTTATTTGTGATTTTAAAAGAATCTCAACCGGTCGCAATCATCGCATAATTATAGTGCTTAGTCTTTCCACCAGGGTGCGTCATTTCTTACAGGTTACCAGTCATTTCCCACTAGGTGGCGCCACCATAGTCCCAAGCAATAGTAGGAACGCAAGTTTGTTGTAGATGCAGACTGCGAGTATTGGATTCATAATGTTGACAGGGTGCTTCATTGTAAATTCTAATGAAAATGTTAAAAGTTCTGTATTAAATTACAGAGGTGTTCAGCGCTAAATATGATTTTGTGCGTCGAAAAGTGGCTGCTAGTATTGTTAACATTCGCCGCTAGGTGAAACGGAACTCCCTAATTTCAGTTTAGTTCTGTGTTTTGCCACGAGGTGGCACCAAATGGGACATTGTCCAGTAAGGCGATTTCTTCGTAGTTGAGAGGCTGCCGACCTTGGTGTTTCGGTTGGATTGTGTGCGACGCCACCATAAAATGACGTTGTCCGTTATGAGATAGGCAAATGAAACAAAACAAAACTGACAGCAAGTGAATAGTTGTCACTTGCCAAATTGTGATATGACGGAGAAGTAGAGCTAGTTCGTTAAAGGATTGATAACAAAAATAGATCTAGGCCTTAGCCTAGAAATGTAAATAAGCCTTGATCAGTTGTTACTGTGTGTGTGGTTTATTGTATGTGTGGGTGGGGGGGTGGGGGGGCTCGCGTCGGATGCGGGTCTAACTCGTTGTCCGATTGCTGTAGAGTTCAACTCAACCTAGTCAAGAAAAACGAATATGACTTGTTCTTAGACGGATGCAAAATACTTTATATTCCCACCGGAACACTCGGAGCTCCGCGAAACTGCCACCACCGCTTTTGATGATACCGGTGTGGTGCATGCGCAGTGGCTGTAAAGGTGTGGTTTCGTGTGCCGCATGCGTTGTGGCATTTTACAATATTCTACAGCGGACAGATACTCATACTCATACTCATACTCATCCGCTACTGATTATGGTTAGGCTATAAGCCTGTATCAGGTTGAGGCCTGTCCAACTGTGACTTAACGGGGTCATAAGCGTCAAATACTGGGTGTTTGCAATACTTATACTGCCTCCAATGCTTATCAAGCCTTGCTTTGAAAGCATTCAGGGATGGCGCATCCACAACCTCTGGAGGCAAACCGTTCCAGGCATTGACAATACGATAACTGTAAAACTGTTGTCTGACACTCTTGTTCGTTATCCCTTTCTTCAATTTGAATCTATGACCTCTGGTGTTGGTGTCATCCATTTTTAGGTAATCAGTGTCCATAGAGTACATGCCGATGTCCGAACTTGGTAGGGTTCTTGCCAAGCATTTCTTTCTAATGGAGATTGCGGTGAAATTGTCCTAACAAATATTTTACATTAGATAAAATATCACTTTATATCTATGTCTTTACCACCTCCCTCACTTTCCACCATGCAAGCTGTAGCTGTGACCCACCATGCTGTGTTCCAGCTTCACTTATTCATGAGGAACCAGCGGAACTCAGAACGCATATGACGAGCTCTTTTCCAAAACGAGATAAGCGCCAATCCAAAAGATGGGTTTGCAATGCCAATACCAAGTTCATAGATCGTGTTTTGGAAAAGAGCTCTTTATATATATATAGAGCTCCTCTTGTATTTGTCTTCTCAGTAATTTTCTTGCTATGATCTGAGGTGCTGTTAGGTTAGAAAACTCCAATCAATCGCTTTATCGACGGTTTTCAGTCATATTTACTCTCGGCTCACCCGTCTTCCATGTGCGGACAATATGTCAGTGAACAAACTGTCTTTGGTGTGCTTGACTGGTACCGGACACCTGCTATGTCAGGACAACATTGGTATGTATACAGAGCTGTCAGCTAAAGACATGTATGGCTGTATTTATGATTGGGAGTCTACAACTGATGCTACAAAATGGTTTGAAAAATCGATTTGAATGGAAATAAATATTAAGTAATTTAATTTTAAGATTAGGGCCTACACGAAGGATTCATACATAACTTAAGTCTGGACAAAGATTATTTCGCCTAGAAGTTATGACCATTGCGCCATGCTACTGACCTTCCAGACTCACTTTCCAATATTCATGTGAATATAAACCAAGGCATCGGTAAAATGATAGTCCCGAGACGAAAATGACCCCCACAATTTTGTTAATGTATTATTTTAAAACTGCAAGTCTATTCGTGTTTACTACATATTGCCTGGTGTACTACCCCATCCTCAGGTCCTCATCATCATCATCATGCTGTCGGTCACGATGCGACAAAGACTGCTTTCATTACTTGACTGCCGCTCTCCATTTAGCGTCCATGAGTCGGTCGACATTTCATGAAAGCTGCCTGCAAAAGTGTTGAAGTGCTGCTGGCTTTTGCAAGTTATCGGCAGCACTCTCTTTGGGAGCAAATAAAGGTTTCACACCGGCAAGAACATGTCAAGACAGGCGCAAAACTATTTGTCCCTGCAGTGGCTGGTCGGGAGATGTTGGGAGTTCCATACATCAACCACCCTTAATGCTGCCACAGTGACATGGTTTTTTTGTTTAGGGTTTGCTCCCTTAGCCTTCGGTTCTGTCAAGAACCTGTACCACAAGGCAGTGGTTTACAACTCTGCAGGGCAGGGGCGTCAAACTCCCTGAGGTATTGCTATACCTGCAATACCTGCATACCTACGACCTGATATGCTGGTAGGACATAAAGCCCCCAACAAACAAAACACATCCTGGTCTGCATGTATGCAGTAAATCTAAATCGACCCACCATGGGACCGACTTTAAATGGTGCATTTAGGGAGTTGGTCGGTTTAGGGAGGTTTTTTTTATCGTTACAATGGTATTGTATGGGAGATCGTTTTTGGGACTCAAAAATAGCGATCGATCTAGCAAAGTGGTCGATCTGTGGAGGTGGTCGGTTAGAGAGGTTGTTCTGTAGTTATATATTGCACACGAATTAACTATTTATAATACAATGACACTGTTTAATGTCATATTGATTACCGTCTCAGTGAGTAAGATGTGTCCACTTGCTCATATAATGCATATACATGCTAAAATTGTAACACGCATGTACATATAAACCAGTGCTAGAACGATGAAATTATTCATTTCACAATGTACATACCATAGTAACTAGGGACAACAAACATGTGAATATTGCACCTGTATATTGACTGATCCAGTTGTAAATATACTTACTTGACAACACAGTGATACGCTAAAAGCATTGTGCTCTTAAGCACACAATAAAACAAATGTACATAAAATCATGTGTTTTTGTCAATTATATCTTATCATATGAACATGGTGGGGCGCCAGGATAGCGCAGCAGGAACCAGCCCGCAGCGAATATAACAATAATATATTGTGGGTTAATAATAAAGGCAGCATTAAATGCTAGGATCCTGCAGGATATAGGAATATAGCTCCGCCCCTTTATACTCATAGTAATAAATTATATATCCCATATATATGGCCCGAGGCGCGCATGCGCGTAATCGGCCTGACCGGATGCAAACGGGCTGGTAATGTCGACGATAAGACTCGTGTTATATGTGCGCACAAGTCACAAAGTCAATGTGCTAATAATCATATAAATCACGCTCTGTTTATTGCCGCTGCCACTAGTAACAAGCGGCGGTCTTTATCTTCAATGGAGTTCATTGATTGAACCTTACCGGCTTGTTGTTAAAGGGGCTGCCACATTACGATGCATCGCGCCAACGTACGCCGATGTATGAGATATGTCGTTATGCGTTATGCATGCATTAGGCACTCGTTGGTATACATCAATGTACGTCGACGTTCATCGAGATACAGCGTCGCACGTCAGGGGGTCAGCAAAGTTTTGTGCATGCACAAAACTTTCGACGTACAACAACATTAGACAATTTTACATTGGCCGTATGTTATGTATACGTTAGGCGTACGTCGATGTATGTTAGACATATGTGAGACAAACGTTGTTAACTACATTGCACTATGTTGACCTACATTAAAGGCAGTGGGTACGTACAGTCTGTGAACTAATAACGGTTGGATAATGTACATCTAATGTACGTCTAACGTACGTTTAGTGTTTCTCCAGCGTGTCTTGACGTATGTAACATATGAGCCATATTTCTGGTGATCGAATAATGTATATAATGTTCACCGGCGTTCTGCGAACATACCGTGAGCATAATTTGTGCGTTTTTCGCCCGGAAGCACATTAGCCATACATTGGTCATACATTGGCCATACGCTATGTATATGGTATGCATACATCCAACTTTGCCCCCTGTGCCAAAAAGTTTGATGCTTCTCGACGTAAAAAAAGTGATTTTACTCATTGGCCGCGCACTTCCGAGATGCGTCGTAATGTAACAGGGCCTTGAGGGACTGTGATCAAAGTAAATCATGGACGACTGCTTGGATGAACAGATGAAGACTGCTGCTGTCATCAGTTTAATTTGTTGTTGTTCTTATTATATTCGTTGATTAAAGTTACATAGTCCGATGTTTTTAAGATTCTGTCTTTTGGTTTTTTTAAATATATTAGTGTAATGGTCTGCACTGACCTCTCAGGCAAGGAACCGCATATACAGGTAGGTGTGGATAGGGTGGTGGTGCTACTAATGTAGTGGTGAATCGATAGGTGGCGCAAAGAATGGGTTAATAACATGCTAATGGGCACATCTCTGATGTAATTGTTGTATTCATATAATGCTGACTATGTGGATAATTGCCTAAGACGTCAGTGTAGACCATTACACTAATAAAGTTTTAATTGGTTTACTTCCATGTTTGCTTAACGCATACAATTACAGATGTACAGACAATTCATTTGCATATACATATGAAGAGTTCAGGTGCAAAACCATGTAAACGCCAATCCAAAAATGTCGTTTAAATCAAAGATTTTACTTGAAAATAATATTTATTCTCAGAAATTCCACTTGTCATGTGATCACAGGGTCATGGAACAATGGAGAAGAGAGAAGGCATATAAACAATTATGTTTTTGAAGGTATGATTACAATGTTTATCTTCATTTTTCGATTGGCGTTTATGTGGTTTTGCGCCTGAACTCTTCATATATATACATACACGGATCCTGATCAGAAACAATTCACTGCATAGCTTTGACAGAATCCTGTGTAAACGTGCCGGCTGGTGGTGTGGGTGGTGTAAATAGGTCAAGTGAAAGCACTACAGGTAATGAAGGAAAACAGGGTAAGAGTGAAAAGTAAGAGAATGAGACTCTTCAATTTATTGGCTTATATAGGTTTTCTCAAGATCCAAGATGGCCGTGGTCACATGATTCCATCCATCAATCACAGTACAATGCAGTGGTCACATGACTTAATCCTCCAATTAGAATACAATGCAGTGGTCAATGATCATAGCAATACCATGTGGGGGGGAGGGGGCATGTGAGGTGACTCTTCCAAAGACTGTTCTTAGTCTTATGGAAACCGTGTTATGATTGATTGATTGATTGATTGATTGATTGGTGGTTGCTTTACGCAGTGTCGGCAGCATAGGCCATATTCACTGCAAGAAATGTTTGTTTTTTGTTAAAACCATCGCTTTTACATGTAAAGCAGACAATCAATTATGTGCCAATAGACACTCATTAAATTAGAAAGTTCACAATCATATATTTGTGGTCAAGGGAAACAAAATTCCCATAGAAAAAGAAAAGTTTTATTAATAATTGATAGAATCTATTTAGTAAACTATATGAGATGGTAAAGTGCAGCTGCCCTCAAAAAGGCTAAAATGTTTACCTGTTTTACCTTAGTAAAAAGGTCATACATACTGTTTGCAGTGTAGAACTGTTGGTGCAGGGCCAAAAAATCAACACAACTTAGTCAAATGTGTTTGAGTGTAAACCAGTCCTTGTCTTATCCTATTAATGCCGAGCCCTAGGCTAGGTAGTGACAAGAATCAGTTTTATAAGTCATTGATTTGACTCAACTGGGATTCGAACTCCTGACCTTCCACACGGGAAGCCTGCACTCTACTGATTCGGCCACCGCGTCCAGTTAAGACATAAACTAGTGATGTCACTAATAAATATATATATATATATGCAAATTAGTACCGTCCGGAAGTGACCTTTCCTGTGTAGTGACACACACCGTGGGCTCATTAAATTAACCAACTCGGGTCACCCGAGTCACTTTTTGGCGCATGCGTACATCCTACAGCCTCGGGTTGAATAAACGAACACGCTTCTCCACGCTAAGGGTGGAAACAATGGGGGCTTAATCCAAAACTTTAAAAAAATATTCATAACGGATATAACTACAGCAAAATAGGATGTAAAGTATTTTATGATTGCATAGTTTAGTTATATTGCCATTTCATTAATCTGGATTATTAAAAAAAAGCAAAGCATAAAAAGAACAAATAGGACTTGTACTGGTAGCTGTTGTCCTACAGGTACCAGCACAAATGTGACGTCATCGCTCCTAACCACCCCCAGCCAAGACGTCAGTTACTGGGGTCGGGACATTTTGCACACGGCACATGTATTTGTCGACTTCACTCGCAGTGTTTGCTTTGAAATCCTAGCAACTCGGGTGACCCGAGTCGCCTTGGGCGTGTTAATTGAATATGGTCTGTGCTACTTGTGCGTCCTGTTGAAATGCAATAATGGATACCTCAAGGACAGATAATACGCACACTATTACATGGCCAGTACAACTTCTCCCCATATGGGAACCGTTAACCTTAATTTGCTATATATGATGATGAATCGCCATTGGCCCATATTTGTGATATATGATCTAATATATACCATGCTTAGAATACCTCATAGGAGGGGCGACTAGTTTGTATAGATCAATTGAGAGGTAATAAGATTTGCACTAAACAGAAAGACCACACATATTAGCTTGGCATTGAATTATATTGTAAACGTGGCATGGCCTAACCCGATCTACCGATAATACATTGCATATAAGTGATTGGCAATGAAGTCAACACATTGGCATATTGATTACCTACTGGGTACATTAGCTTCATATATGTAGATGCTTAATTTATATATATTTAAATGATATACTGTATATGTCCCAATAGACACGCACTGCGCGAGTGCAGACACATGGATGCGTGTCTATTCAAAGTTAAAGAATTTCATGGATTTATTTTTGTTGTGTCTCTGAAATAAAGTGAGATTGTCTTATTTTATGTGCATTCAGTCTGAATATGATCATAAATTGTGTGTGCTTTCAATCTTGAAATGTGAGGGGGGAGGGGGTGCTTCTATTGGGTAGCATACTTCTATTGGGGCATATACAGTATATATGGGTTCTTCTTTGCTGCTGGTCCTAATTGGTTGGTCCTCACATTTTAACTGTTTTTGTCTAAATTAATTGTCCTTTTCATACCAAATGAAGAAAATTCCTTTTATTATACCCCAAAGAAGCAATGACAGCAATCCAGTGAGAAAAAAATGTTTGGTTTATTTTTTATTGCAAAAATAGATTCATTTGTCACGCAAATATGACAGCTAAAAATGGGAATGGTGAAACAGTACTACTTGTGTTGGAAACTACTTCATTGTAGACCAAAATATTCAAACATAGCTAGTTTATTTGCAAAGTTGTAACATGCAAAAATGTCAGAAAACTAATTTTAGGACTATTGAGTGTCTGTGTGTAAAACAACGATGCTTGAAAGTGAGCATAACGCATGTTACATGAGGTGTCACGTCATGAAACACGCGTTCACCTTCAATTTTCACAATATCCAACCATGCAAGCCAGGAAAAACCCTACTGCTTTAAATAGGATAGCATCATAGATGCCTAGTTCTGAACACAAAAGTTATAATATTATTTCCTAAAATGCATTAAAAGTGAAATAAAAACTTTGTGTCACGGGTGAAACACGCGTAACGGCGAAAATTTATTTTGCGATACAAAATCCAACAATGGATCAAATCTCTTCTCGCCATGATTTTCAAATATATTGTGGGCATCTACACACCTACTGATGATGTGGTGTCAAGTCATAAACAGGATGTTGCGCTATGATGCTATTAGTGTGGCGTGTCACACTTCGATGAAGATGAAACACGCGTAACGGCGAAAATTATTTCGCGATACAAAATCCAATAATGGATCAAATCTCTTCTCACCATGATTTTCAAATATGCCGTGGGCATCTACGCACCTACTGATGATGTGGTGTCAAGTTATAAACAGGATGTTGCGCTATGACGCTATCACGCGTTCACCTGTTGTCATCTTCATCCTCTAAGTCATCGCAATATCTTTTTCTACATAAGAAAACTTATAACACTCAAAAGAAATATTTGCATACATGTAATGTGTACAAATAATGCCCTGAACAAATACATTTTTTGCATGCTATTAGCAGTGTCTAACCTAAGTCATTATTGAGTGTCACATGAAACATGCGTTACATGTTACATGTGTTACAATTCCAAGAACATCAGAAGTTAGGGAAGTGTTCCAAGATTACTTTGAAATATGTCCACAGCATCAACAACTAATAAGCATAAATATTTTCACCATCTGTGGTGCTTGTTTCATCATGAAGGAACAACTTTTCCTTTCCATGTAACGCATGTTTCAGTGTCACAATTTTATATCTTCTCTGTTCTACTCTGAAGTGGACGAACACTCATAAAATTGCACTTAGTTACTCCTAGTGACTGCTGCTCAAAACCTAACTAGGAAATAATAAGGGTCTTGTTCTAAATATTACATAATGAAGGTTTTTGTGACGGCCGAAACACGCGTAACATTCTCCACTTGGTCATGTTCGAAGCCACCCTGACTTGTAGTCTGGGTCCAAATTGTTTTTGTTTTAAATTGTGTCTTAAAATTGGATGTCTATGGAACACAACAAGCCTAATTGGGATAGGCTGTAACATATTTCAGTTTTGACCTCCGATTCCCCCTTTTTAGGACCAAAACTGAAGAAGAACCCATTATAAGCAAAACTTGTAACACTCAAAAGACATACTTGCATACATGTAATGTGTAGAAATAATACCCTTAACAAAAACTTTTTGTGTGTGCATACTGTTAGCAATTTCTGAGCCAAGTTATTATTGAGTGTCACATGAAACATGCGTTACATGTCACATGAAACATGCGTTACAACTCCAATAACATCAGAAGTTATGGAAGTATTACAAAATTACTTTGAAATATGTCCACAGCGTCAAAAACTAATAAGCATAATACCTTTTCATGCTCTGTGGTGTTTGTTTGATCTTGAAGAAAAAACTTTTCCTTTCCATGTCAGACATGTTTCAGTGTCACAATTTTATAAGTCCTCTGTTCTACTCTCAAGTGGACGGACCCTCATAAAATTGCACTTACTTACTCCTAGTGAGTGCAGTTCAAAACCGTACTAGGATAAAATAAGGGTTTAGTTCTAAATCTGACACTAGGCGGCTTTTTGTGTCACACCGAAACACGCGTAACGCTCTCCACTTAGTCAAGTTCAAAGCCACCCTGACGTGCAATCGGGGTCCAAACTGCTTTTCTTTTAATTGTGCCTTAAAATAGGATATATGTGGAACACAACAAGCCTAACTAGGATAAGCTGTGACGTGTTTAAGTTTTTACCCCCGATTCCCCCTTTTTAGGACCAGCAGCAAAGAAGAACCCATATATAAAGGCCCAGTCAGACTTTACCGGACTGAGTACAGGACACCACCGGACAGAGAAGTGTCTAGTCCATTGGTGTCCGGTGTCAAAATGTACCGAAATCTACCGAAATGTACCGAAATCTACCGAAATCTACCGGATGAAACGCACGCTAAACGGACAAGGAACGTACATTAACGAATATCCACCGGACGCTAAATGGACGAAAACTGATTGTCAAACGGACATACCAGATTGTTCACGGACGCGCTGAAAACATATACTGACCGAATTCCTGCAATAAAAAAAAACTCATAAAAAAACAACAACAAAAAACGTCAAAGGACTTGGCAGGAAGCAAACGGGAGACGCAATGGATGGGTAACGGACATGAACCGGACAAAACGGACTAAACAGACTTAAACCGGACACCAACCATACACGTCAGTCCGGTGGTGTCCGGTACAAGTTTTGTGCATGTTAAAAACTTGTACCGGACACCACTGGAGCGAGAACGGACACGCCGGATAGGTACCATATATAAACCATACATTGCCGTATTTCGCCAGACAGTGTCCGTTTTCTATCCGGTTCCTCAATCCGGTGAGGTCTGGCTGGGGCTTTAAGGTCTAATTCTATCTGTTGATGATCCACTACTCCGGATATTTCAACTGTCTATATTATGGTCGGTGATACAGAAAGCATGTTTTATTTAACGACGCCTCTAGAGCACGTTGGTTTTTGTATCATCGGCTATTGGACGTCAAACATATGATAATGCTGACATATTTCTTTGGAGGAAACCCGCTGCCGCCACATAGGCTACGCGTTGGTGATACAGATTTAAAATATCAACATCTTATTTCTATACAATGAATTATTTCTTTATGTTGCTGTCGTTTTTGTTTGTTTCTTTGAGTTTTACGCCCTGACAACATCTAAGGTCATATCAGCACGGGTTGCCTATATGTTACTCTATGGATATTATATTATATTATATTTTATTGTTAACGATGTGTATTATATTTCACTTGCTTCATATTTAGTGTATGCTTGTCGCCACCTAGCGTGGCGATCGGCATTAATAAGAATGGACAAGGACTGGTTAGCATGGTATCAGGATAATGTGACTGTGTGGGATATTGGATCATGGTGCTGGTGGCCTGGTCTCTCAATCAGACAGCATTATAAAGTCAACATGAGTGCGCAACTGTCACAAGTTGGTACCTATCCTGATATGACCTTAGATTTTGCTAGGAATCAAAGCAACAAACAAAAAGTTAACCCATATCGAAATTAACCGAAAATGTCTACATATTTAGTATTACAGTAAAACCTCTCTAACCAACCACCTCCAAGATCGACCACTCCCCTATATCAATTGCTTGATTTGGGACCTAAATAATAGCCCATACAATACCATTGTAATGATTTTTTTAAACTCCCTAAACCGACGACCTTCCTAAATGGACCATTTAAAGTTGGTTCCATGGTCGGTCGATTTAAAAAGGTTTGGCTGTATATTGCGAAGCACAGCTCTTCTCTGGGAGCTTTATGTAGGCAGGTGCTCTACGGGGCATTAGTTGTGACGATCGAGGTCACTCAGTAGAGTGGAGACTCAAACAGCTCGGGTGTGGGCTGGGGGGGGGGGGAGGAGGGAGGGGTTCCCGCCATAAAATGGTACTGACATATCATTACGTTCACAGGCCACTCGTCCCAAAAAATGGTTGTCGTTTTGGGGGTTTTATGTCCTAGCAGACAGTTGGTTGCTTGCTTGTAGTTTTACGTCCGGGCAACATCTAAGGTCATATCACGATGGGTACTGAGTTGTGACAGTGCACAACTCATGGTGACTTTATAGTGCTGCTCCACTGCGAAATCATGCCGCTGGCACTATGACCCAATATCCCACTCAGTCATATTATCCAGACACTGAGCTACCTAATCCTTTGCCCTATCCTATTAATGCCGAGTGCCTGGCTAGGAAGTGACAAGTATCAATTTGATAAGTTATTGGTTTGACTCAAACGGGAACCGAAATCCCCATCTCCCGCATGTGGAGCCCACGTTCTACCGATTCAGTTACCGCGCCCAGTTCCAAGTTCATGAGGATCGACTGCTTAGTCCAAGCATGCGCAATAAGCATTGCCTAGGACATGATTATTTGCCGCCACCTCTAAGGACCTAGACAGGTTTGACAGAACATTTGGGTTCCAGATGTTGCATTCATAAATTTGTTATTCATTAGAAATATTGGAGCATTACAATTTTACAACTTAGTTTTCACAAAGCCATCCAACCACACGGGAAAGGCCATTGATTGGACAATATCTAACAAGCCGAATGCAGGATAATTAATTATTAATCGACCGATAATATTGTCGTGGGGGTGATGAAAATGGGAAATATTGTGCCTAGAGCGGGACTCGAACCCACATCTCTTTGCATTCCGGGCCAGTGTGCTAACCATTACACCACCTAGGCTCCCTAATATCAACACACTACCCACGCCTACCTGTCCATGTGGTTACTTGCCTGAGAGGTCAGTGCAGACGACTACACTCGTCCCCCTGGAATTGTAAGTCTTTTAATGCTTACAATTACATACATACAGGCAATGCACTAACACATACATACACAGGGTAGGTTCAACAACCATACAGCGCAAAGCTTGTACAGGATCCTGATCACGGCAACCAGTGTCGTGGGGGTGATGAAAATGGGAAATATGGCACCTAAAGCAGGACTCGAACCCACATCTCTTTGCATTCCGGGCCAGGGTGCTAACCATTACACCACCTAGGCTCCCTGATATCAACACACTACCCACACCTACCTGTCTATGTGGTTACTTGCCTGAGAGGTCAGTGCAGACCACTACAATATTAATAATAGAACCATTTATATACGCATAATATATTATACTACTTATATATATAGAGTATAATATATTATGCGTATATAAATGCCGGAATTAAATGCTTCTATATATGTGTATGTGTGTGTAGAGCTTATGTGCAAATCCCCATAACCACCAATCCAAACATTTTAAGAAAACCTTTTAAATTTAACTGAAGGTAATTTTAATTCTCACTAATTTCATATTGGTTGTGTAAAAGTGGTTATGGAGCAACGAACAAAAAAATAGGAATGTAAAGAATTAACCTTTTGAAGGTTTGACTCCAATGTTTATCTTAATATTTGGATTGGCGTTTGCGGGGTTTTGTACCTGAACTCTTCATATGTATAAATATATATTTATGCATAAATTTTTTTTTATTTTTTTTTTCTTGAAGATTTATACTGCCTATCATGGATAAGTCTGAATAGACTTGTTTTCACCATTAGACAGTTTGTTGATAGAAAGCCTCAGTCGACACTTTTACCGACCCAAGGGATTTTTAACCTCCCACGCCACATAGACATGGTATGAGAGCAACTGGCCTTTGATGTCGCTGTAAGTTATACACAGCGGTAGAAATCCAAATTGGTAGAGGTGGGGGCATGGGGAATCAAACCACCGACCTTCAGA
This sequence comes from Branchipolynoe longqiensis, assembly GCA_030323885.1. Classification (NCBI taxonomy): domain Eukaryota; kingdom Metazoa; phylum Annelida; class Polychaeta; order Phyllodocida; family Polynoidae; genus Branchipolynoe; species Branchipolynoe longqiensis. The sequence goes on along the minus strand of CM059190.1, from coordinate 83,841,665 downwards.
TTAGGAGTCCGACCTAGAAAAAAGTCAGACACTCTAACCACTCCGCCACAGAGAACGCCATATATATATATATATATATACTGTTATGGATTCATTCACACCAGCTGACAGTATAACCCATGCCAAACAGATAAAGAGCAGATAGCCCAATTCCTCAGTTGCGGAACGCAAAGAGGTTTGGAATCCATTGTTATTGACACGGCGGTTTTGATTGGCTAATATTTATAGCCTACTTGTTCTCACGTGGTGGGAGCGGGAAGGAGGGTGTGTATGAGCATGCGCACACAGGAGGCTGGACACGCGTACATAACGGTGCTCAGCTTTAGTTTTAATGGAGGATCAGTAGTTGGCGTTGTGAAAGGGATGATACATGGAAGAAGCTAATGAGGGAGGGAGGGGTTCCCGCCATAAAATGGTACTGACATATCATTACGTTCACAGGCCACTCGTCCCAAAAAATGGTTGTCGTTTTGGGGGTTTTATGTCCTAGCAGACAGTTGGTTGCTTGCTTGTAGTTTTACGTCCGGGCAACATCTAAGGTCATATCACGATGGGTACTGAGTTGTGACAGTGCACAACTCATGGTGACTTTATAGTGCTGCTCCACTGCGAAATCATGCCGCTGGCACTATGACCCAATATCCCACTCAGTCATATTATCCAGACACTGAGCTACCTAATCCTTTGCCCTATCCTATTAATGCCGAGTGCCTGGCTAGGAAGTGACAAGTATCAATTTGATAAGTTATTGGTTTGACTCAAACGGGAACCGAAATCCCCATCTCCCGCATGTGGAGCCCACGTTTCTACCGATTCAGTTACCGCGCCCAGTTCCAAGTTCATGAGGATCGACTGCTTAGTCCAAGCATGCGCAATAAGCATTGCCTAGGACATGATTATTTGCCGCCACCTCTAAGGACCTAGACAGGTTTGACAGAACATTTGGGTTCCAGATGTTGCATTCATAAATTTGTTATTCATTAGAAATATTGGAGCATTACAATTTTACAACTTAGTTTTCACAAAGCCATCCAACCACACGGGAAAGGCCATTGATTGGACAATATCTAACAAGCCGAATGCAGGATAATTAATTATTAATCGACCGATAATATTGTCGTGCGGGTGATGAAAATGGGAAATATTGTGCCTAGAGCGGGACTCGAACCCACATCTCTTTGCATTCCGGGCCAGTGTGCTAACCATTACACCACCTAGGCTCCCTAATATCAACACACTACCCCACGCCTACCTGTCCATGTGGTTACTTGCCTGAGAGGTCAGTGCAGACGACTACACTCGTCCCCCTGGAATTGTAAGTCTTTTAATGCTTACAATTACATACATACAGGCAATGCACTAACACATACATACACAGGGTAGGTTCAACAACCATACAGCGCAAAGCTTGTACAGGATCCTGATCACGGCAACCAGTGTCGTGGGGGTGATGAAAATGGGAAATATGGCACCTAAAGCAGGACTCGAACCCACATCTCTTTGCATTCCGGGCCAGGGTGCTAACCATTACACCACCTAGGCTCCCTGATATCAACACACTACCCACACCTACCTGTCTATGTGGTTACTTGCCTGAGAGGTCAGTGCAGACCACTACAATATTAATAATAGAACCATTTATATACGCATAATATATTATACTACTTATATATATAGAGTATAATATATTATGCGTATATAAATGCCGGAATTAAATGCTTCTATATATGTGTATGTGTGTGTAGAGCTTATGTGCAAATCCCCATAACCACCAATCCAAACATTTTAAGAAAACCTTTTAAATTTAACTGAAGGTAATTTTAATTCTCACTAATTTCATATTGGTTGTGTAAAAGTGGTTATGGAGCAACGAACAAAAAAATAGGAATGTAAAGAATTAACCTTTTGAAGGTTTGACTCCAATGTTTATCTTAATATTTGGATTGGCGTTTGCGGGGTTTTGTACCTGAACTCTTCATATGTATAAATATATATTTATGCATAAATTTTTTTTTTTTTTTTTTTCTTGAAGATTTATACTGCCTATCATGGATAAGTCTGAATAGACTTGTTTTCACCATTAGACAGTTTGTTGATAGAAAGCCTCAGTCGACACTTTTACCGACCCAAGGGATTTTTAACCTCCCACGCCACATAGACATGGTATGAGAGCAACTGGCCTTTGATGTCGCTGTAAGTTATACACAGCGGTAGAAATCCAAATTGGTAGAGGTGGGGGCATGGGGAATCAAACCACCGACCTTCAGATTAGGAGTCCGACCTAGAAAAAAGTCAGACACTCTAACCACTCCGCCACAGAGAACGCCATATATATATATATATATATATACTGTTATGGATTCATTCACACCAGCTGACAGTATAACCCATGCCAAACAGATAAAGAGCAGATAGCCCAATTCCTCAGTTGCGGAACGCAAAGAGGTTTGGAATCCATTGTTATTGACACGGCGGTTTTGATTGGCTAATATTTATAGCCTACTTGTTCTCACGTGGTGGGAGCGGGAAGGAGGGTGTGTATGAGCATGCGCACACAGGAGGCTGGACACGCGTACATAACGGTGCTCAGCTTTAGTTTTAATGGAGGATCAGTAGTTGGCGTTGTGAAAGGGATGATACATGGAAGAAGCTAATGACCTTATCCTCTGACTACAGCAACGTCACCGTCACCAAAAGGCAGACGACAATCCGGACACCGGATGTGTCTGTGAGTGTGAGGAGGACGCTGAAACATTACACATTACAGACATCAGGTACAGTGTTAGGCATATCCCTACCTATATATGTGTTCAATTTTAGGCATAGGCATACTGTGTATGCGTACTCTTCATGTGCGTACATTTTTAGGCCTGTGCCTAGTCTTCATTTGTGCACACTCATAGACCTATGCCTGTTCTCTATATATATAATGCATATGTGTACAGTTTTAGGCCTATCCATACCCACACATGTGTTCACTTTTACGCCTATCCCTACTTATATGTGTTCACTTTTAGGCATAGGCCCACTGTTTATATGAGTACTTTTCATGTGTGTACACTTTTAGGCCTGTGCCTACTCTTCACTTGTGCACATTTTTAGGCATATGCCTATTTTCTCTCTATATATGTGTGTACATTTTTAGGTGTATGCCTACTTTATATGGGTACACACTTATAGGTCTATGTCTACTCTGTGTGTACACATTTAGGCCTATGTCTACTGTATATATGTGTACATGTTTAGGCCTATACCTATTCTATATAGAGAACTAGGTATACTCTGTGTGTACACATTTAGGCCTATGTCTACTCTATATATGTGTACATGTTTAGGCCTATACCTATTCTATATAGAGAACTAGGTATACTTTGTGTGTACACATTTAGGCCTATGTCTACTCTATATATGTGTACATGTTTAGGCCTATATCTATTCTACATGTGTACACACATAGAGAACTAGGTAAACTCTGTGTGTACACATTTAGGCCTATGTCTACTCTATATATGTATACACGTTTAGGCCAACATCTATTCTATGTACACAGACGTAGATACTTAGGTCTACTTTGTGTGTACACATTTAGGCCCATCGGCCCCGTGGTAACAGATAGTTGCAGACAGTTACAACAAACATATATGTGTACACGTTTATGCTTAGGCTACTCAATATGCTTATATGTGTGCACACCTTTTGGCCTATGCCTACTGTATGTGTATACATTAATAGGCCTATACCAACTCTATATATGTGTACACATGTTAGCTCTGTGCTCACTCTATATCTAAGAGTGTCATTTTTAGGCTTCTATCTCATCTATATATGTGTACACCTTTAAGCTAAGATTCCTTATACACGGTATGCGGTATGCGGTATGCGAATGGGAGGATTCCTTCTACATGGTAAGTGGCAAGCGTCTCCCCACCACCACCACTACCATATGTTTCCCCTCAGCACCCCTGTGTGTGACCGTTCCGTAATGATCAGTCACCTCTCCTAGTCTAAAACTAATGGACACATGCGACTGAGGTTTCTATTCGCATACCGCATGCCGCATGCCGCACCGATCGCTATAGGGACTGATCGAGTTGCCGCATTTGCATTTGCATTCGCATTCGCATTTGCATTCGCATACCACGTGTAAGGAATGTAGCCCATTGACTTCAAGGCGTTTCTATTTTTTGCCGCATTCGTATACCGCATACCGCATACCACGTGTAAGGAATCTTAGCTTTAGGCCTATGCTTACTAAATAGGTACATTTGTTATTTTAGGCATCAGCATATTCAATATGTGATTAAAGTTTTAAGCATAGGCCTACTCTATGCGAACAGTCGCACTTAGGAGGTGACCTTTTTTTTGTGAATGTAATTTATCCATGAAACAGTTCGGTGTTTTATATGGTGCTTTTGTTTTAGCGCCGGGCACTGGTCTTATATTTCGAGCAGCTACAACTGTCTATGTAAAGCACACCATGGGAATGGTGTGTCACTGGCCATACCAGGTGTTTTTTGGTGTAATGCGGGCGTCCAATGGCACAGTTATGTTTAGATAAAAGATTCACCCAGTACTTGTAGTACACGGGTGAAGATCAGCCTTATATAAAAACGGTCGAAAAATCGGGCTAATGAACTGAGTCTTTATGAGAGCCTAATTTCTCAATCTAAGAAGCAACATTTATTCTTTGTATATGTCTTCATGTTTACCCGCTAGTTTTGAGTTGGAATATATAATAAAACATATACTTTAATGCAATTTAAAAGTGAAATCGACGGCGTTCTCTGGCCGCCATCTTGTCTTTTTGCATTCTCGCCCATTTCACCAACTCTGTGCCTATATGAGTAGCCATTTGATACTGGAGCCACAGTTTCTAGTTCATGTTCCATACTAAACCTATTTTCACCCGTATTTACACTACGTTGTCGTTCACCCGTGTACTACAAATACCGGGTTAATCTTTTATCTAAGTTATGTTGTGTCACTAAATGCTTTCATTTGCCTCTTCACACAGAGCTAATAATTCAACTAGTGACGTACATAGGCTACGGTACATGACCTAGGCACCAGTTGGCTAATTTTCAATTTTCATGTACTATATAGTGCCCTAATTTGATAAGTTGCATAGTCCATTGGTTTGGAGTTACTGTCATTTTCTGAGATAAATATATTAGTAGGCTGATCGCTATTATCTCCCTTACTTTATTCTGGTTCACAATGATTCACCTAGGAGATATTTGAAATGTACAAATGCTAAGCTAACTTTGGCGTGCTTGTCAAACTCTGATCCCATAGGTGTCAGCAGTAAGGGGTTCTATTAAATGGACTTATTGCGCCATTCTATGCACATAGCAACGCATACTTAATACGTGCGACATTATCTAAGTTGAACATGTACGTTCAAATTTAGGTAAGTGTTTAGCTTTTGAAAATGTAAAGCTAGCATTCCTTACACGTGGTACGCGGCATGCGAATGCGAATGCGAATAAAAATCAAAACGCATGTAAGTGTATGGGGGTGCTTCCATGGCTCCGAATGCGAATACGAATGTGAATGTGAATGCGGCAACTGAATCGGTCCATGTAGCCATCGGTGCGGTATGCGAATGCGAATGCTGCTGCGTTTGCCATAGAAACCAATACTGTTCCTTCACAAATTAGGTCGAAAAACCCCAACAAATATTGCGGGAGACGCCGCATATATGACATTCGCATGCCACATGCCGCATGCCGCATACCGCGTATAAGGAATCTTAGCTTTAGGCTTTTATCGCTAGGTCATGCGGGTATACTCATTAACCCAACAACATGGACCTGACATATGCAGTACTGACAGGTCTATGTGTTACTGGAGACATATCATATATGTCTCCAGTAACTCAGTTAGATTAGCCCAAAGGTCCTTTGTCTTATTCCCGTCTCACGCTTAAAAACTTCCTTTACAAATTCTTTATTATTATTATTACTTCAATTATTATTATCGTTGTTCTTGTTGTTATTATTATTATTATTATTATTGCTGGCATTGTTATTATTATTGTTGTTGTTATTATTGCTGCTCCTGTTATTATTGTTGTCATTGTTATTGTTGTTATTATCATCACTATTATCGTTATAATTATTGTTATTATTGCTATTATTGTTATTAGTATTGTTATTATTAGTATTAATATTGCTGTTTTTGTTATTATCATTATTAATATTGGTATTATTGTTATTATTATCAGTAGTATTATTCGCCCATGAGGTATCTAAGGTGTGAACTAGATGTGGGAATGAAAGTCCCCGTGTAGGGTGTGTCATGGTAGCTTGTCTAGTGTGGGACAAATACGGTTAGGTTGTAGTCACTGAGCCAAGGGTAGAGAGATGTTTACGTGTGGGTATTAGATTAGCATTATGATCAATTATTTGCACTGCGCAGCAAATGTGTTCTGCGCCGACATGGAGTACAGTAACAATCACTCACTCAATCATTCACTCACCTACTCACTCACCCACTCACACACCCATTCATTCACCATCCACATACTTATCCACTCACTCATTCACTCACTCATTCACTCAGCAACTCCCTCACCCACTCACACCCACTTACTCACCATCCACATACTCATCCACTCACTCATTCACCATCCACTCACACACCCACTCACACACCATTCACATACTTATCCACTCACTCATTCACTCACTCATTCACTCACTCACTCACTCACCCACTCACACACCCACTCACTCACCATCCACATACTCATTCACTCACTCATTCACTCACCAACTCACTCACCCACTCACACACCCACTTACTCACCATCCACATACTCATCCACTCACTCATTCACTCACCCACTCACACACCCACTCACACACCATTCACATACTTATCCACTCACCCATTCACTAACTCACCCACTCAAACACCCACTCACTCACCATCCACATACTCATTCACTCAGTCATTCACTCACCCACTCACTCACCCACTCACACACCCACTCACTCACCATCCACATACTCATCCACTCACTCATTCACTCACCCACTCACACACCCACTCACACACCATTCACATACTTATCCACTCACTCATTCACTCACTCATTCACTCACTCACCCACTCACACACCCACTCACTCACCCACTCACTCACCATCCACATACTTATCCACTCACCCATTCACTCACTCACACACACACTCACTCACCACCCACTCACACACCCACTCACACACCATTCACATACTTATCCACTCACTCATTCACTCACTCATTCAGTCACTCACTCACCCACTCACACACCCACTTACTCACCATCCACATACTCATCCACTCACTCATTCACTCACCCACTCACACACCCACTCACACACCATTCACATACTTATCCACTCACTCATTCACTAACTCACCCACTCAAACATCCACTCACTCACCATCCACATACTCATTCACTCACTCATTCACTCACCCACTCACTCACCCACTCACACACCCACTCACACATCCTTACTTCACTCACTCATTCACTTACTCATTCACTCACCCATTCACACACTCACTCACTCACCCACTCCCTCACCATCCACATACTTATGCACTCACCCATTCACTCACTCACCCATCCACTCACTCACCATCCACATACCCATTCACTCCCTCATTCACTCACCCACTCACACGCCCACTCACTCACCATCCACATACTTATCCACTCACCCATGCACTCACCCACCCACTCACTCACCATCCACATACTCATTCACTCACTCATTCACTCACCCACTCACTCACCCATGCAAACACACACTAAGTCATCCACATACTTATTCACTCACTCACTGATCCACTCACCCAGTCACTGCTAACACACTCACTCACCCACTCACTCATCCACATACTTATACACTCACTCACCACTCACTCACCCACCCACCCACACACTCACCCATCCATTTCTAACTCACTCATTGACCCAGCCACTCACCCACTCACCCATCCACTCACCCACCCACTCACCAACTCATTGACCTACTCACCCACCAACTCACCTAGTCACTCATTATCTTCCCGCAGAACGCGCCACTTGCCATTTGCCACGTTCCCGCCCCGCATGAGACGCTGCCGGCCCGCGGACACGTGACAGGGCGCGAGGCCTGGGCCGGGACACCTCGCCACGCTGCCCCATCTGCCTGCTCTGCCCGGTCTCTCTCGATCTCGACCCCCGGTGGGGGCCGTCTCTCTGCCGGGTCTCTCCCGCTCTCCACCCCGGGTGGGCGCCGGCTCTCTGCCCGGTCTCTCTCGATCTCCACCCCCGGTGTGGGCCGGCTCTCTGCCCGGTCTCTCCCGCTCTCCACCCCGGGTGGGCGCCGGCTCTCTGCCCGGTCTCTCTTGCTCTCTACCCCCGGTGGGGGCCGGCTCTCTGCCCGGTCTCTCACGCTCTCAACCCCCAGTGGGGGCTAGCTCTCTGCCCGGTCTCTGTTGCTCTCTACCCCCGGTCTCTCCCGCTCTCCACCCCCCGGTGGCCCCCGCCTCTCTACCCGGTCTCTCCCGCTCTCCACCTCCCCCCCCCCCTGTGGGGGCCGGCTCTCTGCCCGGTGTCTCGTGCTCTCCACCCCTGGTCTCTCCTGCTCTGCACCTCCAGTGGGGGCCCGCTCTCTGCCCGGTCTCTTGTGCTCTCCACCGCCGGTCTCTCCTGCTCTCTACCCCCGGTGGGGGGCCGGCTCCAGATGCCGTACCACTACCAGGACGTGAGGCTGGCGCTGTGCAAGCCGGCCGACCAGCGCGTCCGGGCCGAGTGGCTGCTGCTCGAGCGCTGGTTCCGGGGCCACTCCAAAGTGCTCGCCTCACTCGATCAAGGTCAGTCAGTCTTCGCACCCGCGGGGGTCACATGACCTTCATTATTGTTGTTGCTATTTAGTATTATTATTAATACTAGCCTTATGCCCCCACAGAGGTTAAAGCTAGGCTCCGCATCAATCCCCAGAACAATATTGTGTTGAACTGTCTGTCTATAAAGGCAGGCTACAGTACAAATGAGAAACACAAAACAAAGTAGTGTGTTGAGATAATATATTCTCTGGCATAGGGAATATGATGCCCTAGCCTAAAAAAAAAATTCTTGGGCACGAGTGACAGTGTAGCGTCCCGGGTAGAGTCGTGCCGGGGGCCGCGCCACCGGTCACGTGGTTGGAGGGGGAGCCATACATCAAGTAAGCTGCCCAATCAATAATACAGTAGTAAAGTGGGGTTATACTCACATAATGCTTATACATCACAGATAGATATATATATATTCACGGTCTCTGACTATGTTCAGAGACCATCTATATATCTACGTTCTCTGATATCTTCCAGACTCATGCACGGTTCCATTTCAATATAGTGCCACCATTTGGTGGAATCCATCTGTACCGTTATGTGGTAGACCATATTGGTGGTGCTATCTAATGGTGAAGTTAACAACACTTGTGGTTATGTGACTCAAAATAGTTGCCACTCTGGTCGAAGTGACCAAAGTTAGTAAAAACCATCAAAATTAATATGAAATGTGTACTATAGGCACACAAAAACATGCTATTAACAACCCATCCATGGTGAAGCATCAGTTGAGTATGAATATGATGATGCACATTGGCAGCGCCGATTAACGGAGTAGGGGTGATCAGAACGATCCTAAAAGTTTACCCTTCGTTACCCATCTTGATATCACCTTAAATATTGCCAAGATGTAAAACTCCAACAACCAACCGGTTGAAACTGAGACAGATGATAAGAAAATCAAACATATGGTCATTCCTGCATATTTCTTTGGAGGAATCTCGTTGCCGCCACATAGGCTACTCTTTCCGATAAGCAGCAAGGGCCTTTATATTCACTTTACAACAAACAGGACACCACATACCATTGCAGTTGTGGACCACTGGTTGGAATTGAAAATAGCCCAAACTGCAAATGGGTCCACTGCACAGGATCGATAGGATAACCGACACCTTAATAGGTGGACACTATACCGCCTGAGCTACGTCCCGGTCCATACTCACATAAGTCCTTATCCGTCACATATATGTGTATATATGCAAAATTCCATGGCTCATGTAGCCACTTCTCCCCCCCCCCCCTCCTCTCCTTCTTAGCCCCACCCTTCCCCACTTAATGATCCACCTCTCCGACGCAACACCAACCAACCCATCCTCTCCTAGATACACTATGCACCAGACTAAATCAAATTTAAAATAGCAAGCAATAAGGGATAGCCACCTCCCACACATCAGTAAGTCACTCGTAATAACAGCAACATTAACACATTAGCCTGCTACCTCAGCTCACCAGATGCAACATCTAAGATCATATCGGGATGGGTACCGACTTGTGACAGTGCACTCATGGTGACTTAATAGTGCTGGCCCACTGAGACACTAGGCCACCACCACAATGACCTGATATTCCACTCAGTCACATTATCCTGACACTGAGCTAAACCAGCCCTTGTCATATCCTATTACTGCCAAGGGCCAGGTTAGGAAGCGAGGAGTATCAATTGTATAAGTCATTGGCTTGACTCGACTGAGAACCCAACTCCCAATGTCCCGCATGCGAGGCCTGCGCTCTACCGATTCGGCCACTGCGCCCGCTGCCAGGTAGTGACATGAATGAATGTTGTCAGTTTTCGTATTTATTACACACCAATATGCAGCATTACGGCAATACAATGTTCCCAATTATAGTTAAAACACTCACCACGGGCGTGCGGAAGATCGGGAGTTCACGAGTTCGGTTCCCGCTCGAGTCAAACCAATGACTTAAAAATGTATAGTTGTCACTTCCTAACCAGGCACTCGGCATTATTAGGATAGGGGAACAACTGGTTGACTCAGTGTCAGGATAATGTGACTGAGCGGGATATCAGGTTATGGTGCTAGTGGCCTTGTCTCCCAGTGGGGCAGCACTATAAAGTCACCATGAGTGTGCACTGTCACAAGTCGGTACCCGTCCTGATATAACCTTAGATGTTGCCAGGATGTAAAACTCCAACAATCAATCAATCATTGTAAAAGCCAAAGTGGTGTGTGACGCAGAGGGTGTGGAGGGGATATTTGGGACATCGATTGATTGATTGGTGGTTGCTTTACGCAGTGTCGGAAGCATAGGCCATATTTGGGAGGTTTATTTGGGAATTATGTCGTATAATACCTGGGATCCAGTACTCCTATCGACGATAGGCGGCGGTTCAGTGGGGCCACCGCTCTAGTGGCGCCATCTGTTGTAGGCGCTAGAGAACCGGGCTAGGAGAATTATTAAAATAGAGTTATCGGTCAGGGTATACACACTGTGAGGTGCTGCCCTCTAGTGCATTAAACCAGCTAAATCTCCAAGACACGACTTATAGTATTATCAAATAATGCTTCTTCTTACAATAGTTAAAGCTGCATAGTCTGATGAAATATCAAATTTGCAAAACCAAACCAGATTTGATTTTACATATCTACTTAGATCCTGATGCACTCATTAAGCATTTGTGTCTGTGCAGAAGGCAATACTGAGTCAATTTAACAGAACCTGTTATTGCAGAAGTCTATGGTGTCAGGGTTTTGGCAAGCTTGCCAAAACTAATTTTACATCTTTGCACTCAAAATATCTCAAAAGTTTACCATTTAAAATAAAAGTAATTTTGAACTAATGTCAAGTAGATACTAGTGATCGATCTAATATATTTATCTCAGAAAAAAATACAGAAATTCAAAACCATCGGACTATGCAACTTTAAATGGGTGTATGGTGAAGGTATTAAACTTTTGAAACCAAAATACTGACCTAGATTTGATTCTATGTATCTAACTTCGATACTGGTGTGCTAATTCATTAAACATGTGTTGCTGCATCTGCGAAGCCAATTGTTACTGCAAAACCCTATGGTATCAAAATTTCAACGTGCACACCGAAATTAATTTGGCATATTTTCAAATCAAATATCTCCAAAGTTAACCAGTTAAAGTAAGAGATACTTCAAAGGTAGATTATTATGAACAATCTGACATATTCAACTCACAATGCGGCAGAAACCAAACTCATCTCACCTACAAGGAAAGCTCTTTACTGTCTCTCCGAAGGTTGCATAGTCCGCTGTTGGTTGTTTGTGTATTACGTCCTGGCAACATCTAAGGTCATATATGGATGGGTACCGACATGTGACAGTGCACACTCATGGCGATTTAATAGTGCTCCCCACTGGGACACCAGGCCATCTGCACCATGACCTGATATCCCACTCGGTCACATTATCCTGACACTGAGCCAACCAGTCCTTGCCCTATCCTAATAATGACGAGTGCTTAGTTAGGAAGCGACAAGTTGTAGGCGAGAGAGTGGCAGTTCGCAGATGGGATGATTTTCATACTTACTACAAATCTAAGGACTAAATGTCGGCTATGCCTCACTGAATAGCCGTTGACTGAGAATAGCATGCTCTACTAATTGAAACAGCATGGCTAATAAGAACAGAAATGATAACGTGGTTTATAATACACATACCAACTTGCCTTTTTTTGTTTGTTAGTTTTATACTCGTGACAATGTGAAGAGCTTAGGTACAAAACCACGTAAACGCCAATCCAAAAATGTAGTTTAAATCAAAGATTTTTAACTGAAAATAATTTTAAATCTCATTAATTCCACTTACCCTATGATCGCGTGGTTATGGAGCAATGAACAAAAGAGTAGGAATATAACAAAAGTAACTTTTTGAAGGTTTGATTCCAATGTTTATCTCCATTTTTGGATTGGTGTTTACGTGGTTTTGCACCTGAATTCTTCATGTGCACTCATGGCGATTTCATTGTGCTACCGCACTAGGAGACTGGACTGTAAATCATTGGTTTGACTCGGGAACCCACGACCTCCCACGTGGGAAGAGAACCATCGATCTTACCAATCAATGACTGTTGAAAGAGATAATTTACACATGCATAGGCATACTAGTCTGAGTGCGTAGACAAAGTGATTTGAATTGAGCTGATCCTGACAATTGGGGCCAATTTGAAATCACTCCAACCACCAACAGAGAGTAATATTTTACAAAGTTATTGAATGGTTGGTTGTTGGAGTTTTACGTCCTGGCAACACCTTAGGTCATATCAGGACCAGTAAGAAGTTATTGCACATGTGCAAAGCTATTTGGCTATTTGCTGTGGAATATGATTGAATTATGGGGTCATCCAAGGCTTTCAACATTTTCAAGTAAGTACAAAGACAAGTAAGTACTTTTTCAGACCACCACCCCACCCCCAATATTCTACTGCATACCCAGAAGAGGCTTCCAAATGAATTGAGCACTCGCCTCTGCTTTTAGTAGGTCATGGGATTCAAGCCTCTGGGTTCAAACCCTGGTTGAACCAAAACAATGACATAACAATTTATACTTGTCGCTATCTCGAGTAGCATCCGGCATTACTAGGATAGAGCAAGAAGCAGTGGAATGGGGAAGACCAATTGGCCGTGATTGAACATTGTCCTTCTTAATCAACTAATGTAACAACAAAAAACACCAATAAAACCAAGTTAAAAAAAAAATCAATATTTTATTAAACGATAATAGTTGTACTGAACTGACACTCCGTCTACCTCTGCATGAGCGTGCACTGTCACAAGTCGTACCCCCTCTACCTCTTCATGAGTGTGCACTGTCACAAGTCGTACCCCCTCTACCTCTGCATGAGTGTGCACTCTCACAAGTCGTACCCCCTCTACCTCTCCATGAGTGTGCACTGTCACAAGTCGTACCCCCTCTACCTCTTCATGAGTGTGCACTGTCACAAGTCTTACCCCCTGTACCTCTCCATGAGTGTGCACTGTCACAAGTCTTACCCCCTCTACCTCTCCATGAGTGTCACTGTCACAAGTCGTACCCCTTCTACCTCTCCATGAGTGGGCACTGTCACAAGTCGTACCCCATGTACCTCTCCATGAGTGTGCACTGTCACAAGTCGTACCCCCTCTACCTCTCCATGAGTTGGCACTGTCACCAGTCGTAGCTTTGTGCGACTGTGAAAATGTTAAAAACCTTGGATGACCCTTATATTTTGGTGACGTCATAATTATGGCTTAGGGTCAATCAGTGGAGCAGAAACAAGTACCTCTATTTTAAAGTGATTAGGACACAAAATAATCTTAGACATCAGGCAGGCATACTGGAGATATGAATTAATTACATGTTGGTGACTTGATATTACATTAGTGTGAGCCAGAACTCCTATATTAAAGCAATGAATGTACAATACATTGATAAGGCAGGCATGCATGGGTGGAGACGACACGCATGGCTAAACACGGGCACGTGGTAAGCTGGCATTAATTGGGACATAATCATGCAAGACTAGGCATGCACACAATGGTTGGTTGGTTGTTGGAGTTTTGCATCCTGGCAACATCTAAGGTAATATCAGGATGGGTACCGACTTGTGACAGTACACACTCATGGCGACTTCATAGTTGCTGCCCCACTGGGAGACCAGGCCGCCAGCACCATGACCTGATACCCCACTCAGTCACATTATCCTGACACTGATCTAACCAGTCCTTGCCCTATCCTAATAATGCAGAGCATCTGGCTACGAAGTGACAGGTATACATTTTTAAGGCATTGGTTTGACTCGACCAGGGTTCGCACCCATGAAGCCATGGGTTCGGATCCCCCGATCTCCCAAAAACAGGAGACAGACGCTCAACTCATTCGGCTATCCCGTCTGGTCTATGTGATGATGTTAGGATGTAAAACCCCAATAGTTAATCAAATGGAGAATTATGTGCATTCAGATTTAGTCAATCGCAACCCATTTCCACGCAGAATACCCAATCTAATTGTTTAATAACTCTAGTTAATAAATAGTTAGATTAATAAGCATGGGTTGGGATAACAAGGCTTTATTTCGGGCAGCCCCCAGGGCCATTACATTACTGAGGTGTGGCTTGATGAGAGCTGAAAGGGACCAGGTCATGTGGTGATCAATGTCAAGGGAGATGAGTGAGGTGAGACAAGTGAGCAAGGTGAAGATTAGGTGAAGCGAATAATAATGTAAATTTAATACAGTACACACACGAGCGAGAACCATTCGAAGGCATTGTATAATAAAGCCTTTATATTTTAAGTATTATGCCAGAGGAGATAAAGCCAACAAAAAAAAGGACAATAATATTCACAAATACAAAAACCACGTTATGACATATTTACAACTTGGCTAGGATAGTTGAGAGGATAGAGAAATTCCATTTACCATAGGAGATTTGAGGACAGTTTTAAATTTGTTCACAATGCTGCTTTTGTTAAATCCTCTGGCAATTTGCAAACTTATTCCATAAAGTTGGACTGATATCCCACAAGCACTTAAAGCTGCATAGTCCGATGAAATATCAAATTTTCAAAACCAAACCAATTATCTAGATTTGATTTTACATATCTAACTTAGATACTGATGCACTTATTAAGCATTTGTTTCTGCATAGAAGGCAATACTGAGTCAATTTAACAGAACCTGTTACCGCAGAATCCTATGGTATCAGAGTTTTGCCAAGCTTGCCAAAACGAATTTTCCATGTTTGCACCCAAAATATCTTAGAAGTTTACCATTTAAAATAAAAGTAACTTTGAACTAATGTAAAGTAGATACTAGTGTTCGATCTAATATATTTATCTCAGAAAGAAATACAGAAATTCAAAACCATCGGACTGCAACTTTAATTGCCAAACTGTGTTAGCCACCTTAGCTCTTAATCATCCATTCAATTGGATGTCTCTTTAGAGGTGGCTGCTGGCAAAGTGGCTGGTGGCGCTCCCATATCCCAGCGGAGGTGGGCTGAACTAAAGGTGGCGTTGCACCTGGTTAGTGAGGACTCACGAAATTAATCTGGCCAGCAGCGCTCCATTTGTAATACTGGTGTTGCATATTCTATTGATATACTTAAATATACAGCCCCATTAGCTTCTCCATTAGCCCCATTAGCTTCCAATTAATTTGCCATCATGATGGATCTAGCAAAATGGGGCACTAGAAGCTGTGGTATAGGCGACCACAAACTAGTATATGTAACCAGAAAAAGCTCAAAAGCACAAATCACTATGAATACAAAATGGGCAGGTCCCTAAACAACTACTCAGAAGATACATTAAAAAATAATCTGCACCAAAACATAAACAACATCACACAAAACAGAGATGATGTTGATATCTATTGGGATAACATCATCACAGAAATAAGAAAATCAACTGATGAGATGTGTCCCATAAAGAAAATAAAAATACAAAAAAACCAAGACCGTTGGGGAAACAAAGACCTGCTAACACTCATCACAACCAAAAGTAAACTGGGTGATAATGCAAAGCGCACAGAAACAATAGAAGACAAACTGGTCTACCACATTGCCAGAAACAACTCTCTAAAAGCTGTGAGAACAGCAAAAAAGAAATACATAATAAAGCAGGACAAAGACTGGGGAAGTGACACAAACAAATTCTGGAAAAATGTAAACCTATTATTCCAAAAAAATAACAAAGAAGAGCATACAAACTTCCAAGAAAACGAAGGGGCAATGCTCACAGACAAAGATGCAGCAAACAAACTGAACACACACTTTGCCACAATGGGGCAAAAGCTGTCGGAAAATCTTTTAAAAAGATGGGAAAACAGATCAGGAACTGTGCAGAACGAAATCCCCACCTGCAAAACAGATATGATAGAAGTAAATAAATTAATAAATGACATAGACACGAATAAACCAAGTGGAATAGATGAAATACCAACCAAAATACTGAAAGAGGCACTCCAAGCCATCCCGGCTACCACAGTAGACCTATTCAACATCTCCTTTGAGCATGGGCATTTTTATCTCAGCCTGGAAAATGGCAACCATCACCCCCATTCACAAAAGTGGAGACAAACGAAACATGGGAAACTACAAGCCAATATCAATTCTTCAAACCCCAGGCAAGCTCATTGAATAAGTGTTACAGAGACACATCAATGAACACCTGGAAAAAAACGATATACTAAATGAAAGACAAGGGGGCTTCAGGAAACTGCGCTCCACATCAAAAACAATAGCTAACCTAACAAATGACATAATGGCATCAATGAACCAAAAACAATTAGTTGGAGCAGCCTTCATTGACTTCAGCAAAGCATTTGACACAGTAGACCACAAAATACTACTGGAAAAACTAAAAATCATGGGCATAAAATCCAACACTATGGAATGGATAAAATGCTACCTGAACAACAGGCAACAGGAAACAAAAATAAACAATACACTATCAGACAACCAACCTGTCACATGTGGTGTACCCCAAGGGTCAGTGTTAGGGCCACTACTCTTTATAATCTATATAAATGATCTAGAAAAATGGTTGCAAACTGAATGCCTCCAACTATATGCAGATGACACAGTCATATACGCAAATGGCACCACAGAAGAGGAGGTAATAACTAAACTAAATAAACTCCTACTAAAGCTAGATGAGTGGTGTGAGTCCAACAAAATAGCCATCAACACAAGCAAATCAAAAACAGTACTCTCCTTGCATAAACAAATACCAGAAAGAAAACTACACTGTAAGTTAGTAAACCAAACACTAGAAAATATATATCATTACAAATACCTAGGCCTTGAGTTGGACAGCCAACTAAACTACAACCTATGTATAACTAAAATTATACAAAAAGTAAACCATAAACTGTGGTTATTTGCAAAGCTAAGAGAATACATAACACAAGAAATGTCAAATAAAATCTCCAAGGGCATGGTGCTCCCCTATTTTGACTATGGAGATGTAAACTACATGGGTGCGAGAAAAGAACTACTAAAAAAACTGCAAGCACTGCAGAACAGAGCCCTAAAAGTCTGTCTAAGAGTAGACAAGCTGCACCCCACCTATGACATACACAAAAGAACCAAAGTGAAATTACTAGAAAATAGGAGAATAATTCATTTGAAAACATTAGCATATAGCTATAGTCAAAACAATAAACTCCTAACAAAACCACAAAGGGCTACTAGAGAAAATAATGCACCACTACTAAAGCAGACCAGAAGCCAAATAAAACTCATGAGAGAAACACACTGGAAATGGCTGCCAAGGTGTGGAATGCCCAAATGGTAAAGGAACGACAAATTCCTGACCTAAAAACTTACAAAAAATATCTGTGCAAAATAAGGCTAGGAAACCCCCACTAAGCTGCACCACAAAGGGGCATGTGATATGTCACGACCCACCAGCGGGACACCCAATGGAAGGTAACCATGCCAAAAGTAGCCAGATAACACACCACACAGCTACATACAAGCCTATGATATGTAAATAGGAGTAGGCTAGTCTAGTAATAAGAGTAGAAAAAATAAATACATATATGCCAAGAAAATCCCAAAAAAAACTAACATAGGCTACTAACCATACCAGCCAATTATCTATCTGCTACTGAAATGCAGGCAATCAAATACCTTATCAGCAGCTACTGTGTGGTAAGATAACACCAACACTACAACTGGCCAGCATTGAAAACAAGCCTGGGTACCCGGGCTTATATGCTATGGACAGTATAAATACAGCCTCAATAAAATAAAAAAATTTAAATGTGCTTTTTTTCTAGTGACATTGTTCGCGTGGTGCATTGTATCTTCTTTTGTTTTAAATTAAACTAAATTACCATCATGAGATTGAATATGGTCACAATGTACACAAGGGCCAGTCATGGACAATCATACATGCCCAGCATTTACGATATCTTGGTAGTTCATTTGATTGGAACCTAGGATAACCCAGCTTCCTCATCCCAAACACATTAAATCTAACCTAATCTTGCTAGTCTATATAAATTCATTGGGTATATACATGTATATATATTTGTATATCCTCTCTTAATAATGCCGAGTACCTGGCTAGGTAGCGACAAGTATCAATTTTATAAGTCATTGGTTTGACTCGGCTGGAATTCGAGCTCCCGACCTTCCGCACAGGAAACCTGCCCTCTCCCAATTCGGCAATCGCGTCCGATCCAAGTGCTATGGCACTGACACTAGGTTTTATTAGCTGAATAAATTATTTCACCAAACAAGAATAACAAAAGTAGGCCTACCACCATAGTTCAGTAAATGTGCCCTGTTGGGTCAGATCCAAATATTGTCATGGCATTAATTGGAATTATGACTTATGTCTCAATGGGAACAGTTGTAAAAGCATCGCTATTGAAATAGGATAATGTCTTAATGCACCATTTAATGTGTTAAATGTTGCCAGGATATAAAATCCCGACAAACAAAGTTCATATCGGGATGGGTACCAACTTGTGACAATGCGCACTCATGATCACATTATAGTGCTTACCCTACTGGGAGATCAGACTTGCCGACACCATGACTCAATTTCGCAATAAGTCACATTATGCTAATACTGAGCTAAGGTCATATCAGGACAGGTACCGACTTGTGACAGTGCGCACTCATGGCGACTTTATAGTGCTGTCCCACTGAGAAACCAGGCCACTGGCACCATGACGTGATATCCCACTCAGTCACATTACCCAGACACTGAGCCAACCACTCCTTGCCCTATCCTAATAATGCCGAGCGCCTGGCTAGGAAGCGACAAGTATCAATTGTTAAGTCATTGGTTTGACTTGACCAGGGTTCGAACCCACGACCCCACGATCTACCAGCAGGGGAGACGGAGGCTCTAAGTCATTCGGCCATCCCTTCTGGTCCCCTGCTAAAGCCGGTAACTCAGTGGGATTCCCATGTAATTAGCATTATTATAAGCGCGTGTTTATCCTACCGGACGTCGTTAGAGTATTAATATAATAATAAGCACATGAAAGGCACCCGGTGGACTTATGGCGCCATATTGGATTGACCTGCCCCTGTAAGGAATTGTTTAATTGTTGTTGTTTTGCATCCTATGAACATATAAGTTCATATCAGGATGGGTACCAACTTGGAATAGTGAGCACTCCTGGTGGCTTTATAGTGCTGCCCCTCTGAGAGACCAGGCCAGCAGCACTGTGACCCAATATCCCACTCAGTCATATACATCTAAGATTCTATCAGATATGTGAATGCGAATGTGTAAAAAAAAATGGAAAAGCATGCAAATGCACAGTAGCGCTTCCATATATCTGAATGTGAATGCGAATGTGAATGTGAATGCGAATGCGAATGTGGCAAGTGGATAGCTCCATGGACCGATCGGTGCGAATGTGAATGCGAATGCTCCCCATTTGCCAGAGCACAACAACAGAAACTTTGACTTTCCTTCACAAATTTGTAGAAGGAAAGGTCGAAAATCGCATCACTATCTATGACGCATGCCGCATGCCGCATACAGTGTACATTCCCTACATGCGGTATGCGGTATGTAGTATGCGAATGGCACCGTATGCGGCATGCGGTATGCGGCATGCGGTGAGGTCTCACACGGGGGTTCCTACCTTTATCCACAGAAATAGGAATAGTTATCTATGCTTTGGCAATTTTAAAGGTAGGAACACCCATGTGAGACTAATCACTATGTACACAGCACCACCACCACCACCACCACCACTACCACCACTACTACTACTACTACTACTACTACCACCATATGTTTCCCCTCTGCACACACTAATCACTATGTACACGGCACCCCTCTATGCCTGTGTGTCCCCTCCGCACTCCTGTGTGTGGCCATTCCGTAATGATCAGTCGCCTCTCCTCATCTAAAACTAATGGACACATGTGACTGATGGTTTCTATTCGCATACCACATGCCGCATGCTGCATGCCGCATGCCACATGCCGCACCGATGGCTACATGGACCGATCGAGTTGTCGCATTCGCATTCGCATACCGCGTGTAAGGAATGTAGCCCATAGGCTTCAAGGCGTTTCGATTTTTTGTCGCATTCGCATTCGCATACCACATACCGCATACCGCATACCGCATACCGCGTGCAAGGAATGTACCCTTACCGCGTACCGCGTACCGCATACCGCGTACCGCGTACATGGAATCTTAGCTTTACCCTGATACTGTTCAAACCAGTCATTGTCCTATCCTAGCAGGAGCAGTGCCACGTGCCAGACTAGGAAATGCCAGCCAAATCAAATGAATGACGTATAAAATTGATACCTGTGATTCGAACTCCCGACCTACCCACACGGGGAGCCTGCGCTCTACCGACTCAGCCACTGCATCTGGTGCCAGAGTAGGGACCTCTGCAGGGTGTAATCTATAACTTACTAGCAACATCTAAGGTCATATCAGGACGTGTACCGACTTGTGACAGTGCGCGCTCATGGGGACCTTATAGTGCTGCCCCACTGGGAGACCTAGGCCGCCAGCACCATGACCTGCTATCCCACTCAGTCAAATTATCCTGACACTGAGCCAGCCAGTCCTTGCCCTATCCTAATAATGTTGAGCGCCTGGCTAAGAAGCGACAAGTATCAATTTTTAAGTCATTGGTTTGACTCGACCAGGGTTCGAACCCACGATCCCATGGTCTATCAACACGGGAGGCGGACACTCTAACTCATTCGGCCATCCCGTCTGGTTCCTGGGAATCGATCAAACGGGTTCGAAACCTGGTCGAGTCAAACCAATGACGTAAACATTTATACTTGTCGCTTCCTAGCCAGGCACTTGGCATTATTAGGATAGGGCAAGGACTGGTTGGCTCAGTGTCAAGATAATGTGACTGAGTGGGATATCTGGTCATGGTGCTGGCTGCCAGGTCTCCCAGTGGAGCAGCACCATAAAGTCACCATGAGTGTGTACTGTCATAATTCGGTACCCATTATGATATGACCTTCGTAATTACCAGGAAGTAAAACTCCAACAACAAACCAACCTAGTACAGGAGGTGGGCTCCAACCCCCACCGAGTCAAACCAATGACCTATAGCATGGATACTTGTAGATACAAGATTCACCCCGTACTGCTGCAGTAGGGGTGCAAACCAACCCTATGTAAAAGCTGTCGAAAATGCGGGTCAAAGAATTGAGAGCCTAATTTCACAATCTAAGAAGCAACAATTATTCTTTAGATATGTCTTATTGATAGCCCGTTACCTTTGAGTTGAAAAATATAATATAATATCTAGTTTAATAAGATTTAAAAGTGAAATCGATGGCGTTCTGCGGCCGCCATCTTGTCTTTTTGCATTCTCGCCCATTTCACCAACTCTGTGCCTATATGGGTAGCCATTTGATACTGGAGACACAGTTTCTACTTCATGTTCCATACTAAACCTATTTTCGCCTGTATTTAGACTACGTTGTCGTTCTCCCATGTACAAGTACCGGGTGAATCATTTATCTAGGATACTTGTCGCTAGCTATCCTGGTGCTCGACATCAACAGGATATTACAAGGACTGGTTTGCTCAGTATCAGGCTAATTAATGGGTTTTTGAAAGTTTTTTTTAAATTATGGTTTATTTACCCTGACTAGAATAGTTCATGATAGACCTTGCTTTCAATGCTGAACAGCTCCAGTCATTAGTTTGTGGTTAAATTATTAGTTTGTGGGATATCGGGTCATTGTGCCGGTGGTTTATTATCCCAGTGACACTTCGGTTCATAATACCCCAGACTGCCTGTGCCTGCCAGAATCGGTCAAAGTTTGTAATAGTCGCACTCGGCGCAGTGAAGCTGCGCATGAAATAATCGACTTTCTGACTGAGTGAATATAATCGCTAAAGTCCCCCGCCTCGCGCATGCGTGCATACAGGCATGTCTGGTACAAGCGAAGGGATGAGCTTACTTCTCAGCAGTCTGCAACAATTGACACAAGGTGTGAATAGGCCGCAGTTAAATGCATCACAATGATTTATTTGCTATGGTTTAACTTTGCTTTAATTTCGGCATGGGAACGGGACGCAGCTCATGCAGTAGAAGGTCCACGTGTGAAGGGGTGGGTCATCCGATCGATCCTGCTCAGTGGACACATTTGCAGTTTGGGCTATTTTCCTTTCCAACCAGTGGTCCAGAACTGGTTCATCAAAGGATGTGTGGTATGTGCTGTCCTGTCTGTGGGAAAGTGCATGTAAAAGACCCTTTGCTGCTTATCAGCAGCAGGTTTCCTCCAAAGAAATATGTCAGAATGACCATATATTTGATGTCCAATAGCCGATGATGAAAACCAATGTGCTCTAGAGGCTTATACAGCATATATGCAATAACACACACATTCACACCCACACACACTCATACACACACAAACGCACACACACTCACACCCATTCAAACGCACACACTCTCATACACATCCAAACGCGTACACACTCAGTCATACACGTAAATGTAAATCCAGATCATCAGATCCCAGCCGAATCAAACCACTGTCTTATAAAATTGATACTTGTCACTACCTAGCCTGACCCTCGGCATTAGTAGTATATGACAAGGACAGGATACTGTGACTGTATGGGATATTGGTTCATGGTACCGGTGGCCTGGTATTCCAGTGGGGCAGCACTATAAAGGCACCATGAGTGTGCACCGTCACAAGTCAGTATCCATCCTGATAACTGATATGATCTAAAGCCCTGTTCACACGGGGAATGTAAATCGATTCATAGAAAGCGACTTGCCTAGTTCGCCTCACATTTCTCGTGTGAACGGGTGTCTGATGCGGATTAGGGCTGATTCGACTCACGTGATGCGGATCGTGTAGACCACCTAAGCGAGGTAGTCTACGTGAGGCGATTTCTCTGATTCGATTTATTTTGCCCGTGTGGACGCACTGAGGCGGATTAAGCACCTCACACGCATGCGCAGTCGAGACCTTAGTTTGTTGACTTTCCGGTCGATCAGAAGCGCATATTATATAATTTAATTAATGAAACCGCTATCTACGCACAGATATTTTTTTCATCATTTATTTTTAGGGTTTCACTGCCCAGCAGAAGTTTTGACCGTTCCAAACCAATACTTTTCAGTCATTACATATGTAGGTCGAACCCACACTCTCTGGTGCCGGCGTCGTCGAACCCAAAATGGCGCTGGTTAGTCCTGACTTGCTCATGCGCAGCATTCGATTTCCGGCCCAAGTACTGCCCGTGTGAACGGGCCGCTAATTCGCCTCACCTGATTCGATTTGTCTAGTTCGCCTCACATTTTGCCCGTGTGAACAGGGCTTAGGATGTTGATAGAATGCAAAACAACAAACAAATCTAGACGTGCCTCCACACACACACCCACACACACATTCTCACCTAAACCACCATCATCTCTGAGCAAGGACAATCCCTCTTGCTCACCTGTAATGCAAATCTAGACTCACTCCCACACTCCCACACTCCCACACTCCCACACTCCCACACTCCCACACTCCCACACTCCCACACTCCCACACTACCACACTACCACACTACCACACTACCACACTCCCACACACACTCACCACACTCACTCCCACACTCCCACACACTCCCACACTCCACTCCACACTCACCCACACTCCCACACTCCCACACTCCCACACTCCCACACTCCCACACTCCCACACTCCCACACTCCCACACTCCCACACTCCCACACTCCCACACTCCCACACTCCCACACTCCCACACTCCCACTCCCACACTCCCACACTCCCACACACTCCCACACTCCCACACTCCCACACTCCACACTCCCACACTCCCACACTCCCACACTCCCACACTCCCACACTCCCACACTCCCACACTCCCACACTCCCACACTCCCACACTCCCACACTCCCACACTCCCACACTCCCACACTCCCACACTCCCACACTCCCACACTCCCACACTCCCACACACTCCCACACTCCCACACTCCCACACTCCCACACTCCCACACTCCCACACTCCCACACTCCCACACTCCCACACTCCCACACTCCCACACTCCCACACTCCCACACTCCCACACTCCCACACTCCCACACTCCCACACTCCCACACTCCCACACTCCCACACTCCCACACTCCCACACTCCCACACTCCCACACTCCCACACTCCCACACTCCCACACTCCCACACTCCCACACTCCCACACTCCCACACTCCCACACTCCCACACTCCCACACTCCCACACTCCCACACTCCCACACTCCCACACTCCCACACTCCCACACTCCCACACTCCCACACTCCCACACTCCCACACTCCCCCACGCTCCCACGCTCCCACGCTCCCACGCTCCCACGCTCCCACGCTCCCACGCTCCCACGCTCCCACGCTCCCACGCTCCCACGCTCCCACCCTCCCACGCTCCCACGCTCCCACGCTCCCACGCTCCCACGCTCCCACGCTCCCACGCTCCCACACTCCCACACTCCCACACTCCCACACTCCCACACTCCCACACTCCCACACTCCCACACTCCCACACTCCCACACTCCCACACTCCCACACTCCCACACTCCCACACTCCCACACTCCCACACTCCCACACTCCCACACTCCCACACTCCCACACTCCCACACTCCCACACTCCCACACTCCCACACTCCCACACTCCCACACTCCCACACACCCACACACCCACACTCCCACACCCACGCACCCACACGCCCACGCGCCCACGCACCCACGCACCCACGCACCCACACACTCACACCCACGCACCCACGCACCCACGCGCCCACGCACCCACGCACCCACGCACCCACACACTCACACACTCACACACTCACACTCACACACTCACACACTCACACACCTGCACACCACCAGCAAAACTGAGTAAGCACAGCGCTTCTTACTGTAATGCAAATCTAGACCTCCCCCCCCCCCCCACACTATAATGCAAATCTAGACCTCGCCCCCCCCCCCCCACACACACACACTCATCCGCAAAGCCAAGCAGGAAACCGCACGTGCACGCATTTGAACACACACACTACACACGACACACGACACTACACTACATGGCTCAGACTCTCATTTGACTGCCAGCTCAACCTTCATTCAGACGCAATCAATCATGCTGCAAAGTGGAGTCGGTCTGTGTACGTCACGCACTCCACGACAGGCTACCGCAGGCGGTCGGTTGCCGCTTCCAAGGCACGAGTAGGCGTTGTTTCAAACGTTTACCATGGACCATTGAGTGACAGATATCAACATTGGCGTTTACTACGATGGCCCACTGTTTATCGGGCAACACCCGTGCCTAGCAGAGATAGTTCTGAACAGTGGCCGCAATTAGAATACATTATTAGAGGGGCAATTTGTGATACCCGATACTCCCCTCACCACATACACGCATCATCATCATCATCATCATCATCATCACTCCCATAGCCGCGAGGGTCGATGGGGAACCACAAATGACTTTGCAACCAGCCTTCTTCATTTGTCGCCGTTCTCCACTGCCCTCTGGGACTGGCCCAACTTCTGAACAGGACCAATTTGATGTTCATTTTGGATACCTGCGGGTTCATCTGTATAATCCAGACCGAGGTTTGGCTTTCGGTCAGCTGACCACCACTTGTCGTCATCTAAACCTTCCCTGTATGCAGTCATATATGTGTACATATAATTATATAAACATGTATATAACGGGACAACTTCATCATTGCTGACAAGATCATCACCACGTACACTTTACTACTTAGCGAGGGAACCGAACGCTAATTGTGCTCGGAGAGCCAAAGTGACAACTAATGTACTCCAATCTCCAAGCATGTGCTATTATATATAATAAACTTCTACTTGAAATTGTCAAATAAGTGGCTTTTGGAGGAACATTCTGGAGCTAGTTACTCCATTGCAAGGATGGATATGGATTATTGATGAACTGTTGACTCTGTTCTCAAGTTGCGAAGAGGGATAAAGTTGTTTGAATTGTGTTTGGCGAATAGGAGGACATCGCCGTATGAGTTGTGTGCTCTGAGATTGCCAGGGCAATACCGTGCTTGAAGAGTGACAAAACAATACTGTAGTTGGAGACTAACAGGGCAATGATGTGCAGGGAGAGTGACAGGGCAGTACTTAGATAAAAAATTCACCCCGAACTTCCAGTACACGGGTGAAGACTAGCCTTATATAAAAACAGTCGAAAAATCGGGCTAATGAAATGCATCTTTATGAGGGCTTAATTTCACAATCTAAGAAGCAACATATATTCTTTGTATATGACTTCATATTTACCCGCTACTTTTGAGTTGGAAAATACAATAAAACATATACTTTAATGCAATTTAAAAGTGAAATCGACGGCGTTCTCTGGCCGCCATCTTGTCTTTTTGCATTCTCTCCCATTTCACCAACTCTGTGCTGATATAAGTAACCATTTGACACTGGTGCCAGGCATTCTGCTTCTTGTTCCATATTAAAGCTATTTTCGCCCGTATTTAGACTACGTTGTCGTTCACCCGTGTACTACAACATTAGTACCGGGTGAATCTTTTATCTAGGCAGTACTGTGTGTGGAGAGTGACGGCAGTACTGTGTGTGGAGAGTGACAGCAGTACGGTGGGTTGAGAGTGACAGGGCAGTATTGAAGGTGGAGAAGTACGGCTGTGCTGTGTGTGGAGAGTGACGGCAGTACTGTGCGTGGAGAGTGGCAGGGCAGTACTGTGCAGAGAGAGTGACGGAACAATACTGTACTTGGAGACACACAAGGCAGTACTGTGGGTTGAGAGTGACAGGGCAGTCCTGTAGGTGGAGAGTGGCCAAGCAGTACTGTGCAGGGAGAGTGACGGAACATTACTGTACTTGGAGACAAACAAGGCAGTACTGTGGGTTGAGAGTGACAGAGCAGTAGGCCTACTGCAGGTGGAGAGGTACGGCAGTACTGTGTGTGGAGAGTGACGGCAGTACTGGGCGTGGAGAGTGACAGAGCAGTACTGTGTGTGGATACCGACATAATAATTCTGTACTTGGACACAAACAGGGCAATACTGTGGGTGGAGAGTACAGAATAATACTCTGCTTGGTGAGTGACAGGGCAGTACTGTGCGTGGAGAGTGACAATGGTGTTGACATACTATGAGAAGGTGGTGAGGGTGCTGCAGAAGCCGGCTGAAGAGCGGAAACACTTCGAGCTGCTCAACATCGAATACTGGTTCCGGTCCAAGTCGAAGCTGCTGTTCAAGGACGTTCCTCAAGGTTAATGACGCTATTTTGGTGATATTATTTCCTTTCAGCACTGAGCAAGATATGTTTATTTAGTGATCGTTGGGACCACTAAATGGATATAAGTAGATAGAGATATTTGTTCTCCGAACACAATCTGTTGATTGATTAGCTGAACTGCAAAAGTGAGGGAAAAGGAAATATTCCGTTATACGGCATAGGGGGAATGCAAATGTTCTATATACTGACCGGTGTACATGACCAGGTGCATGTATGTATATATATGTATGGGTTGGTGGTACCTGAGTGGGATGTAAATAGACATAGTGGTGCTGGCAGGTCTGGGTGTGAGTGCACTCAGGGCCTACCCCCTCTGCTGGGATAGGGATCCCCACACTCAAAGGTCAAGGTTGGTAGTGGCCATGGGGCCATAGAGCTTGTGGTGCCTACATAACCACATATTCCAGCCTTAGCTTTCACACAGTGTTGCTTCTTACGGAGAATATCAATAATCGTAATAAGTATTATTCCGTTCCGTATCTTTATAGAACCGGTCGGAACCGGGTGAAACCAGTCTGTGCTGGTCAGAACCGGTTACAACTAGTTAGAACTGGTTTTATCCAGTTTTAACCAGTTTAACCAGTCAGAACGAGTCAGAACCGGTCAGAACCAGTCAGGACCAGTTTGAACCGGCCAGTCAGAACCGGACAGACCCAGCTTGAACTGGTTTGAACCTCTCTGAACCGGTTTGAACCGGTTAGAATGGCTTAGAACCTGTTAGAACCAGTTTAAACCAGTTTGAGCCTGTCAGAAGCGGTTTGACACAGTTTGAACCGGTTTGAACCGCTCTGAACCGGTCTGAACCGATTAGAACGGGTTAGAATGAGTTAGAACCATTTTAAACCAGTTGAACCAGTCTTAACCAGTCTTAACCAGTCTTAACCCGTATTAACCAGTCTTAACCAGTCTTAACCAGTCTTAACCAGTCAGAACCAGTCAGAACCAGTCAGAACCAGTCAGAACCATACTTGGACCAGTTTGAACCGGCCAGTCAGAACCAGTCAGACCCGGTTTGAACTGGTTGAACCGGTGTGAACCGGTTAGAACCGGTTAGAACCGGTTATAACCAGTTGGAACTGCTCTCCGAGCACGAGGACCCGGGTAGCTGGTCAGCAGCAGGTCATATGTATAAACTAAGTCGGAAGCGGTGGGAAGTGGTGGGAAGCAGTGGGAAGCGGTGGGAAGCGGTGGGAAGCGGTGGGAACTGGTGGGAACCGGTGGTAATGGTAGACGAGGAAAGTAGAGCTAAAACAGCTACCAAAACTCATATTGGACTGTTTCAATTTAAACGCATGCAGTTTGGAATAACTAATGCACCAGCTGTTTTCCAAAGAATGATGAATGTTATTTTCTCAGCATTTTTGGGAAAATCTTGTTTGAATTATTTAGATGATGTTGTGGTATCATAGTGAATGAATCTGGACCCTTAGAGCGAAAATATGATCCAGGATACATTGTAGTTAGATCACGGGGTTCAGTGGTAACCATGGTAGGGCCTAAAAATGATCGAAAAATTATTAATCGAGAAAAGGTTTGAATAGTCGATTCTAAAATTAGTTGGGATGATTTGGCACCTAGATTAACTCATACGGAGAGGTTAAAAGGGAGGAGGCAACCTTTGCCATTCGATCCAATTGTTTCTGGCCAGGATAAACGAGGGGTATGCGTGGAGAGTGGGAGGGCAGTACTGTGCAGAGAGAGTGACAGAACAATAATGTACTTGGAGACAAACAAGGCGGTACTGTGGGTTGAGAGTGACACCTGATAAACTGGCAAAATTGCAGGATCAGTTCCGACTGTTCCTGTGGCACAGAAATGCCACAAAACTTGAGTTTGAAAGCTTGGCAGATGTGTTGGCACACTGCTGTAAAGTCTTTAATGGTGGCCGCACCTTCTCACGCTGGGTATACGACCTGGTCGCATAAGCAAAAAACGTGACCACAGTTGAATGAGGAATTCTGCCTAGACTTAAAATGGTGACTGGAATTCACGGCCACTTTCAATGGAAAAGCCAACATCATTCGGCCAATGAATGCATGTCCGTCTATAGTGACTCATCGCTATTCGGGTTTGGTGCTATCCACTCCAGTGATTGGAGAGCCAGTGCTTTTTAATTTGGAGATACGAAGGCATTGCAGGGGTGGCTAGGGCACCACTTCGAGGAAGCTAGGGATGTTGGTTGCAGAACCGACAACATTAATGTTCTTGAGCTATGGCCCATCTTGGTGGCAGTGCGCCGGTGGGGCCAGCTATGGTCAGATAGAACCCGGGTGTACATCACAGACAACACCCATGTCCGTGCCACTCTTAACTCAGGTAGGAGCAGAAATAAAACCACCATGAGATGGCTACGACTCATATTCTGGATGTCGATCCAGTACAACTTTGATGTACAATCGGTATATATAAGCACCCATGACAATGTAGTGTGTGATAGCCTGAGCCGGCTTGGCGAATTTAAGAACATTGCAAGGGTGAGAGACGCAGACATGACAGGGGCCATGTGCTGTCATGACCTATTTCATTGTTAATCCAGACTGGGACAGACTCCGGATGGAATGTGGGGACTTTGAAGAAGCCTATTAAACCACTACGACCAAACAGACCTGGTCGGTCCAGGTGAAAGCCTACCTGGAGTTCTGTGAGTTTTTTACTGACAACGTTGAACTGTATCCCTGCCCACCCGATCAACTATGTATGTATATGTCATTCCTCGCTCGGAGGATGTTAGTGCACTGAATAACTAACTTAAAGACTTGGGCTGCGTGCCAATAGATTATACTAATCATCGCATAAAAAAGTGTAGGTCTGGTATACGCAGGACGTTGGGAGATGCCGCTAACCAGGCTCCTCCCCTGCTACCATACCAGCTAGTAAGATTATTCCCAGTTATGTTCCTTATACCAGGACATACGGCGCTCCGGGTGGCCATACTATTATCGTTTAGGGCCTTGCTCAGAAAGTGCCATGTTTCAGATTTGGAGTCAGCCCTGCTCAGGTCAGACTTCACTATCTACAGGTGGGGGATGATGATCCGGGTGTGGTTGTCAAAGACCATTAAGTACCATGAGCGAGTTCACCAAATACTGGTGTCAACCGTACCCAATCCGGCCTTGTGCGAAGTTTATTGGGTACGTAGACACTTTGCAGAAGTAGCAACCCCGAGGGGCACGCCTTCAGGATACCAAGGCTCAGTTTGTCGATATCTATGCCGTACTAATTTTATCTGTCGTCTTTAAAATACTTGTGGGCGCGAGTGGGCCTGCTGCATGCAAAATTTACTACCCACAGCCTCCCGAGGGGAGGAGCCACTTTCTTGAGGCTATGCGGAGCCTCGATCCTTGAGATAAAAGAAAGGGGCGACTGGAAGTTGGACGCTGAGTTTGATTACTTGAGAGCACCAATTGAACAGAGATTAGCAGCTGACATAGGTGTGACTGCTCTACTAGCGAACGAGCTGAGATAATCCTTGTGTTTGGGTGTGTTTGGGCCTTTAGAGGTAACTGCCAGAGTTTATCTTGTCCAACTATATGTGTGTATACTTGTCTATCCGGAAGATATAAATAATGTGTGGTATAACTAGTTATGCTAATATTATTTAGGCTGTAGGGGGCCTATCGTGCAGCTATCCTGTCCGATGGAGCCTGATGCCTGCATCAGCCAATTAGGGCAAGGGGCGACCGCGGAGGTGTTGACATCCGCTGCTACCACCTCTAATCTGCGTCCAGTCAGTTGGAAATTTGACTTTATTGTTTGATTGATTTGATTTGTTTGCTTACGTCTTAAGATGTTGACTCTTGATTCTTGTAATTGACTTGTGATTGATTAAACAGAGGGGTCTTTAGAGGTACCAGCCAGAGTTTATCTCATCCAATTACATGTGTGTTTACTTGTCTATCCGGAAGATATAAATAATACAAAATGAAAAGCTGCCGATCATTGCTTAAAGTCGCATAACTCGATGTTCACAACAGATGTTTGAGATAGATATATTAGCCTGATCGTTGTAACTTACTTTACTTCAGTTTCAGGTAACTTTTAATTAAACCAGACTTGAAGTACGCAGAACGGGCACCCATGTAATCCAACCTACCATATTGCAACCGGACGTGGTAGCCGAATAGGTAGAGCACAAGCTTGCCGTGTGGGAGGTCGGGAGTTCTAATTCCAGCCGAGTCAAACTACTAACTTACTAAAATGATACTTGTTACTTCATAGCCTGTCATTCGACATTACTAGGATCGGGGGAGGACTGGTTAGCTCAGTGCTAGGATAATGTGACTGAGTGGGATATCATGTCATCGTGAGGCAGCACTATGAGTATGCACTGAGAGACCAGGCCACCGGTATCATCATAAAGTGGTACCCGTCCTGATATGACCATAGATATTGCTAGGATGTAAAACCCAAACAAAACAAGCAAACAACCCATATTGATTGGCTTTAATCAAATGCAGTTCAATTCCATTAAAACCTCACATGCATAATTAGATAAAAAGATTCACCCTGTACTTGTGGTACACGCGTGAACGACAACATAGTCTAAACACGGGCGAAAATAGCTTTAGTATGGAACAGGAAGTAGAATGCCTGCCTACAGTATCAAATGGTTACTTATATCGACACAGAGTTGGTGAAATGGGAGAGAATGCAAAAAGACAAGATGGCGGCCATCGAACGCCATCGATTTCACCTTTAAATTCTATTAAACTATATGTTTTATTATATTTTTCAACTCAAAGGTAGCGGGGAAATATTAAGACATATAAAAAGAATAATTGTTGCTTCTTAGATTGTGAAATTAGGCTCTCATTTCATTTCCCCGCTTTTCGACAGCTTTTATATAGGGTTGGTATTCGCCCGTGTACTGCAAGTACAGGATGAATCCTTAATCTAAGGCATAACATGATCCCTAAGGATATAATCGATTAATCAACTCGGGTCACCCGAGCCACCTTTTGGCGCATGCGCACATCATACAGACTTGGGTCGAATAATCAAATACGCTTCTCCACTCTCAGGGTGGAACAAATGGTGGCTTAATCCAAAACCTTTTTTTCTTTTAAATAACCGATAAAACTACAGCAAAATAGGATTTAAAGTTTTTTATGATGGCAATGTTTAATTATATTTCCATTTCATTAATCTAGGTTATTAAAAAAAAAAAAATGTATGACTGGTACTGGTGGCTGTTCTCCTGCAGGACGGTACAACCGCAAATGTGACTCATCGCTCATAGCCAACCCCAGCCAAGAGGTGGGTTACTGAGGCCAGATTGCTTTGCACACGGCACATGTTTTTGTCGACTCTACTCACGGTGTTCGATTTGAAATTCTGATGACTCGGGTGACTGGAGTCGCCCAGGTCGTGTTAATCGATTACTGCCCTAAGAGGCCCTGACCCGACTCAGCCTCGAGTAGATCATAAAGAACTCCCAGAGAACACTGTAGCTATTAAAGTCCATCCATTCGCAGTCATTTTCAAAGGTCATAGTCTGTAAATATTCAAAGTTGCCTTGGTCGTGTTAGGGGCCGTCTAAAGTTGTCATTATTTGTCCGGTCGAACAAAGCGTAAAACCGGGAGAAGGGGGTGGGGGTGGGGGGGGGGGGGGTGTCAGTCAAGTATGACTTTTGTTGTTTAATAAAATGTTGATAGGCAATATAAATCTTCAAGAATAAAAACACCAGGAAGTCTCACTAAAAACATATGAAAGAAAGGAAGGTCCAGTTCCAGTGTACGATTGTTGAATAAATTGTCATGATCATACATATGGTATAAATGAGAGACAAATAAGTGTTCACACTTCCTGTCTACCAATCACTATATCACTA
This sequence comes from Branchipolynoe longqiensis, assembly GCA_030323885.1. Lineage (NCBI taxonomy): Eukaryota > Metazoa > Annelida > Polychaeta > Phyllodocida > Polynoidae > Branchipolynoe > Branchipolynoe longqiensis. The sequence goes on along the minus strand of CM059190.1, from coordinate 83,807,702 downwards.
TATAACCCCATTAAACCAAGCTCGGTTAAACCAAACGATCGGTTAATCCAAACTTTTTTCAGCAGCCCGGCAAAATACTACCATTTATCATATAATAAAGTTGGTTAAACCAAAGTCGGTGAATGCAAATTATCGGTTAATCCAAACAAAATTGTCGGACCCCAGGCCACTCCGGTATGGTTAAACCAAACTTTCATGTGGTTATAAGGTCATCTGAGACCCCACTGACTTTTTTATATGATAAATGGTAGCATTTTGCCAGGCTGGCGATAAAAGTTTGGTTTAACCCATCATTTGGTTTAACAGAGCTTGGTTTAATGGGGTTATACTGTACATACATAAAAAACAATAATAAACGTGTCCACATACATTGAGTAAGCATGTATTGCACATGTAATATGCAAAGTCAAAGTCAAAGCTCGGTCAAGCACATTTCTAGGGTTCCTTCAAGTTTGGTTTAACGGGGTTATACTGTAGTCAGTACATGAGCTCCACTACCACGCGATAGCTGCAGAGACCACACCGCACACCTACGCAGTTACACTGCACTAGGTGGCGCCACGCTAGCCACCGGGCGCTGCCCTGACTGGGCTGCCCTCTACTGCGTGTGGCTAGCATTCCCCCCACCCACCTATAGACCTATTTCATATGACGTCAGCATAGGTATTTAGGTCAGTGCGCGCACCTTTTGGCTGCAGGACGACACTCTGTCACACAGCAAACTCAATAGCTATGAGCAATCTTTATACAGAAAAAATGAAATATCTCTAAAACCACACCAGCTAGACACAAACCACTTGGAACACATATAGAAAACATATTGAACGAATAGATTCTATTAAATTCACAAGGTTACGGTTCCGCATTTCTATTAATTTTAAATAAAGTAGACGTTTTGCACTGCGTGTGCCTGCAAACTCAGTGTATTGTCAATGGGCGTGAGCAATCTTCATACAGAAAAAGTGAAATATCTCTAAAACCACACCACGTAGACACAAACTGTTTGGAACACATATATAAAACATATTCAACGAACAGATTATATTAAATTTATATGGCTAGGGTTCTGCATTTCTATTAATTTTGAATAAAATAAACGTTTTGCACTGCACGTACCAGCAAACTCAATGGCAGTGTGCCTGCACGCGCATACACAATGTTTATAAACATTGAAAGGGGTCTATAGAGGCGATGTAGGACCTAGCTAGTTAGGGGCGGGTCACTTGACTGTGGACGCATCTGTGAGCGTACATGGACTTATCATTCATCAGTGAGTGACTGAGTGCGTGAAAGATTCTGGAACGGCCGTACAGCGACCTATCACAATATTGATTTGTTTGTTTGTTTTACGTCCTAGCAACATCTAAGGTCATATCAGGATGGGTACCGACTTGTGACAGTGCCCACTTATGGCAACTTTATAATAGGCCTACTGCCCCACTGGGAGACCAGGCTGCCAGCACCATGACCTGATATCCCACTCAGTTACATTATCCTGACACTGAGCCAACCAGTCCTTGTCCTATTCTAATAATGCCGGGCGGCTGGCTAGGAAGCTACAAGTATCAATTTTTAAGTCATTGGAATTGACCACATATTTATGTACACACCCAATCAAATGCTTAACACTGTGAGTTTGAGTAACTTGGGGGTTTTACGCCATGTCCAAAGGTTTAAAACCATTTCAATCAATTATTTTTCAAATGCATTTTTTTCTGTAGTAAAATCTTCTTCAGTAAAAGTTTACCCACTTTTTGTCAATTATGTAAAACATGCGTATTGTAATGGCCCATGGCCTTCCTCCTCACACTGCCACTCACACATGGAAGAACGCCAAGATCCAATATAAGTACGCTTCAACTTGGTTTATTAAACCTTTCTGCTCTCCGTGGCATCCACAGTCAACTCACCCACCCCCTCACTCGCCGGATCCCATGTCGACTCTATAGGTGGGTGGGGGGGGTGAGCTAGCCACACGTAGTAGAGGGCTAGCCTGCCGCCACCTAGCACAGTTCAGTGTAACTGCGTAGGTGTGTGGCGTAGTCTCCGCTGCTACCACATGGTAGTCTGGCTCATGTACAGACTACTACAATATTCTTGTCTTTATGTTCTGTAGTAAAATGTTGGAGGGAGGGGTGGGGGGTTCTGGAAAAGTAGTACTCATTTGTACGACCCTGAAAATGTTTCCCACTTTGAGCAGCCCCTTAGCGTCCCTTCAAATATGGCGTCTGACCTCTGTTGACTTCCCCTTGTTCATATAGGCCTGCTTTGTTTGATCGACAAGTAGGTTGGTTGTTGGAGTTTTACGTCCTGGCAATACCTAAGGTCATATCAGGATGGGTACCAACTTGTGACAGTGATATAGAGAGATACTGGTTTGTTTGTAACCTTACGGCGGTTACCGGTTGCAGAACTGCAACATTATAGAGATCGGCCCAATCTTTGGTTGAAGAATAATCTTCTGGTAGGACGGTTGTAGAAGCTGGGGGATGTCTTTACAATGATTAAACGACTAGTCGTTAGGGTGGTCCAGAATCTCCGGTCCGGCGGTAGCACAACACTTGTATCCAGCAGACAGCAGCAAGGGTTTCCGAGGAAGGGCGGGTAAAGATGGGTCCAGCGGTTCCAGCAACGAGAACAAAGCGAGGGAAACCTAAAGGTAAAGGGCTCCACGCAAGCACACAACTCCCTTGGTCAGGGGGAGAAGTATGCCTGGGAGGAAAAAAAAGGGTAGAGTCTAGGAAAGAGAAATGAGGAGAGTTGAGTCAATGGACCAGGTCTATTTGCTCTATGGCGACCATCCAGCATACCAAAGACACGACAGAGTAAGAGTAGAAAGTGAAATGCTGCCGGGCTCCCCCTCCTGGAACTCTTTTCAAACATATCAAGGAGGAGCAAGGCCAGCAGAGAGGAGATAGAGAGAGGTGTGGACGAAGTGCGGTCCGGATAGCAAGTCTGTGACAGTGCGCACTCATGTTGACTTTATAGTGCTGCCCCACTGGGAAATCAGACTGCCAGTACCATGACCAACTCAGTCACATTATCCTGACACTGAGCTAACCAGTCCTTGTCCTATCCTAATAATGCCGAACGCCGGGCTAGGAAGCGACAAGTATCAATTTTGTAAGTAATTGGTTTGACTCAAAGGGAGGGCGACATGCTTTTTTTTGTTTACAAGGCTGCCATGGGGTTTGAGGCAAACTTACAGGTCCTATTCCCCCACCACCACCTTCACCACCACCCACATTTCCCACCACCACGCACACTGTGAAATCCGGTACTATACTTTTCATTGCAAATGATGTAACCCGACCTGAACCATTACCCTTTTCCTCTTTATTTTTCTTTTGTCTCTTTCCCCCTTTTTTTCTTCTTCTTTTAACCTCCTACAAAGCCAATAAACCAAACCAAGCAGATTGTTGCAGAAGGGTGATTAATAAATATAAATGTGACATTAGAGCGCTTTTGCTAATTAGTTAATTAATAGTTTGTGTCAGTCCTAGGACATCAACCTCAACAATCTACGGTCATATCAAGGCGGGTACACTCATGACTTTTATAGTGCTGCCCCAATGGGAGCCCCGGCCACCAGCACCATGACCTGATATCTCACTCAGTCACAGTATCCTGACACATTGAATAGGAAGAACGCGCTCTTGTCCGTTCAGCTTTCCCCTCTGGTTACATTCGAGATCAGTTTGTTTATTTGTTGTTCTTTTACATCCTAGCAATATCAAACATCATATCAGGACGGGTACCGACTTGTGACAGTACACACTCATGGCGAGTTTATAGTTGCTGCCCCACTGGGAGACCAGGCCGCCAGCACCATGACCCGATATCCCACTCAGTCAGATTATCCTGACACTGAGCCAACCAGTCCGTGCCCTATCCTAATAATGGCGAGCACCTAGCTAGGAAGTGACAAGTATCAATTTTTAAGTCATTGGTTTGACTCGACCAGGGTTCGAACCCACGATCCCATGGTCTACCCACATGGGAGACGGGATGGCTGAATGAATTAGAGCCTCCGTCTGGTTACATTCGAGATCAGATCCGAATGCTGCTTGGTGTCGGTCATGTTACCTTGTCTAAAAAGAGTGTGACCCTTCTAACCTTGGTTTACATTTCACAAGAATGTGTTCATTGTATCAGGTTGAGTAGCCCAGCACATTGTGTAGTTAGTTGTCTTTGACGTCCATTAGCCGATGATATAAATCAATGTGCTCTAGAGGCATCGTACAATTTTTTTTTAAAGCTTTAGTTGTTTGTGTAGTAGTCTGCATTGATCTCTCAGACAGAGAGCCACATCGACCCGTGTGCATGCATAGAGTGATAGCATCAGGAAGGTTAGATGGCGTAGTGGTTAAAATGCTAGCCACCGAATGACATGCGATTTAACTTCGAGTCCCACTCTAGGTACCAAATTTACCCTAGATAAAAGATTCACCCCGTACTGACAGTACAGGGGTGAAAACCAACCCATTAGAAAAGCTGGCGAAGAATTTCGACATGCTGGGGAAATTAATTGAGTGAATAATGTCTTAATTTAAGAAGCAAAATATATTCTTTATATATGTTTTTATATTTACCCGCTACCTTTGAGTTGAAAAATATAATAAAACATCTAGCTTAATCAGATTTAAAAGTGAAATCGACGGCGTTCTATGGCCGCCATCTTGTTTTTTTGCATTCTCTCCCATTTCACCAACTCTGTGCCTATATAAGTATCCATTTGATACTGGAGGCAGGTATTCTACTTCCTGTTCTATACTAAAGCTATTTTCGTCCGTATTTACACTACTTTGCCTTCACCCATGTACCAAACGTACCGGTGTGGCGGTTTCAGCGTGTTCCCGTGCTCAGACGTGTACCTCGCTTCTGTGCATGCGTCAGAATCTAATAAACATGGCCGTAATCGATTAACACTACCCGGGCGACTCGGGTCATCCCAGTCGTCAGAATTTCAAATAGAACACAGCGAGTGGAGTCGACAAATACACGTGCTGTGTGCAAAAAAAGAATAACTTAGATTAATTAAATGGAAATATAGGTAAACTAGGCCATCATAAAATACTTTAAATCCTATTTTGCTGTATTTTTTATCGGTTATTAAAAAAAATACATATATTGTCCACCCGAGCGCGGAGAAGCATATTCGATTATTCGACCCGAGTTTGTAGGATGTGCGCATGCGCCAATAAGTGTCTCGGGTGATCCGAGTTGATGCGAAATCCGCGCATGCGCAGAAGCAACGGGACATGGCTGAGCACGGGAACACGCTGAAACTGCCACACCGGGTGAATCTTTTATCTATATTTACCCTTGTTTTGCATCGCCCCCATAACACTGGTTTCCATGACCATGATCTTGTACAAGTTACACACTGTATGGTCGCTGACCCTTCCCTGGTATATATATATTTACATACATATATACATATATACATATATATATATATATATATAGGTAAGTGCATTGCGTGTATGTGTGCAATCATGAACATTAAATGACTTACGGACATAAACCATTTAAAGCACTTGCAATTCCAGGTAGATGAGTGTAGTAGTCTGCACTGATCTCTCAGACAAGGAACCGCATAGACAGGTAGGCACGGATAGGGTGAGCACATCGTGGAGCCGAGATAGTATAATGGTTAGAATGCTAGATCCGGAATGGCAAGAAGTGTTAGTTCGAATCCCACTCTAGGTGCAATGTTTCCCTTTGGTTCCATCACCCCACGACAGTTGCGTTCACAGGTTGCCATGGACCTTGATCACGTGATCAGACCGGAAGTGAAACTGTCGGGACAACTGTATAAACATGGATTCCTACAGCGCAACAAATTTACAACGCTATGTGTTTGTAATGCACTGGATTCAATTCAATTCCAATGGTTATAATATAATTGACTATTCGTTTTGTTGGTTTGGGTCCACGGGTAATTTGTGTATTTCTGTTGCCAGGAGATCAAATTCCAACAACCAGACAATCAACATACAAGGTCATATCAGGACGGTGTGTCAGTGCCCACTCATGGCGACTTTATAGTGCTGGGAAATCAGGCCACCAGCACCATGACCTGATATCCCACTCAGTCACATTATCCTGACACTGAGCTAACCCATCCTTGCCCTATCCTGTTAATGCCAAGTGCCAAGGGAGGAAGTGACAAGTATTGGCTTGACTCGACCGGGAATCGAACTCCCGATCTCCCGCACCGGAGGCCTGCGCTCTACCCATTCGGCCACCGCGCCCGGTAGCAGCATGTATATACAGTACAACCTCTCTAAATCGATCGACCGACCATGGGACCGACTTTAAGTGGTCCATTTAGGGAGGTGGTCAGTTTAGAGAGTTAGAATATCCTTACAATGGTATTGTTGGGACCCAAATATAGCGATCGATATAGGGGAGTGGTCGATCTGTGGAGGGGTCGGTATAGAGCGGTTTTACTGTAGTTAGAATTTATTTCTACATATTACATAGATTGTATCCATCCCAAAGTGTTCGACATCCTAAGTGATACTGTTGAAGAGCAAGTTAGCTTTGTTTGATCCCCGCACCACACCTGACCCTCCTCCATCAGTGTATCATTGTTCAGGTTATTTGCAACATGGGTACAATTCACGGGGCGGGGACCGACCACCTGAACCACTATAGGCACAGCATCACCAATGAATAACTGAACCCGCTAATAATATAACTGTCCAACCCCATAGACTTACGCACATTGGCCACTGGTATATATGGTGGAGCCACCTTGTGGACATGGACAAACTTAAGTGCCTGTCACACCTTACCAGATTGAGCAACGGACATAAACTGGAAAAAGAATTTTCTAGGCCGGTGGTGTTCGGTATCAAACTGTATTGAAATGTGTCGAAATATTGCGCTATCGGGTCAAAGGCTGCCGGACGAAACGAACGCTAAATGGACAAGGAACGTACATTACCGAATAGCCACCGGACGATAACCGGATGATAACCGAACGACAACCGGATGACAACTGAATGACAACTGAATGTCAAATGGACGGACCGAACATCAACTGAACACGTACCGGAATGTTAACGGACGCCCCGAAAACCGATGGACCGAATTGCCACAACACCGTCAAAGGACTCTGCAGGAAGCAAACCGGAGACATAACGGATGGGTACCGGACATGAACCGGACAAAACGGACTAAGCGGACTTAAAACGGACACCAACCGTACATGTCAGTCCGGCGGTGTCCGGTACAAGTTTTGTGCATGGAATGACTTGCAGGAGAGTGTCATAGCAGCAGAGTCGGTGAACTGTTTCAAGTCCCGACTGGATGCATACTGGTCAAACATTACGTATATCTTGGAGCCAGTGACAGTTGCTACAATCCACCACATTTGAAGAACTGTCTCGATTTCTATTAATTAAAAGTGGCTAACAGGTCGAAGGCCTATTATAGCTGTATCCTATTGATTGATTGATTAATATCACTTATATGGTGCATAAATAGGGTGGGTGATTGTGGTGTGCATACATAAATTTAAAAAACTAAACAGAACAAAACAAAGGTTGTGATATGCAGTGACAAACGCATGTTCACAGAAAAAAAAGCAAAAGTATCATCCATATACAGTACAACCCTGTTAAACCAAGCTCGGTTAAACCGAACGATCGGTTAATCCAAACTTTTTTCGGTGGCCGGGCAAAATACTACCATTTATCATATAAAGAAAGTTGGTTAAACCAAAGTTGGTTAATCCAAATTATCAGTATATATACACACACACAAGTGTAGTAGTCTGCACTAACCGCTCAGCCAAGGAGCCACATAGACAGGTAGATGTGAATCGGGTGATGACCTTACGAAGAGCCTCGATGGTGTAATGGTCAGCACACTAGCCCAGAATGCAAGAGGTGTGCGTTCGAATCCTGCTGTAGGTGCAATATTTCCCACTTCCCCTCACCACATATACATGTATAATCCTTATACATCATATATATATGAGTATAATAACCTATCCCTCTTTTCCCACGGCACACACTCAGTCCATGGACTGATGGAGTCTGGCCTAGGCATCATACCCCAGTCACAGAAGAGGCAGCGTTCGCCGCCAACCTAACTACGCCCAAAAGGACGCCAACCACCCAGCGTTCCATTCGATCCATTGATTCAAATACGTGGTAGGCGCCAGGGTGGCGCCAGGGCGGCACCAGGGCGGTGCCAGGGCGCCACCAGGGCGGCGCCAGGGCAGCGCCAGGGCAGCGCCAGGGTGGCACCAGATCGGCGCCAGATCGGCGCCAGATCGGCGCCGGCTGTCACCGTATCAGGGCCGGGGCGGCACCAGGGCAGCATCAGGGCGGTGCCAGGGCTGCGCCAGGTAGTACCTACCACCCTGTGAGCACGGCATTGCATATTTTGGTGCCGCTAGGTCGGCGCCAGATCGGCGCCAGATCGCCGGCAACTCGGCAACCCAGGGCGGCGCCAGGGCGGCACCAGGGCAGCGCCAGGGCGCCAACCATTTTGAATGGCGCCGCCGGAACAGGACGCAAGGAGGTTGCACATGCAGCAGCAGCAACCTCCTTGCGCCCAAAATTTCTGAAATGGGCGCCGGGAGGTTGGCGATTTCGTGGCGACAGGACTCAATGAGGGCGTAAGGAGGGCGCAAGGAGGAGGTTTTGAGGTCGCGAATCGATCGTTAGCGAACGCAGGCCTCGTGTGACTGCGGTATGACTGCTCCAGCTCTGGCTCCGATGGTGCCGCCACCACCCCTGCACACTTAACTGTAACCGTCACTCTCTGTACCCTGTTTCATTATGTAGGAGAAATATTATATATATTTATATACATACAAATACAAATCCCTTAACACAAAGATTATAATCCCTGTAGGCTAAACACACATGCTGCTTTTTGTGTTGAAGGATTTACATTTGATCCACAATGAACAAAGGTGGGTGGTTGGGGAAGTGGGTGTCAGAAACTAACTAACCTGGTCAAATGTTTTCTTTATTTCCACCACTGGAAACACTACTCACGCTATTCACACGCGGCCATGTTGAAACCATACCGAGGCCACGTACACCTCTGCAAGGTGCCGGTGACTGAAAAGTGATGTGAATACTTTTTCGTCGATCAATACCTCTTGAAATCACTCAAATTTGAGGGTATTCATTTTTCAAACTACCCTATTCATCTTTGCATACCTGTTTTCTATCTATTGGCCAATTTTCACGAAGATTCGGTGACCCTTGCATTGTGATTTTCCCATTCTTTAACTACAAGGTGACTGTCAATTTCAAGTCTGCATAGTTATGGTGGTATCATGTACCATGCAGCACTGTCGACGTAGTTATCTGTGTAACACAGTTAAACAACTAGTCTTAGTGATTACAAATTACTAGAAGCTTTAAAAGGGTTAAAATATATTTAAAAAATATATATATATTAAGAAAGTTATGGAATTTTGAATTTAAGAAAAGATTGACACCAGGGTGAGTGACCTTGTTGACATTGCCTACTAAAATGGATCTGATCATCACTCAACGTTTATGAAAATTGACCAGTAGATAGAAAAAAGGTTTGCAAAAATGATTATGATAAAGGAGTCAAATTTGAAGGAGTGAATATCTTCAAATTTGACTCCTTTAATTGATGTAGTAGTTCATACATATCGGCACCCAGCAGTGTCTTATTACCATTTCCCATAACGGCGTGTACTCAGCCTCGTTCTGATGGCTTATTAGAAATAGTGTGAATACCGTTTCATCGGCGATTAATTAGATCGGGGAGTAGACAAGAGATGGCAACACAGTAAACCATAAATAACCTTTGTCATTAGGTTTTGTGAGGGAAGGTCCCTCATTCCCCTTTTTCTGGTCCCTATGTAATGTGTGTATGTATGGGTGATGTATAACAAACTATGCGAGTATAAATATATGTGTGGGAATTATTATCATTATTGTTATACTCCGCAAGACCCGACACTGTACCGGTGGTGCGATCTGAGGCCTCCTCGCCTCCACCGGATGTAGACTAGTGTCACTCGCACCGGAGGACTTTTTCTAAACTCCGCCGGTGCGAGTGACACTGGTCTACATCCGGTGGAGGCGAGGAGGCCGCAGGTCGCGCCACTGGTAATGCTTTGGGTTTCACATGCAGAGCATAACAATAATGGTAATAATTCCCTTACATATCTTTATACTTGCATAATTCGTTATACATCACATATATATACACCAGGCCGCTCTTACCATGACCCGATATCCCACTCAGTCACATTATTCTGACATTGTGCAAACTAGTCCCTGCCCTTTGCTATTATTAATGCTGAGTGCTAGGCTACGTAGTGACAAGTATCAATTTTAAAGGTCATTGAATTCTAGCGGAGTCAAATCAATCTCCCGACCTTTCACATGGGAAGCCTGCGCTCTACCGATTCGGCCACCACGTCCAGTCAGAACATAGAAAGCTCACAATCAATTGCTAAAGTTGTGACAAAGTGTAAAATATTCTGATTTACGGCATTGGTGGGGAATGCAAATGTTCTATTACTAAACAGGTGTACGTGACCAAGTGCATGTATGTATATATATATATATATATATGCAAGTGCTGGTGGTGACTGAGTGGGATGTAAATAGACATAGTGGTGCTGGCAGGGCTGGGTGTAACCTAGATAAAAGATTCACCCGGTACTTGTAGTACACGGGTGAAGACCAGCCTTATATAAATACGGTCGAAAATAGCGTTAGTATCGAAGATGACCTAGAAACTGTGGCTCCAGTATCAAATGGCTACCCATGTAGGCACAGAGTTGGTGAAATGGGCGAGAATGCAAAAAGACAAGATGGCGGCCGCAGAACGCTGTCGATTTCACTTTTAAATTGCATTAAACTAGATATTATATTATATTTTTCAACTCAAAGGTAGCGGGCTAATAATAAAACAGATGTAACGAATAATTGTTGCTTCTTAGATTGTTAAATTAGGCCCTCAATTCTTTGACCCGCATTTTCGACAGCTTTTACATAGGGTTGGTTTGCACCCCTACTGCAGCAGTACGGGGTGAATCTTTTATCTAGGTGTAACCACACTCAGGGCCTACCCCTTCCCCCTCTGCTGGGTAGGATCACCACACTCAGGGTCAAGGTTGGTGGTGGCCAGGGGGGCCACACAGCTTGGTGGTGGTGGGCAGACCACTAGTAGCCATGGGGACCAGGAATGCTGGATCCCTATTAGTAGGCCCAAGAATTCTTGTTTCCCATTGGGGGAAAGGGATGGGGTGATACTCTACAATGAACCCTGTAACCATATAAATAATAAACCAGAGGGCTGGACTCTCTCTTCTTCTTTACACTTTATACTCTTCCTTTCTCTTTGTCTGTATTGTTTTCACTATAGCCTGCCTACACAACCACAGATTCGAGGCCTACTCTTTACAAAAGGATAGAAAAATTCACGTTAAAATTCAATCGATTTTTCCCCTCACTCAAGTTCCAAGAGGTGAATCACAGATACAGTTCAGCTAAAATGTCATCTGGTAGTAGATCAGGCATCCTGTCTGCATTGTAAAATTGTTGGCACAAGGCCATGAAATCAGAAATGTTTAGTCAAATGTGGCTGTGTCACAGCATACTGACACCCAATATAGATATTCAGGGGAAGGTTCAATCATTGGCCGCTGCTGCATTGGCCATTTTTGATTGGTTGGTTGTTGGAGTTTAACGTCCTGGCAATACATCAGGAGGTTGGTGGAAACAAAGGGTAACGGTGTGTTGGTGTTGGTTGTCATGTATACACTGAGTGGGATGTAGCTCAGGCGGTAGAGTGTCCACCTGTGAAGGTGTGGGTATTGGAAAGAGTATCCTATGTGGCAGCAGCAGGTTTCGCTCAAATAAATATGTCAGAATGACCATATGTTTGACGTCTAATAGCCGATGATAAAAATCAATAACCAAAAAAAAGCTTGTTTTATTTAACAACACCTCTAGCGCATTTCATGTATGGTCTTTATCCCTCATATTTCATAACCAATATCGTGTAATAACTGCTGGGCAAATGTGTGTATATACTGTATAATATATGTGCATGTATGTATATATATACAGTAAGACCTCTCTATACCGACCCCTCCACAGATCGACCACTCTCCTATATCGATCGCTTTATTTGGGTCCCAACAATACCATTGTGAGGATATTCTGACTCTCTAAACCGACCACCTCCGTAATGGACCGCTTAAAGTCGGTCCCATGGTCGGTCAATTTAAAGAGGTTTTACTGTATGTATATAAGGCATAGGTATGTAGTAGGTTTAACCGGGCATGGTGACCCAATCGATTGAGCACGGGTCTCGCGTGCGGGAGATCAGGAGTTTGGTTCCTGGTTGATTAAAAGTAATGACTTATAAAATTGATACCTATCGCTTCCTAGCCTGGCGCTTGGCATTAATAGGATAGGGCAAGGACTGGTTAGCTCAGTGTCAGCATAATCTGACTGAGTGGGATATCAGGTCATGCTGCCGGTGGCCTGATTTCCCAGTGGAGCAGCACTATAAAGTCACCATGAGTGTACACTGACACAAGTTAGTACCCGTTCTGATATGACCTTAGATGTTGCCAGAACGTAAACTCCAACAACCATCCAACTATATATATATACATATGATATTTAAATTATTATATGAGTATAAAGGGGCAGAGCAGACTTGTGATATTATTTTTTGTATTTATTTGTGCATGCTATTTATTGTCCATGGCTATTCGACTGTGCCATTTACTGCGGGCTGGATCTGCTAGGCGAGGCTGGCGCCACCAGCGCCTAGTCATGCACCATTCGTACAGTGTAGGTGGCACATGAGCACCAATTTTAAACTTTTGTAATATAACTGGAGGCCCGGCTATCAGAGCCCCAAACATAACACTTACTCTTCCCATGTGCGTTCTGACAACTGTCTGTCAGTTAACACGTGATGCCCCTCTCCAACATACTTCTTCTTCATCGTGTCCTTCCACCAATTATCTCAAGGGATTTTCGAGCAGAGGTATGATTTTGATCGTGGGACGTGCTCTCGGTGGTGGATGGTGGTAGCAGGATTTGCAATCAGAGAGCTGATTCCCAGGGCCGCGATGTGGACACTCCTTCTGTGGCCAACTTATCTGTAATATATCTACTGTATCTCTCATAACGAAGAAAGGGAAGACAAGTCAAGCAAGGTTGACAGTGAAGAAGTTGTGCTTTATTGGCATCAACTCCTGTTCGCCTACTAGCGACCTATCACCCTGACTCCTTACCTTCTCTCCACACAGAGCCTCATTACTCTCTTTAGTATGTATAGGAATCAGTGCCTCCAGACCATTGAACCGGAGTCCCATGGTTGTTGCACACAGCTCAGTTTGTATATGAAAAGTGGAGCCTCAGACAGAGTGTCTGGGTTCCTGCCCAAGAGAAGAATGTGTCTCACTCAAGAGTCAGGAGTAGAGTAGTGTGTTCTAGTAGTGCCTGTAGCAGCATATAGATCAGAGTGTCTAGAATAATCAATATCAAAATGAGGCTAGTGTGGTCAGGTGGGGCAAAGGGGCGCAGGTGACTGGGCGTCCCACAGCCAGCCAATCAGGCACCCTCCACAGCCTTGGCGGCAACGCCCCCAATATGGGTAGCTGTCACTCAACCCAGCTGGAGGTGGTGTCCATAATGTATGTAGATGAGGCTGGTGTGCTTGCCCATCGGCCCTGTGGTAACAGGTAGTTGCAGACAGTTACAATAAATATAGATATTAAAAATGTCCTTCTCCACTTGCACCCGTACTGGTGCAAAGCGGGAACATTTCACCAAACATTAACTGTCTGCTTTTCTATTACATAACCTTGGTCCCCACGCCATCGCCCGAGGATAATAAAGCTCTCTGCCACTATATAATTCCGAACCGAAAATCCGTATATTCTTACATTTTGTATTAGGTAGGGCTGTATATTGCTCGGCCAAAGGGCCTCAGGAAATCAAGTTGAGGCTTCCCAACACTCCTCGCTTTCGGTATGTAGCTTGAAGAGGGTCTATAAGCAATGCAAATTCTCCATAAAGCCATAAATGCTGTATTTGAGGAGCCACTCGTCCCCCCCCCCCCCCCCGATTCAACATGTTTGCTGTCTGGCTGATGTAAGCCATATAAAGGGCGCATTCCTTACACGCGTTATGCGGTATGCAAATTCGAATGCGAATGCGACAAAAAATCAAAATGCCTTGAAACCTATGAGCTACATTCCTTACACGCGGTATGCGAATACGAATGCGAATGCGAATGCGAATGCGAATGCGTTTTTCCAATCGGTCCATGTAGCGATCGGTGCGGCATGTGGTATGCGACAAGCTGGTGCGAATAGAAAATCATCAGTCGCATTTGTCCATTGATATAAGACTGGAGGAGGCGGCTGATAATTACGGACACCCGGGAGAAGGACGGTTTTGGTACATGTAATAATGCTATAAGATACACAGAAATAGTAGTATTTGTCTCTACTTCGGTCAGTAGAAAGCTACACTCATAGTAACCACCACATATACTTCACTGCATGCCGCATGCCGCATAACGCGTGTAAGGAAACATGGCATTCGCATACCGCATACCGCATGCCGCATACCGCATAACGCGTGTAAGGAATGCCCGCTTAATGCTGCGCGCGCACATTATATCTGCGCACGCACACTGCAGACCTCCCAGCCACTCAGATTTCCGCGGAATCATTCCGAATTTTTTCCCCGGGAATGATTATTACAGTATAACCCAGTTAAACTAAACTTGACGGGACCCTAGAAATTTGTTTGGATTAACCAATCATTGGTTTAACGAAACTTTGGCTTCGAGTTTGACTTGGCTTTGGCAAAAACGCTGGTGCATTATGAATATAATATACAATGTATGTGGACACTTTGATTATTGTTTTTAGGTATATACAGTACAACCCTGTTAAACCAAGCTTGGTTAAACCAAATGATCGATTAATCCAAACTTTTGTTGGCGGCCCGGCGAAATACTACCATTTATCAGATAAAAATAGTTGGTGGGGAATCAGATGACCTTATAACCACATGAAAATTTGGTTTAACCATACCGGAAGTGGCCTGGGATCCGACAATTTTGTTTGGATTGATATATATATAGTATACCCAAAACTTGAAGGGACCCTAGAAAGTTGTTTGGATTAACCGATCAATGGTTTAACTGAGCTTTGACTTTGACTTGGCTTTGCAAAAACGGGGGTGCATTATGAATGTACAATGTTTGTGGACACTATGATTATTGTTTTTTATGTATATACAGTTTAACCCCATTAAACCAACCTCGGTTAAATCAAACGATCGGTTAATCCAAACTGTTTTCGGCGACCTGGCAAAATAAAACCATTTATCATATAAAAAAGTCTCAGTTTGGTTTAACTGTACCGGAAGTGGCCTGGGGGTGACAATTTTGTTTGGATTAACCGATACTTTGGATTAACCGACTTTGGTTTAACCAACTTTTTTTATATGATAAATGGTAGTATTTTGCTGGGCCGCCGAAAAAAGTTTGGATTAACCGATCGTTTGGTTTAACCGAGCTTGGTTTAATGGGGTTGTACTGTATATATAAATATATATATATAATTCTCGCCGTTACAAACTCGTGATTAATCCTCTTAGCCCAGTAATGCAGTATATCTATCCATATACATATATATATGTATATATATGTATATAAGTATATATATATATATATATATATATATTTTTTTTTTACTATGCGTGTGCATATAGAGACCAGACGGGATGGCCGAACGAGCCATTTTGGTAGATTAGTTTGACCCGACCAGGGTGTGAACCCATGGGTTCGAATCCCACAATTACTTATTTCCCAGTGGGACAGCACTATAAATTCGCCATGAGTGTGCACTGTCACAAGTCAGTACCCGTCCTAATATGACCCTTAGATGTTGCCAGTATGCATAACTCCAACAGCAAACCAAACAACAAAATGTATCAACAGTATGTCTGTGATTTTGTGCTAAAGTGAAAATGTGAAAATGCACAAATTTACACACATTAACAACCAACCAACCAATCTCCCAATTGCTTACACAGCACATATATACACACACATATATATAATATATATATATATATATATATATAATATATATATATATATAATATATATATAACATATATATATATATAATATATATATAATATATATACATAGATATTATATAGCATCCAGTGTGACTGGACACCAAAAGTTCTCGTTCAGTCAAACAGGACGCCAGCACTGATACAAGTACAACGGCAGTGTATATGAGGGACACTAGATGGCGCCACCGGTGCGGAGATCACACACACTGACACAATACCTACACACACACACAGGCCTCCATGGGACATGAATCACATGGTGCGCCATTACCGCTGGTCAGTTCCAACGTGGGCGTTCCTCGCGGCCAGCAGACGGAGAAACCAGCTCCAGAAGCTGGTGTCATTCTGTGGACTGCAGTACCTCCCGACATCTGCCAGCGACCGGCGGAAACACAGCCACAACTTGTGACGCCCTTATTACACCAGCAACCAGCCAGGAGCAAGGCTTTCTTCACTCTAACCCTATCTCCGACTACACACTTCTTTCAGTTACAAATGCAGCTCGATTGGAATTTCATCTCAAACTGGAGCGTTCACAGAAGTGCAAGGACAGCTACACTCACGTGATCTAAAACTTTTTTTGAAGATTTATACTGCCTACCATGGATACGTCTGAATAGGCTTGTGTTCACATATATTATATATATATTATACATATATTATATATTATAATGATAGACGAATGCGGACCACTCTTTTTTTTTAGTTGAGTTGAGTTGAGTTGAGTCTTATTTAATTGGATATATTGGATTGGATATCCTTGTACTTGTTGGAGGTTATCCACTGGCGATATGAGCTTTAAGCCAATTTGTTGTGGAAGGAATACTTGTGTTCCATAATAATAATATTTAATAACAATAATATCACTACAGGGCCAAAAGCGACATTTCAATAATAGCAGACGACAACAACTGCTCGATTAATTAGTTGGAATTAATCGTCTTGTATCGGACCCCCTACCCCCCTCCCCCCAACAGTGAAGTGAGGCTTTAATACTTAGCCGGGTGTCGCTCTCCGAGCAGAGTCTGGGTGCGCCCGGGTGGGGAGTCTGGTGAGCTGGGAGAGTGCAGCCGGCACAGCGTCATGTCCCTGCACTACAGCCGCATGGTGCGGACGCTGTCGAAGCGTCCCGCGGAACGCCGGGGTGACGAGTGCACCCTGCTGGAGACGTGGTTCAGGAACAAGTCCAAGATCCTCAACACCCTCAACAAAGGTAGCGTATTCATTGGTCGGTTATTGGAGTTTTGTATCCTGGTAACATCTAAGGTCATATCAGGATGGGTACCGATTTGTGACAGTTCACATTCATGGCGACTTTTATAGTGCTGCCCCACTGGGTTGGTTGGTTGGTTGTTGGAGTTTTACATCCCAGCAACATCTAAGGTCATATCAGCGCGGGTATCAACTTGTGACAGTGTGCACTCATGGCGATTTATTGTGTTTCCCCACTGGGAGACCACTCAGTCACATTATCCTGACACTTAGCCAACCAGTCCTTGCCTTATCGTAATTATGTCAAGTGCCTGGCTAGGAAGCGACAAGTATCAATTTTAAAGTAATTGGTTTGACTCGACCGAGAACCGAACTCCCAACCTTCCGGACCAGACGGGATGGCCGAATGAGTTAGAGCATCAGCCTCCCATGCTGGTAGATCTTGGGGTCGTGGGTTCGAACCCTGGTCGAGTCAAACCAATGACTTAAAAATTGATACTTGTCACTTCCTAGCCAGGCGCTTGGCATTATTAGGACATGGCAAGGACTGGTGTGCTCAGTGTCAGGATAATGTGACTTAGTGGGATACCAGGTCATTGTGCCAGCGGCCTGATTTCCCAGTGGGACAGCACTATAAAGTCACCATGAGTGCGCACTGTCACAAGTAGGTACCCATCCTGATATGACCTTAGATGTTGCTAGGAAGTAAAACAACAACAAACAAAAACAAACCCAACCTTCCGCACGTGAGGCCCGCGCTCTACCAGTTAGGCCACCGCGCCCAGTGTAGGGTAGTGAGGTGTAGTGAGGTGTAGTGAGGTGTAGTGAGGTGTAGTGAGGTGTAGCGAGGTGCACTCACCCTCCCCAGCTCAGGTGAGATGTCACGTACGTGGGTAGGCTGATTGCATCAAGTACTTCAACATTATGGCGAATTAACGTTGCATAGTCCGAGAACAGCATCCAATTTTCAAAACCAAATTCGATTACCTAGACCTGATCCTGTGTATCTAACTTAGATAGCGTTCCCATCTATGTGGCAACATATTGTTTATATGTGTACCGCTAAGAGTATCTGTTACTGCTGAAGCCTATGGTGTCGTGCTTGCCAAAATTAATTTTGAATGTTTGCACTTCAAATATCTCCAAAGCTAGCAATTTAAAATAAGTTATTTCAAACTAAATTAAGGTAGAGTCAAAGACCTATAATACTAAGACCGCTCACTCCCTATCTCTCCAATGGTAATGTAAATTTCGCAGTGCCACCTTTTGGTGGGTTTGATCAGCCGGCTGCTGGTTGGTGTTTCACATGTAAACACATACAATTATATTATACATGAGATAGGTAAGTATGAATACACATCAATATGAAATTGCTATGAACAAATACCCATCATCATCAGCATCATCATCAGCATCGCCATCATCACACATCTTTCACATTCATATATACATTTATACATATAATATAGCACCTGTTTAACCAAGAGAACAGCCAGCGCACCAAGTGGTGGGTTTGATCATTTTGATTACACAGTACAGGCTGAGTAAGCCGTCTTAGTATTATAGGGTCTTTGGTAGAGTTGATTAGAATCATCTTGCCCTGCTCTGGGCCTGGCCTACTGCCATCCCCGCTGCATCAACATGGAAACATTCGCACTCCTCCTTTTTTTTTATTGAGGTAAAAAGAAAGCTAATACATGGAATTGTAGAGCATCAAGGACACTTATGCAACCTGAGTCATGCTGCCCTACAATCCAGCCCAGATGGTGCTTAGAACTATGTACATATCAAATTCAGTGATTTGTGAATTTTCTGGAAGATGCGATGGGTGATATGAGGCAAAAGAGAAAACAAACAAAAATTTTAAATTTAAAAAAACACAAACACACCTGAACCGCAACAAATGTACAAATAGCAATTTGATGTTCAGATGTACTTCCTTGTGTGCATACTGCCTAGCTACTGACACTAAAACCTTACATCTGCCCAACTTATATGAATGCTTTCTACATTTGAAGAGTTCAGGCTCAAAACCCTGTAAACGCCAATCCAAAAATTGGGATAAACATTGGAATCAAACCTACAAAGCAGATTTATTTTTTTACATTCCTACTTTTTGGTCGTTGCTCCATAATCATGCCATCACCACAAAAGTGGAATTAGTCAGAATTAAAATTATTTTCAGGTCAAAATCTTTCATTTTAATTGCATTTTTGGATTGGCGTTTACAGGGTTTTGTGCCTGAACTCTTCATATTCTCCATATAACAGAACCTCAGAATTCAACCGATAAAAATAACCTAACATACACATATATACTAAATAACTTATTATGTAGCTGAAATCCCAAAGCATTGTCAACAATTAAAACAGACCAATGTCTATCTTCTTTCATCATTCATCACATTGTATCATTTTCTAGTTTATTCAACGTTGAAAATGATTTGTGGAAATGGCTAAATGACACACAGTGATATGGCTGAAAAACCAGTGCCTAGACACTGACAGACGTATTATTCTGAAGAATGAAACTATTTATCAAAAGAAAAAGGAGCCTAGTTAACGGTAATGGATAGGAGGCGTGTCACGGAATGGCAGAAATGTGGGTTCGAGCCCCACTTGGGAAGCAATGTTCTTGTTGCTTGCAACACCTTCAACGACTGTAGCATTAAGTCATGCATCTGAATTTCCGACCACCCTATTATTGTTGTGAACATGGCCTTTGCTTAGTTGCTATTTGGATGCTGCCGACATATTATACATATAATATATTTATTGATTTATTTAATGTATATTTATTCAGTAGAACCTCTGACCGACCTCCTCCACCGATCGACCACTCCCCTTTATCGATCGCTGTATTTGGGTCCCAAACGATTACACGTGCAATAATACCATTGTAACGATTTTCTAAATACTCGCTGAACCGACCACCTCCCTAAATGGACCATTTAAAGTCAGTCCATAGTCGGTCGGTAGATTTAGAGAGGTTTTACTGTATATGTATATATATATTATGCATAACGCATTATACGAGTATAAATGCAAGGGGGACGTATACTTTATATATCTATTCCTCCATGGCGCATTGGTGGAGTGCCCCCCTCCCTCGGGCCACACACTGTGTATATGTATATATATTTAACCGTCGGGCTATTCCACCCCCGCTTAAGGCGAGCCTACATGTTAATATAAATAATTGTTTCCATGTGAATATCTTGTGCCTCCCGCCGCCGGTTGTCCGCCTCCATGCCAGCTTTACCCTTGGCTAGCAACGTTCTAGGTGAAGAGTTTGACTCCTTACAGACCGTGGGGCGGAAGGCCCTTAATTAAATAAGATTATAGAGCAATCAAAATAGCAATATGAAGTTGACCATAGCGGTTAATAATATAAGTCTGGAGAATAGTAAAGAATGCAAGGAACGTTCATGTCACTTCTTAGGAGCTCACCGTTTTATTCTTACCTCTAGTATTACTAACAGGATCAATTTAGCAATAGAACGTATGTTGTTAGTCAAATATGGTTCAGCAATATAATGTATGTCATTAGTTAAATCCCCTCCCATATAATTAAGTTAAATAAGTTTTGAATTTCCACAATAAAATCCTAAATATTCGGCTGAAACATCGGAGCATGCAAAAACACGTCTGATGGGTCTGGGTCCGAATGCCCAACCTCCTATCATTGCTAGGATAGTCACAATCGACGTATCCCAGCAACGCTTTACAGCAGGGAACCCGGCCTCGCAAATGTGGCAGTTGCGAGCTCGCAAATAATGGCAAATGCGAGCTCGCAAATAATGGCAAATGCGAGCTCGCAAATAATGGCAAATGCAAGCTCGCAAATAATGGCAAAATGCGAGCTCGCAAATGTGGCAGTTGCGAGCTCGCGCATAATGGCAAAATGCGAGCCCGCAAATAATCGGTCGAGTAGTCTCGCCCACTTCACATATATATATTAGTCCTCCACACATACATTTTTGGCAGCGCCCCCAGGTTCACAGTCAAGGTCTGTTTTAGTGGAATGATTAACAAGACTAGAGTAGATTATCCGAGTGCGGGACGCCTTTGGGCACAGGGGCCAATTGGAAGCAATTGGTCCAATTGGCCCTGTATGTAATATATATATATATAATACGCCACACACGAATGACTGCTACAATAGCTTTTACTATTCTCTACTAAGTGATTTAACTAGATTATAAATGGCTTATATAATATATGTATAGACTTTCTATTAAACGCTAAACAGTTGCTCATGTCATAATGTGTGTACTCCGAGTTCCGCTGGTCCCCCGGGGAAGGACATAAGCTTACGACCAGACGGGATGGCCGAATGAGTTAGAGCGTCCGTCTCCCGTGCTGGTAGATCGTGGGGTCGTGGGTTCGAGTCCCGGTCGAGTCAAACCAATGACTTTAAAATTGATACTTGCTGCTTCCTAGGCAGGCGCTCGGCATTATTAGGATAGGGCAAGGACTGGTGTGTTCAGTGTCAGGATAATGTGACTGAGTGGGATACCAGGTCATGGTGCCGTTGGCTTGGTTTCCCAGTGGGACAGCACTATAAAGTCGCTATGAGTGCGCACTGTCACAAGTCGGTACCCGTCCTGATATGACCTTAGATGTTGCTAGGACGTAAAACAACAACAAACAAACATAAGCTTACGACCCAGCCCGCCAGGTCGCAACTTCAGCTTACATGCCGGAAGTTAAGGGCGGAGGGGGCGGAGAGATGGTAAATACACATTCATGGGTTGGTATTTTTTATCCACTATGACTAGCTCATTACAATACACATTAGAAATAAATGCAAGATCAAGTTTGGTCACCAGGAGATTGTTGTTTGTTTGTTTGTTGTTGTTTTACGACCTAGCAACATCTAAGGTCATATCAGGACGGGTAGCAACTTGTGACAGTGCGCACTCATGGCAACTTTATAGTGCTGCCCCACTGTGAAATCAGGCCGCTGGCACCATGACCTGATGTCCCACTCAGTCACATTATCCTGACACTGAGCTAACCAGTCCTTGCCCTATCCTATTAATGCCGAGCGCCAGGCTAGGAAGCGACAAGTACCAATTTTAAAGTCATTGGCTTGACTCGATAGGGAATCGAATTCCCGACCTTCCACACGCGAGACCCACGCTCTTCCGATTAGGCCACTGCGCCCGGTGTCACCAGGAGAAATATGCGTTATAGGTGTAAAGTGAGTATAGGGTATAATATTGTATATTGAAGAATAGGGTTGGGGAGGGACACCAACATTAACTTCCACCTGGATGCTGAAGCTGCGACCCGGTGTCGCGGTTTCAACGCCCGGTCAGTTTCCACGGCCCGTATAGACTCAAACTCAAGGCATTGTCAATGGTCGTGAGCAATCTTCATACAGAAAATACAGCAAAAGTGAAATATCTCTAAAACTACACCACCTATTAACAAATCGCTTGGTACACATATAGAAAACATCTTTACCAAAAAGACTGTATTCAATTTATAAGGTTAGGGTTCTTGATTAGTATTAATTTTGAATAAAACTAAGGTTTTGCACTGCGCGTACCATCAAACTCAAGGCATTGTCAATGGTCGCTAGCAATCTTCATACAGAAAATACAGGAAAAGTGATATATCTCTAAAACCACACCACCTAGAAAGAAATCGGTTTGTACACATGTAGAAAACATCTTTACCAAAAACATTATATTAAATTTATAAGGTTAGTGACGATGCTGTTAGATTTTGACGCATCCGCATGAAACTGACCGGGCGCTGAAACAGACCAGGCGCTGAAACTGCGACGCCAGTGTGCTGTGTAGTATATGATATGTACAGAGCGCTGGACGGTACCAGCGCCGGTAGACACGCATGCGCGTGCGCAGGAAGTTGATGTGGTAACTGAAGAACAATAAACTAGCACTTGCTACTTGAACCTTGAAGCAGTCACATCGTCTCTTCACTACATGGTGTCAGATGTGGGGTGACAAACACCATGGCGTTACAAGGACTGAAACCGCCGGCGCCGTTGAAGTTAGACGGAAACCTAGCATTGAACTGGAGAGTGTGGCACGACTCCTAAGAGCTATTTGCAGGCGCGACAGGATTGGCGTCGAAACCAGAGAAGGTGCAATGTTGTGCGTTCTTACACATTGCCGGGTTGCCGGCACAGAAGCTTTTTCATACTATGAACATTGCAAGTGGAGAGCGGGAGCTTACTGTGAAAGTGAGTCAAACAGAACTATAGTACGGTATCAGTTTAACAGTTACAACCAGGAGTCAGAAGACATTGAAGAGTACATTCGGGAGTTGAAATACCGAGTGGAGTTGTGTGACTATGGGAGTAACGAGTATTCAATGCTTTGTGACAGGCTGGTGTGTGGGGTGCGAGACCGGAAATTGAGGAATAGGCTGCTTAGAATGTCAAATTTAACGTTGGAAAAATGTCTAGAAGTATGCAGTCTAAGCGAGTACAATGACGAACAGCTGGCAGGGGGCGGTGACGGCGGTCAGCAAGCGGAGGTTCATGCAATTGACCAGCGTGACAGACGCGACACGTATAGGGCACGCCCCCCGACACCTAGTCGGCCGCCGGCACTATCTGGGAATACAAGTGCTGGGAGAGGTGGCAGGCGAGGCAGCCAGGCGCAACCGGGCCCTGACCAGCCCAATCCTCAGCCCAATCAATAGAGCACAGGCTTCCTGTGCCTAAGGTCGGGAGTTCAAATCCTGGCCGAGTCAAAACAATGACTTACAAAATTGATATTTGTCACCACCTAGCCTGGCGCTCAGCATTAATAGGATAGGACAAGGACTGGTTAGCTCAGTGGCAGGATAATATGACTGGGGCAGTATCGGGTCATGGTGCTGATGCCCTGATCTCTCAGTTGGGCAGCACTATAAAGTCGCCATGAGTGTGCGCTTTCACAAGTCGGTAGGTACCTGTCCTGATGTGACCATAGATATGTTGCTAGGACGTAAAACCCCAACAACCAACTGGAGCTATGGCTTTATACCTGCTGACTATTGCCCAGTTACTTTAATGCAGGGTTTGTATGGTATTTAAAGCTGCATAGTCCGATGAGGCATTACATTTTCAAAATCAAAACAATCATCTGGATTTGATTCTACATATCTAACTTAGATACTGGTGCACTTAGTAAACATTTATCGCCACATAGAAGGACATATTGAGGCAATTTAATAGAACCTGTTACCGCAAAAGTCTATGGTGTCAGAGTTTTGACGTGCTTGCCCAAATTAATTTAGCATGTTTGCACTTCAAATATCTAAAAAATTACCCATTTAAAATATGTTATTTCAAACTAAAGTAAAGTAGCTTATAATGATCAATCTAATATATTTATCTCAGAAAAATGACAGAAACTCAAAACCCTCGGACTATACAACTTTAAATAATCCCATAAATCTAGCAATCTCGTGGATATACGATCACCTTGCTGGTTATAATCGGCTAAGCCAATCAGATTGCCGATACCATCATTGGTTCAACTGGAGATCGCTGATAAGTAAAACTATTAAGCCCAAATTTGGCATGCTCAAATATGGATATACTGCACTAGATTAATAATAATAACAATAATAATAATAATATAGTACCGGTTGATTTTCTATATTAAGCTATCTCTCCCTGGAGAAGCATGTGCATATTTTTTCGTTTTGTAGTTGGCAAAATAATCAGCAAGACGTTGTTAATCATCAGTCTCCCCCCCCCCCCCAACCATCTCATGCCCGGTCCTCACCACAATCACTGCTGCCAGTTGCACTGTGTTGTATATAAAACAAGAAGGGACCGGGAACCAGATTAAGCGTCATTTACCTGTTAAGTATGACGTACTGTAAAGTCTAATGCTCGAATTTGTGGCTGGGTAGGCAATAGTGAAATCAATACAGACAAAGAGAAAGGAATAGTATAAAGTGTAAAGTGTAAAGAAGAGAGAGTCCAGCCCTCGGATTTATTATTTATATGGTGACATGGGTTCAATGGGAAACAAGCATTCTTGGCCTTACCAATAGGGATACAGCATTCCTGGTCCCCATGGATACCAGTGGTCTGCCCACCACCACAAGCTGTATGGTTCCATGGCCACCACCAACCCTTGTAAAATATTCTGATAAAATGCATTGGTGGGGGAATGCAAATGGTCTATAATGGTAAATGGTATATAGTGCCAGGAGCATGAATGTTAAGCTGTGTTCACACACGCACTTTAAAGCGACTCATATAAATCGACTTGCCTAGTTCGGCGCACATTCGCCGTGTGAACACGACGCTAAGCGATTTAGGGCTGAATCGATTCTGCTAGATCGCTTCATGTATACCACCTCTGTAGGTGGTTTATATGAACCGAATTTTATGATTTAACTTACTTGAGGCGGATTAAGCACGTCACAGTCGAGACCTGAGTTTGTTGACTTTCCGGTAAATTTGCTTTATGAAACTGCTAGCTGTGCACAGATATTTTTTTTATCATTTATTTTTAGTGTTTCACTGCCCAGCAGAAGTTTTGACCGTTCCAAAACAATACGATTCAGTTGTAACAGATCTAGGTCGAACCCACACTCTCTCGTGCCGACGTTGACTAAGCGAAACTGGCGCTGGTTAGTCTGGACTTGCTCATGCACAGATATCGATTTCCGCCTTAAACCGCTCCGTGTGTGGACACGACACTAAATCGATTCATATAAATCGACTTTTCTAAGTCGACATAAACTTTGCCCATGTGAACACAGCTTATTATGTAGTTGCTGGTGCGAAAGAGGCACTAGAGATAGTGTGTAAGGGGCACTTGGAGCTCTACCCACTACCCCCCTCCTCCCTCTGTTAGTCACGGATCACCACACACTCAGCTCAGGCAGGTGGTGGCCAAGCAGCCACACCGCATGGTGGTGGTGGTCAGATATCACTGTTGCCATGCTGACACAGGAATGCTTGATGTTCATTGGTGGAACTGTAAATGCTTGATTCTCATTGGAGAACACGGTCAGGTGGTATGCCATACCAGATCCATGTACCACTATAAATAATAAACCTGAGGGCATTGTCTCGCTCTCTACTTTCATTCTTTATACTCTTTCTTTCTCTTCTCGCCTTTACTGATTTCATTATAGCCTGCCTACCCAACCACAGATTCCAGCCGAGGACTTTATACCTTGACCCTTGAGTGTGGTGATCACGATCCCAGCAGAGTGGGTAGGCCATGAGTGCACTCACAACCAGACCTGCCACCACCACTATGTCTATTTACATCCCACTCAGGGACCACCAACCCATACATATATATACATATATATATATACATACATACATACATACATGCGCCTGGTCACGTACACCGATCAGTAATAGATCCTCCTATGCCGAATATCGGAATATTTTACAGGACCATAGGCGGGCACTCGACTGAGTATTGTCTGCTGCCAATTATATACGCATAAGCCGTCTTTACACCCACAACTTTAGGCCGAACTAGATAAGGCGAACTAGAGGAGGCGAACTAGTGTCGTGTCTACACACGGAGCGGTTTAAGGCGGAAATCGATATCTGCGCATGAGCAAGTCCATACTAACCAGCGCCGCTTTCGGTTAGTCGACGTCGCCACGAGAGAGTGTGGGTTCGACCTAGATATGTATGTACTGAATCGTATTGTTTTGGAATGGTCAAAACTTCTGCTGGGCAGTGAAAACCTAAAAATAAATGATGAAAAAAATATCTGTGCACCTCTAGCCGGTTCATAGATCAAATTATATTATATAGTGTGACATCCTTAATCTGCTTCAAGTAAACCGCTACCGTCCACACAAGCAAGGTGGGCCGACTTAAGCTAGTTTGCCTCATATATACCACCTCGCGAAGTGGTTTACTTGAAGCAAACTAGATGAGGCGACTTAGCCTTAAGTCGCCTCAGCGTAGTGTCTACGCGACCAATTTGAGTTAAACTAAAGGAGGCGATTTATATGACACGGCTTAACTCGCCCATGTAAACACGGCTATAGACTACGATTCAGGCATGCTGATTCTATAAATCTAGGTTGGTTTTTGGAATTTTACATCCTGGCAACATCTAAGGTCATATCAGGATTGGTACCAACTTATGACAGTGCGCACTCATGTGCGACTTTATAGTGATGTCCCACTGGCTAATCAGGCTGCCAGCACCATGACCTGATATCCCACTCAGTCACATTATCCTAACACTGAGCTAACCAGTCATTGCCCTATCCTAATAATGCCAAAGACCTGGCTAGGAAGCGACAAGTATCAATTTTGTAAGTCATTGGTTTGGCTTGACCAGGAATCGAACTCCCGGTCTCCCGCATGGGAGGCCTGCGCTCTACCGATTCGGCCACCGCGTCCGGTATTAATAAACGTAGATAGAACTTGACCGCTGATGTGTGAGGATCGACTGTGCCTACTTCTTAATGTTATGGTGCTGTCACATTATGACGCCTCTCGCCAACATGCGTCGACGTATGTAATTTTTTGGCGCAACCTCGGGATACGTCAGGAAGCATTATGCGTGCATTAGGCGCGCGTTGGTATTCGTTGATGAACGGCGACAGTTGGTGAGGGTCGGCGGTGCGTCAGGGAATCGGCGAAGTTTTGTGCTTGCGCAAAACTTTCACGTGCGACAACGCGCGGGTGCCAACATTATGGCAACATTAGGAGCACGCCGAGATAAGTAAGACGTGCTGGAATATTGTTATGCGAACGCTGGGTACATGCCGCACGCGTGTGAGGCTCGTTGCGCCAAACTGTTGCTTTGTTTGTTTGTTGTTTTACATCCTAGCAACATATAAGGTCATATCAGACGGCACGCCAAACTTTTCTCTTTTCTTTTCTCACAACATCGGCCGCACGCTACCAATATGTTGCACTGATGCCGAAAAGTTTGATGTGTCTCGACGATTAAAAGTGATTTTGCGCATTGCCGGCACATCAGCGAGAAGCGTCATAATGTGACAGCACCATTAGTAGTCAATTTGCAAACAGTCCTTTCCTCAAGCGACCGGACGCGGTCGCCGAATCGATAGAGCGCAGGCTTCACAGGCGGAAGGTCAGGAGTTCAAATCAAATCAGAATCAAACCAATTGTAAAAATATACGGATTTTCGGTAAAGAATTATATATTGGCAGAGATTATTATTATTGGGCTACGGAGTGGGGAGAATGTTATGTAATCTAAAAGCAATGGTGCCCCACTCACATCAGGAACCAGATGAAAATGTTCTGAAAGAAAATATCATGGTGGATTTCCAGCTAATATTTTTCGTTCGTGAATACTTTCAGAAACGCTTATGGATGTAATACAACACTGTGACTTTGTGACGCGAAATCGGGATGACACCATTATTCAGCAAGGCGAGAAGGGACACAGGTTGGTAATGAGTGATGACCCTCTACCGATGACCCTGGCCCAACTCACCCTGGCCCAACTCACCCTGGCCCAAATGACCCTGGCCCAAATAACCCTGGCCCAAATGACCCTGGCCCAACTCACCCTGGCCCAAAGACCCTGCACCAAAGACCCTGCACCAATGACCCTGCACCAATGAGCCTGCACCTAATGACCTTCCAATAATGACCCTCCATCAGCAACCCTCCATCAATGAGCCCCGTTAATTATTCTCAATGACCCCCCTCTGTAACTCCAATAATGACATCCTACTCCCATCAATGAGTAAAGCTGGCGATCCTAGATTCATGAGGAAACATTAATTTTGGAATGTGCTTCACAACATGTTAACATTAATGTTAAACAACAGGAACTTTGCTGATAAAGAGAACCTCGTTTGTACAACACAATTGGTGATTCATTCCTCATCATGAACAAAAAATGCTAATTGAACATGTAGCCAATAAAGTAACACTGCCTTGTGGCGTGCGCACGCACACACTGCCGTGTGGCGCGCTCACGCACTCTTCCTTGTGGCGCGCGCACGCACACTCTGCCTTGTGGTGCGCACACTCTGCCTTGTGGCGTGCACACACTCTGCCTTGTGGCGTGCACACACTCTGCCTTGTGGCATGCACACACTCTGCCTTGTGGCATGCACACACTCTGCCTTGTGGTGCGCACACACTCTGCCTTGTGGCATGCACACACTCTGCCTTGTCATGCGCACACTCAGCCTCGTCATGCACACACTCAGCCTTGTCATGCACACACTCAGCCTTGTCATGCACACACTCAGCCTTGTCATGCACACACTCAGCCTTGTAATGCACACACTCAGCCTTGTCATGCGCACACTCAGCCTTGTAATGCACACACTCAGCCTTGTCATGCACACACTCAGCCTTGTAATGTACACACTCAGCCTTGTCGCGCGCACACTCAGCCTTGTCGCATGCACACTCAGCCTTGTCATGCGCAAACTCAGCCTTGTCACGCACACACTCTGCCTTGTCATGTGCACCCTCAGCCTTGTCGTGCGCGCACTCATACTCTGCATTGTCACGTGCACTCTGCCTTATCGCGTACCCACACTGCCTTGTTGCGCATGCACACCCTGCCTTGTCGCGCACCCACACTGCCTTGTCGCGCGCCCACACTGCCGTGTCGTGCACCCACACTGCCTTTTCGCACGCCCACACTGCCGTGTCGTGCACCCACACTGCCTTTTCGCACGCCCACACTGCCTTGTCGCATGCCCACACTGCCTTTTTGCATGCCCACACTGCCTTGTCGCACGCCCACACTGCCTTGTTGCGCGCCCACACTGCCTTGTCGCACGCCCACACTGCCTTGTCGCGCACCCACACTGCCTTGTCGCACGCCCACACTGCCTTGTAGCGTGCCCACACTGCCTTGTCGCGTGCCCACATGGCCTTGTCGTGCGCCCACACGGCCTTGTCGTGCGCCCACACGGCCTTGTCGCGTGCCCACACTGCCTTGTTGCGTGCCCACACGGCCTTGTCGCGCACCCACACGGCCTTCTTGCGCGCCCACACGGCCTTGTCGTGGGCCCACATGGCCTTGTCGCGTGCCCACACTGCCTTGTCGCGTGCCCACACGGCCTTGTCGCGTGCCCACACTGCCTTGTCGTGTGCCCACATGGCCTTGTCGTGCGCCCACACGGCCTTCTCGCGCACCCACACTGACTTTTTGGGTACGCACTGTCTTGTCATGCACACTGCCTTGTCACACACACTGCAGCCACAAATTGCAGTTGCGCTTTGCTAACATTCCCCCTCTCTCTCTGGTATCCCACGTGGCAGGTTCTACATCATCCTCCGAGGGTCTGTTGCTGTGTACCTGTATAAGGATGGCACCCCCGACGACCTGGACCTGGGGCAGGAACCTCTGGAGGCCAGGCAAATTGACCGAGGCGTCCTGGGCTTCCAGGTGGCCACACTCGGTGAGATCATTAATTTAACTATTGCTTTCTTTTTTTGTTCCATCGTGAAGCGCTCGCAATGAAGTTTCCTAATCCAACATTTTTCAGTTTCTGAATTCTAGATAAACAGGTTAAATCAATCAAAATAATATATGTTAATACAGTTTGAATTAACCTATTTTCAGGTGAGAACTTTAAACAAAATTAAGTAAAGAAATCCAACATTTCTGTAGGCACATTAAAATTAAGTTTTCCCATCATAAGCTCGGTTTCTCAGTTTCATAGCTGCTTTTTTTTTCTGGAAGGGAAGGGGCCTGCCCCAGCCGATGGGTATTAAATAACACAACAGAGATTAGTTACTCCCTACATGCCAGTAGAGAAGTTCCCAATTTAGTACAAAACAGTCTCATATACAGGTTCCATCCAATCCAAGATTCAGCACAAGCAGTATTCAAATTAGTGCCAACAGTCAAAAAACTTATAAATGGATACTTGTCGCTTCCTAGCCTATCGCTCAGCATTATTAGGACTGGTTGGCTCTGTCAGGATAATGTGAATGATTGGGATATCAGGTCATGGTGCTGGCAGCCTGGTCTCCCAGTGGGACAGCACTATAAAGTTGCCATGAATGCGCACTGTCACAAGTCACTACCCGTCCTGATATCACCTCAGATGTTGCCAGGACATAAAACCAAGCAACAAACGCATGTAAAGCTTTTGCGATATTTCGACCTTGACCTCTAACAGCGGAGGGCCTGACCTTCGGAGAGATCGCTCTCATCAACACAGACTGCATCAGAACCGCCTCCATTATCGCCGAGGAGACGACAGATCTCGTGGTGATCACACGAGACCTGTACAACCGGTCCGTGTCCAAGGTGGTGGCGCGAGAATACGCCGAGAAGGTCAAGTTCATCGAGTCCCTGGCACTCTTCTCGTCTTGGACGGCGAAGCTCAAGAAGCAAATGGCCGTATCATTGCGGAAGGAGATCCTCAACTTTGACAGCGTCCTGGTCAAGCAAGGGGACCCGGCCAATGACCTGTACTTCATTGTCAAGTGAGTTATCCTAATTCATTTCCCTTCTCATTTTGTAATGCATGCAAACATAAAAGGGAGGGAAAATGCTAGTCTATAGAAGAACAAAACTTATTGAATTTAATCTTGTATTATTTATGTCTAAGCTACTACTTAACTATAGAGGGTATTTCCGTGAGGTCATCAACCGGATTCGCGGCCATTGTGGCGATATCAACCAGTAAACAACCTGCTGGTTGCAGTAACATAGTAGATAATTCTTTCAGTTTTATTCCAAATTAATAGAAATGCATAATCCTAACCTTATAAATTTAATATAATCTTTTCTTCGAATTTGTTTTCTATATGTGTGCCAAGCGGTTTGTTTCTAGGTGGTGTAGTTTGAGAGATATTTCACTTTTTCTGTATGAAGTTTGCTCACTGCCATTGACAATGCATTGAGTTTGTTGGGTTTGTTATTGTGGTTGTATCGCCACAATGGCTGCACTTCCGTTTAGCATGGCATCAGTGCATACCCTCTATAATACTTGAACCAGCGCGCACTCACATAAACTACGAACTCACTCAAATACTCCTACATAATGTAAACTGATATGACCTTTAATGTTGTCAGGACGTAAAACTCCAACAACCAAACGACCAACATAATGTAAACAGTCCAATCGTGTACGTGTGTTTTCTAGGGGTGAGGTGAAACTGATGCTAGACGTGGAGACACACTTCCAACAGTACGAGAAGCTCTTCGCGCGTTCCTCTGACCTGATGGACGCCAACAAGTACAAGTGAGTGTCTGGCCGAATGAGTTATAGAGTCCGTCTCCCGTGTTGGTAGATTGTGGGGTCGTGGGTTCGAACCGTGGTAGAGTCAAACCAATGACTTAAAAATTGATACTTGTCACTTCCTAGCCTGCCGCTCGGCATTATTAGGATAAGACAAGGACTGGTTGGCTCCGTGTCAGGATAATGTGACTGAGGGGGATATCAGGTCATGGTGCTGGCAGCTCGGTCTTCCAGTGGGGCAGCACTATAAAGTCACCATGAGTGCACAGTCACAAGTCGGTACCCGTCTTGATATGACCTTAGATGTTGGTAGGACGTAAAACAAAGCAAGTGAGTGTCCTCAGTTCCCAATGGCCTGTTCTTGTCTACATGACCCCCCTTGAATATCTACTACTCAACGAAGATCTAGAGCTGCGTTTACACGGGCAAAAGTAAAACGATTCAAGACAAAGCGTTCTACCTGAAACGTTCTCGTGGCGCGTTTACACGGTATCGTATTTTCAGACGTGTCGTGGCTTCTGCGCATGCGCGGATTCTCCCCCTGTTGCCGGCGAGCACTGCTATTTGTTTTGTTTACACTCGTCGATTCGACGCCGATGTAGCTGCTACGTTAATATCACTTGGAATTTAGGGTTAATTTAATTAAATTTCATCATTTGAGTATGTAATTCTGTTACATATGACCGCATTCAATAGATTTCGTTCTATTCGGTCCATAACACAGCTGGGCACCAGTGTAAAGTTACAGCTGAGCCTGTATCCGGCGAGCACCGCTATTGTACACTATCGCCGCCCGGGAACCAGCTGAAACGTTTCCTGTAGACCACCTGATTAGGTGGTATACGCGGAACGTTCCAGCCGAAACGGTTAAGCCCTAAAACGCCGCAGTGCCGCGTTTACACGGACACATTTAAAACGAACTAGGCAACTGGTTCCAGCTGGGGCGTTTCAACTCGCCCGTGTAAACGCAGCTTATCACGCTACTTCCATTTAAATCGTTAATACAATCAAAAGACGTGATTAACTCATATTCAGCTCCTGTATGCGGCTGTAAGGCGAAAACGGTTCCGGCTATACTACTTTTCGTTATCGATACTACTGTGGTTCCCGGGTTCGACGCCAGGGGGACGCGCGGCGCTGCGGTCGTGTGTGATCGGCTGCGCCCCAGTGTGTTGAGCTCGTCAGACGGTTCCCGGACGCGCTCGAAGCAACTGCTGACTTGTTTTTGGGTTGTTTTTTTTAACGGTAGGGCAATTGGCCCAGCCAGATATCTTTCTCACTTTGAATGTTGAATATTGAGGTAATAATATGACTGTTATTGTGAGACCTCTTAACCGATGCTTATGGTTCATCTTGATATCGCGATATCTATGCATGCTTCGATTACTATGCTGTTGCTGGTGCGATTCTATTGTCGGTACAATTGTAATAAACTGATATCGCCCTCAATCATTGCACATTTCGCCTCCTTTTGCTTACAATTTAGATGTATAATATTTGCTTCACAAAAGAGGTCCTATTCACTTGGTTTGTTGTTGGTGCCCATCCTGATATGTATCACCTTAGATGTTGCTGGGATGTACAAATAAACATGTGACAGTGCACATTCATGGCAACTTTATATTTCTGCTCCACTTGGATCACCAGCACCATGACCCGATATCCCACTCAGTCACATTATCTCAACACTGACCTAATCAGTCCTTGCCCTATCCTGTTACTATCTACTACTCAAGCTAGGAAGTGACAAGTATCAATTTTGTACGTCATTGGCTTGACTCGACCGGGAACTGAACTCCCCAATCTCCCGCATTGTAGGCCTGCGCTCTACAGATTCGGCCACCACGGGTGGTGTGGGTGCTGAGTGAGTGACGACCATGTAAGCTCACCATTTTGCTGATTCCATCGACTTCAGGGTCGTCAAAGATGGCCACTTCCCACAGAGGCTGCTGCCGCAGTTGGAGAAGATCAACCGCATGAACAAGGTGTCGCTGATGAAGAACCCGGTGGCCGGCGGGGACCAGCTGCACATCCCAGTCTCCTGGTCCCCGTCAGCCATCCGCAAGATGAACATACAGATGAACCACAAGAAGACCAACATCAACCTCTGCTTCCTTGGACAGAAGCAAATCATAGGTATTCAAAAATTCTTTTTTTAAACACTACCAGGAGGCAAAAATAAAACCCCACCAAACTAAGGTTATATCAGGATGGACACAACCTAAGATGGTTGGTTGTTGGAGTTTTACGTCCTGGCAACATCGAAGGTCATATCAGGATGGGTACCGACTTGTGACAGTGCGAAATCATGCTGACTTTATAGTGCTGCCCAACTGGAAAACCAGGCCAGTGGCACCATGACATGATATGATATCCCACTCAGTCACATTACCCTGACACTGAGATAACCAGTCCTTTCCCAATCCTAGAAATGCCGAGCACCAGGGCCCATATGCATGGAGCAGTGTTAGCAAGCCAAACCGCAGTTAGGGCGGGATTTCTGGTTTAGCACCGAAAAGTCGCTATGCATGGAACAGTGTTAGACAAACACCGCAGGTTTAAACTTGGAGATTCTAACCCCAGCCCATAGCAGGTTTACAGCAGTGTTAGTGTTAGGTTGGAGCCCAAATCTATTCAATGCTATCATATTTAACAGAATTACATACTCAATAAGTGAAATTTGTTCAAATTAACCCTAAATTCGAACCGATATTAATGCTGCCGCCACATCGGCGGAGAGATTAATATTGTTGAATCGACGAATCTAAACTAAACAAATCGCCGCCGCCGCTTCGACGTCGATATCCATACTGTCGCATATCAACAAAACACACATCGCCACCGCCGCCGAATCGGGGGCTATATATTAGGCCCAAATCAATGCTATCATATTTAACAGAATTACATATGCAATAAGTGAAATTTCAGCAAATTAACCATAAATTCGAAGCAATATTAATGCTACTGCCGCAGAGGCGGCGATATTAATATTGTCGAATCGACAAATGCAAGCAACCCCTGCCGCCGCTGCCGAATCGGCGGCTATACATTAGGCCCAAATCTATTCAATGCTATCATATTTAACAGAATTACATACGCAATAAGTGATATTTTATCAATTTAACCCTAAATTCGCATTGGCGGTGATATTAATATTGTCGAATCAACGAATGTAAACTAAACAAATCGCCGCCGCCGCATCAACGTCACTATCCATACTGTTGAACATCAACAAAACATCGCCGCTGCCACATCGGCGGCAATATATTAAGCCCAAATCTATTCAATGCTATCATATTTAACAGAATTACATACGCAATAAGTGAAATTTCATGAAATTAACCCTAAAGTCGAAGCAATATTAACACCTCCGCTGCATTGGCGGCGATAGTCATACTGTCGAATCGACGAATGTAAACAAAACAAATCGGTGCCGCCGCCGCCGAATCGGCGGCTATATATTAGGCCCAAATCTATTCAATGCTATCATATTTAACAGAATTACATATGCAATAAGTGAAATTTCATTAAATTCGGTGGCGATATTAATATTGTCGAATCGACGAATGCAAGCAACCGCCGTCGCCGCCTCAGTAACAAGCGCGCTGATTCCCAGTGGGTAGAGAAGGCAATATATTAGGCCCAACCAGGTGCTCGCCGGCAACAGGCTCAGAGAAATTTCCATAATGTATAAATTAATTCACATATAGCTAACACGCACCATTTAGGCCACCATGTATACATATGGCTTGACATACTTCACGACGCCCCTGATAACTGGTGATAGCTACCCTGTGTTAGACGGTTAACACCACACGCCGCTAACACTGCTCCATGCATATGGGCCCAGGGTATGTAGCAGCGAGTATCAATTTCGTAATTCATCGGTTTGACTCGGCGGATATTAAACCCCCCCCCCCATTCCTAGCCAGGCCCTTGGCATTATTACGATCGGGCAAGGACTGGTTGGCTCAGTGTCAGGATAACGTGACTGAGTGGGATATCAGGTCATGGTGATGGTGGCCTGGCCTCCCATTGGGGCAGCACTATAAAGTCGCCATGAGTGCGCACTGTCACAAGTCGGTACCCATCAGAATATGACCTTAAATGTTGCTAGGATGTAAAACAACAACAAACAACTGATTTTACGCGTTGGCCACACGCTTGCGAGATGTAATCGCTTTAAGGCCCTGTCACATTACGATGCATGATATCCAGCTGGGCGGTGACAGGTCACTCACCTAATCTGGCCTTGGCAGAATAAACTAGGGAGTGCCCTAGGGTTCAAAGCTATCTCATTGTTTTTTTGTACTTCTTTATTCCTCAAGCGAAGTAGGACACTGTCCATTGCAATATGTTAGCTTCTTACTATCTCACCTTTCTGTTTCCTCCCTCCACACCACACCCTTATATCTACCCTGCGCCCAAACCACACACAACACCACCATTACCACAACACTACTACACCCACCACTAAACTACCACCACACACTCACACCCACCAACCCCAACCCACCCACACCATCCACAACCCACCCACTCACACCATCCACAACCCACCCACTCACCACACCACTACACACCAACCCCCACACCACCACCACATCCCACCCCCACCTCACACCCACAACCACCAAACACCTCCCACCGCCCCAACACCACACACGAACCCACCACTCCACCACCACCCCACCCCACATCTCTCGCACCACCCCACACTCACAACCACCAACCCCCACACCACCACCACCACCCCCACCACACACCCACAACCACCACACAACCACAACCACCAAACACCTCCCACCGCCCCCGCACCACACACGAACCCACCACTCCCACCACCCACAACCCACCAAACACTTCCCACTGCCCCCACACCACCTCCCACTGCCCCCACACCATCACCAATCCCCCCCACTAACCCCCACCACACCCACCCACCCACAGGAGACGCCGAGCTGCTGCTGGGGCTCGACACGTTCCACCACACGGCGCTTTGTTCACGCGAGACGACCGTCATGGTGCTGCACCGGACGCACTTCGACCGGCTCTTTCGCAAGCGCAGTCCGCGCACGCTCATCGAGATGGCCCGGATGTTGGAGACGCAGCTCACTCTGCGCTGTCTCAAACCAAACATCCTGGAGACGGCACCGGCGCTGCGTGTCTTCCTGTACCGCCTCCAGGAGCTGAGCGGCGAGCGGAAGC
The DNA here is from genome assembly GCA_030323885.1 of Branchipolynoe longqiensis. Taxonomy (NCBI): domain Eukaryota; kingdom Metazoa; phylum Annelida; class Polychaeta; order Phyllodocida; family Polynoidae; genus Branchipolynoe; species Branchipolynoe longqiensis. Next base: position 83,769,965 of record CM059190.1, on the reverse strand, counting down.
ATGGCGACGAGAAGGGCTTCCTGTCCGCGTTGCGCCATCTCGCCACCAGGTTCGACAGTGGCGCCACTGCGCAGGCGTCGGCAGCGCGCGCCACTGACGATGCGGTCACTGCGCGAACTGTGCCCGCCGCCGCCACGCACGCGCACGCCGCGCACGCGTCAGCCCCACACCGGAAGTCTTACGACACGCCCGACTTGGCGCTTGTGCACGCGTCGCCGCCAGCGCACGGCACGCCAGCGTCCACAACCTCCGAGGTCTCGCGATGCTCGCGCAGTAAAGTGCTGCTTATTCCCAAGGTGGAAGTTTGAAGGTTGTTTTTGTTTGTGTTTAAGGGTGGGGGATGGCGATTGGGGGCGGGGGGGTGGGGGGGGGGGGGGAAGTCCACATATATAACTAATTTCTTACCGACTTGTCTTGTTAGTGTTATCATCTTAGGGGTAGGTCATCTAAAGATGTCACCATTATCACCATTGTGCAAAGTATATAAAGAGGGGGATTAGTAATGTATAATGTCTACTTAAAGATGAATAATCCGATGAAAACATTGCATTGTTAAAACCAAAACAAGTATCTAGATTGTATTCTACATATCTAACTTCCACTTATTAAACATTTTGTAAAGACTAGGTCTCCATCAAGTAAAGTTGAATCCTTCCTCCAACTAATAGTTTTACCACTCATCGTGGTCACCAGTATCTAAAGTCTATTGCCCGAATCTGTGGTTGTGTAGGCATGCTATAGTGAAATCAATACAGGCAAAGAGAAAGGAAGAGTATAAAGTGTGAAAGAAGAGATAGCTAAGCCCTCTGGTTTATTATTTATATGGTACATGGATTAAGTGTAGAGTATCACCCCACCCCATTCTCCCAATGATAAACAAGCATTCTTAGCTCTACCAATAGGGATCCAGCATTCCTGGTCCCCATGGTTACGAGCGATCTGCCCAACAGTACCACCAAGCTGTGTGGCTCCCCTAGCCACCACCTGCCTTGAGCCTTATGGCCCTGTCACACTACGACGTGACAACGTCAGCATAGGCAGAACGTGAAAATAAGTATTTTACGTCGAAGTTATCGGCGTAATATGCAAATTGTGGACGTGAATGCCGCGTAGTTGACGTGAGCGTAACGTGAAAGTAACGTCGGCGTAAGGCGTAACGTGACCGTAACGTGACCGTAACGTGACCGTAACGTGATCGAAAAGTACAAAACACCCGTCGCAGGGTAGATGTCTGGGTATATAAGGCTGGGGTTCGGATCACGTTAGTCACGTTATCAAAATGCTACGCGATCGTCAATGACGTGAACTACGTCACGAGACGTTCGCAACACGTTATAACGACGTTATCGACCCGTCATCGTATCGCTGGGCCGACGTTCCGTTACGTCCGACCCCCGTTAATTGATCGCTGCCCACACGTTGCTCCCACCCGGGCCGTCGCTCTGACGTGACATAACGTGACTCTAACGTCATTTACGCTGCTATAACGATCGCGGAACGTCTACCTAACGTCATTGTCACGTCATCCCGACGTAGCGGATTCACGTTGAGATACGTCGAAAGTTTTGAACATGTCCAAAACCTCAACGTAACTCGACGTAACACGGCGTAATGTGACGTAGCTCGACGTCAGTCTAACGTCATTATGACGTCATCATAACGTAATCCAACGTACATCAACGTAATGACGAAATATCACCACATTACACTCACGTTCGCTCATTACGTCGTAGTGTGACAGGGGTATTAATTAGTGTGGTGATCCTGACTAGCAGGGGGGTGGGGGGGGGGGGGGGGGGGGGGGGGGGGGGGAGGGGGGGTAGTGTGTAGGGCTCTGAGTGCCCCTTACACACAGTTCTGCCAGCACTACTATGTCTATTTACCTATCAATCAAGCACCACCAGCCCTACATAAACACATATATGCACCTGGTCATGTATACCTGTTTCATAATAGAACATTTGCATTCCCCCACCAATGCTTTAATATAGGAATATTTTACAATTTGTTGCTACACAGAAGGGAATATTGAGCAATTGAATAGAAGCTGTGACTGCAGAAGCATATGGCATCAAATTTGTCCAAAGCATGCCAAACTCTAGATACAAGTTTCACCCTGTACATCCAGTACAGGGCTGAAAACCAACATATTAGAAAAACGGGCAAAGAATTTTGACATTCTGGCGAAATTAACTGACCAAATAAATTCTTAATTTAAGAAGCAAAATATATTCTTTACATATGCCTTCACATTTCCCCGCTACCGTTGAGTTGAAACCTATAATAAAACATCAGTTTAATAAGATTTAAAAGTGAAATTGACAGCGTTCTATGGCTGCCATCTTGTCTTTTTGCATTCTCTCCCATTTCACCAACTCTGTGCCGATATGGGTAGCCATTTGATACTGGAGCCAGAGTTTCTACTTCCTGTTCCATACTAAAGCTATTTTTGCCCGTATTTACACTACGTTGTCGTTCACCCCTGTACTGTAAGTATGGGGTGAATCTTTTATCTAGCCAAACTCTGAAGTCCAACCATGCAAAAATAATTTTAGCTACCATTTAATATAATAATTATTTTACGCTAAAGAAAGGTAGATTATAACGATCAACCTACTATGTTCATCTCAGAAATTGACAAACTCAAAACAATCGGACTATGCAAGTTTAATCAGATAGGGATCATTTTATAACAGAACTTGACAACGGTTTATGTGAGGGCCTACTACTTTATGTGGACGGGCATACGGAAAAGTAATACTCTTTGTACGAGTATGAAATTGTTGAAATCGTTGGGAGTTAGCCGTACTTTTGTTTCACCTTCTTATCATTGTTGTTGCTATTTATGGTTCATTAAATCATCAAAACAAAGGATATCGACTTGTGTCTGACCAAACATGTCCTGCTTACTACAATTAGCCCACAGCCGTGTCTGATTCAATTTTGTTGTTGTTGTAAATATAGTTTATTCATTGAATAAAGTCTTTTGTCAGCACCGTGGCACTGGTCTTCCAGCCATGTGACAATACAGTTATTTACAATATATGTTTATATAGTCTGATATTGTCATCAGCAGCTAGCTCAAATCAGCTGAAATAACAATATTAAACATTCAAAGACTTAATTGCAATGCAGATATATCAGATTCGCACTGAAAAATATTGGAACTAAAATAGATTACATTTACACGCACATATATGTGTAAATTTATTCAGAATTTCCAATTCTCAAAAAAGTTTGCACAACTTTACCAACCCCATATATTATCAATCAATCTTATAGCTTGAGAGAATTTCTAATTAATCAAACGTGAATTCTAAGTGCCGGTACTCATGTAAGGTTGCTACTTAGGCCAAATAAAAAAAATAAACCATAGGTGGTCGTACTTTTGATCACACATATCAGGGTTGGGCGGTTTTGATGTCTACGTCATACGTAACCAGACGCGATGGTCAAATGACTTGAGTGTGCGCCTCCCATTCTGGTAGGTCATGGGATTCAAACTCCTTGGTTCGAACTGTGGCTGAGTCAAACGAATGACTTAAAAATGCATACAAAATTAGAATTGCTGCTAGCCCGACACATTTTTCACACTTAAATTGTTTTTCCATGTATTTAAAAATTAAGGGGCGGGCGATTTTTCAGGCACTGGTGGGGACGATCACCAATTCGGTTTTTGTTTGACCTTTTAACTGAAGCACTTTGTTTGTTTGTTTGTTGTTTTATGTCCTAGCAACATCTAAGGTCATATCAGGATGGATACTGACTTGTGACAGTGCGCACTCATGGCAACTCTATAGTGCTGTCCCACTGGGAAACCAGGCCACCAGCACCATGACCTGATATCCCACACGGTCATATTATTATCCTGACACTGAACCAACCAGTCCTTGCCCAATCCTAATATTGCCGAGCACCAGGCTAGGAAGTGACAAGTATCAAATTTTAAGTCATTGGTTTGACTTGACCAGGATTTGAACCACCTCAAAACCAATCCGTGTAAGCGGTACACTGCAGAGACCAGAACGGCACTCCCATAAATGCTCTCAAGCACAATTCTGAAGTCATTGTTTGGTTATGTATGTATAACCAAACATATTCCCAGATAGTGAGAAAGTGTTGGATCGCAATCATAATTGTAATAATGGACGACCTAACAATATAACTGCATAGATGTATTCAACTTCTGTATTAATTTAAGTATTATTCCATTAATAGAACTATTGTTCATTGAGAACGTTTGTAATTGATACACTTTAGATACCAATAAACATCGTATTTGTACACTTTGAGGTCTGTCATTTTCTGATCATCAATTTCTCTATTATCGCCCAAATACCTATGTTTGCCAATTCGATGGTGTAGATGTTTGAAATGATGCATTGCAGTAATTACACGCAAATTTATTATTATATTATTATCAATTGTTATTTATGCATAACCCTGATATGAACGGGTTTTGAGTAAGTCAGTGATTCAAACTTTCACACAGACAGATGTTGCCAGGACGTAACACTCTAAAGCCGTGTTTACACGGGAAATTGTGAAGCGAATTAGACAAAGCGATTCATATGAAGCGAAGTAGCGGCGCGTTTACACGAAGCGAGTTTGAAAGTGTTTTGGCGCCGGCAACAAGCAGCCTTAGTTCTGCCTGTAGCCGGTGAGCACTGCTATTTGTTTACTTTACACTCGGCGATTCGACGCCTATGCAGCTGCTACGTTAATATCGCTTTTAATTTAGGGTTAATTTAATTAAATTTCATTATTTGAGTATGTAATTCTGTTAAATATGATCACATTCAATAGATTTCGGCCTAATCGGGCCCTAACACTGCCAGGTACCAGCGATTAGTTACTGCTCCCCCTGTTTCCGGCACGCACTACTATTTTATAGTACCGCCGCCCGGGAACCAGCTGAAATCGCTTCATATAAACCACCTAGCAAAGTGGATTACAAAAAGTGAATCATATGAAGCGAATCAGCCCTAATCCGCCTCAGAGTCGCGTTTACACGGCGAATGTGAGGCGAACTAGGCAAGGCGATTTATATGAAGCGAATTAACTTCCCCGTGTAAACACGGCTTAACACACGCCCCCTTCACTTTTAAGTCCTGGCAACAAACATCTAAGGTCATATGAGGATGGGTACCGACTTGTGACAGGGCACACTCATGGAGACTATATATATTCAATTCAATCCAATTCTTTATTTCAGACTCAGGATTATGGTAGTTACATAATTTGGTCCATAGTAGATATATCATATTCACATTAATTTTTATGTCTAAGTAATAGTATGAATACTACCATACTAGCCAATATCAAAATGTTGATCTACATACAGTAGTTTGTACCAATGCCTCCATATGGCAGACGTAAATCTGAGATCACTCTCTTCTATTTTTACAAGTCCCTGTATTATAACATTTTCTGATTTGTCAAGTCTAGTAATAAATTTGAATGTTAGATTCCTGATAACAGCCTGGAAGGCTGGCACATCAATATTGGCAAACAGCTGACTAGCACTGTGATACCTAGGTAGCCGGAGTAATAACCTCATAATGTCGTTATATGCTACATTCAGTTTTCTAATGCTATACATTCTATAGTTCCACCAAATCTGGGCAGTATACAAGGGAGTACAGAAAGTTCTAAATAAATTTACCTTCACATCGGCTGTACACATATGAAATTTCCTGATGAGCATATTTCCTTGAGCATATAACTTGCGACACTGTCTATTAATATCCCTGTCATCTCTAAAGTCATCGGTCATAAAGTGTCCTAAGTACTTGACTTCAGTAGAGATTGACAGGGGAGCACCAGTTAACATAAAATCAGGAAACACAGTATCCTTGTCATATTTTGATCGAATGATCATAACCATACTTTTAATAGCATTGTATTTGATATCAGCTTCTATGCCATATTCAGAGCATATATTAAGTAGCATTTGCAGTCCACTACTATATGGTGAGAATATTACCAAATCATCGGCATACATGAGATGATTTAGAAGTAATAATCCATTAATACATCCAGTTTTACACTGATTTAACCTTTTCGACAGGTCATCCATATAAATATTAAATAAATAAGGGGACAATATCCCTCCCTGACGTACACCATTACTGACTTCGAAGGGTTCTGACATGGCATCACCCCACCTGACTACCATTGATTGGTGTGAATACCAAAATATTAATATCCTGATGAGATAGCCTGGAGTACCACGCTGCACTAGTTTTTCAAACAGTTTTGCGTGATTCACTCTATCAAATGCCTTAGAGGCGTCAAGAAAACACAAGAACATAGTAGAATTTAAACTATGATACTTCTGTATAATCTCCTTAAGAGCATAAATGCACATATCTGTCCCATGCTTCCGCTTGAAGCCATATTGATTATCATTTGTTTTTAAATACAACTCCAGTCTATCTAGCAGTACATTTTCAAATATTTTGGACAAAATACTAGCAAGTGCTATAGGTCTATAGTTATCCTTACTGTTAATCCTTCCCATTTTGTCTTTAATTACTGGTACAAGAATAACAGAGATCATAGTATCAGGCAGAGTTCCATGTATGAGAAAGCCTGTAAGGCACATAGCTAACATGGAAAAAACTCTTGAGCTGGCATATTTGAGATGCTCTGCATAAATATTGTCAGCACCACAAGTCTTGTTACTATCAAGTTTTAATATGGCATCCCTGATTTCCTTAGCACCAACATTTATATCACTACAACTTTTGACATTAAACGTAACACTATCAACATTACTGCATACACAGTTAAATAACTCTTTATAATTATTTTTCCAGAGCTCGGCTATCTTCTCACACCCTACCACACCCTCAATATTTGTGGGAAGTGGTGTTTTACTATTGTCTATCAATTTGACCTCTTTCCAGAATTCTTCTACATTGTTATTCTGCAGCTTAGTGGCTAAGGCATCTCTCCTCATAGCATCCTCATTGTATTTAATGTATCTTAAAGCATATTTAAAACGGGAATTTGTCCTCTTTTTCATTTCAGAAATACAACCCTGCCTGGGTTTACCCTGTTCCTTCCACAGTAAGAAGGCTTCTCTTGCAGCTTTGTGAAGGTCTGCTACATGTACATTCCATCCTGGACGGCACTGAGTGTTACATTTAGGAAAATTATATAATGGCTTACTTGCCAGCTTAAGGGCCTCTACAATGTTTTCATAAAAACTACACAATTCATCTGCATGTTGAGAAACCTTACAATGCACATCTCTACACATTAGAGCATCTGTGGGTATTTTAACATTTTGCAAGAGAGTTTCAGTATTTACACTATATTTATGAATCTCATCTTGTTTTATTCTGGACCAGTCTAATTTGCATTTATTGCAGCTGTTTGCAGTCTTTGACATATCAGGTACATTGTTTAAATTCAAGGTCATACCTACAGGTATATGATCTGTGGTGGCATGTTTATAATAAATTTCCATACTTTGTATTGCATCATGAGCATCAGATGAGCTAACACAGTGGTCCAGCCAGGAGACTGTCTCCCAGTTACTCACAAAAGTAAAGCTATCTAGTGGTAACAGTTGTTGACTTGATAGTACAAATCCATAATCTTGGCAGGAATTGAGCAAATGTTTAGCAAAAATAGAGTGATCATCCGAGATGTCAGCATTATAATCACCCATCACATATACACAAGTAGTATCTAGATCTTCAACAAAAGCTGATATATGAGCCATTCTATTAATAAACTCATTTTCATTGTCATATGATTCATATGGCATGTAGACATTTATTATCACAATTTTCTTACTATCAATATTGATTTCAATGCCAATGGCCCAGTCAACATTGAAGTGCAGCTCTTTTATTACATGTTCAATTTTTGTATTCCATAGAATGGCCACCCCTCCAGGGGCATGCCCATGTAGGATTTTATCTCTGTTGTCGATTGTTGATTCACCAATTCCATGAAAGTTTGTATGTATAGAGTTCAGGCCTCCCAGGTCCTGTTTGGTAAGCCAAGTCTCCTGTAGACAGATGATATCATGGTCTTGACACAGCTTCTCTAAAATTAATCTTCTGGTTTTGTCAGATTCAGATTGGCCGAGTTTTCAGGCCCCTGCAGTTGTAGGTTACAGTCTTGAAAATATTTTAACTGTTCGCACCTTGTACAGGCTGATTAGGTCTCCTGGCCTCAACTCCTACCGCACCTTGCTCATTGTTCTTGTCATTTTGATTGGGTAGACTCACCTCACCTTGATCACAGTTCCTTATGTTTACTGCTTCTGTACCATGGCGTGGTCTCCTCGGCTCATAGTACCTCCGCACAAAAGCACCTGTCGGCCAGATACTAGGGTCATATAATACCTTAGGGTCCACACATTCTGCTGTTACCTGGAATGAGGCAAATCGCTTCCTTTCCGTTTCAATCTTGCGGCATTGAATTTCCACGTTCAGCTTTCCCTTCAGGTAGTCTCTTAATGTGGCTGCCTCCAGGTCAGGTGTGAACTTGGTTGCGAACACATTCACAATCTTGGTTTGGACTGTGGCAATAGTTGTGATGTTGGCTGTGCCAACAAGTCCAGGTTTCTTCCTGTCTTTCTTCTGCACAATTCCAGACTGGTCAGGCTTATGGTTTGGTTGTACCTGTGGTTTCAGCTTCTTACGCTTCACAACATCAGTCCACGATGTAGTTACTTGCTCATCTGCATCTTGTCCAGGCCTAGCCTCATTCACACTAGTAGCTGTCTTCACAGATGTTTCTGTTGTGTTCTCCCTTGCTGGTATACTGAGATCCTTGTAGAAGGGATCATCAAGGTGTCTTTCCAGTCGTTTCATTCTGGAATCAACGCCTGTGGCATTTGCTGTCAGGTCAGCTATTGTCACATTTTGGCAGTCTACTGTAGCCTGCATGACATCTAATGCACTTTGTGTCTTTTGTATTTGGCTCAAAAGCATGGTTACATCTAGACTATCAAAGCTGATTGGTGGCAACTCACCTAAGTCCTCTGGTGTACAGACAAAGATTGGGATGTCTGTCCCCTTTTCCTGCAGCACTTTGACCATGTCACGGGTGTGCAAAGTTGCAGCCTTTTCCCCTTTGTGTCCCTGATATCTTGATGTAGCACAGAGGGTAAACAGTTTCTTCTTTGAGGCCTCAATGGCTTCCACCTTGTATGCACTCGTGATAACTTTTTCCAGTGTATCTTGAGTCATTACATTCAGCTTGTTCACAAGAAAACACAGCAGACCATCAATCACAATATCTTTTGGTCCTGGTTTTGCATTCCCATGGGGGCATCCATCTTGTGTGTTTTCATCTGGGTCCCGTGTGCAGAAGACCTGCACATTGTACCTGCTGCCATATTCCGATTATCTCTGACTTATTTAGAAGGATATTTTTGACAATATCAACTGCAAAATACTTGTCATGGTTCCGGCTCCTAGAGATGGTGTAGACATTGGTGTGAGGTGAGCTATGGTAGTGTCACTTCTTAGAATGCCCATCCACCTCTTTAGCATTCAATGTTTGGCACTTTGTAAACACCCAATTATCGCTCAAGAGAATTACATATTACAAATCACAAATTACTTACACAATAATGCGATTCTTGTTCGATATTATTAGACAAGTTGATTCAGTGCTGCCCTACTAGGAAATCAGGCCGCCGGCACAATGACCCGATATCCCACTGTCACATTATCTTGAACCTGAGCTAACAAACCCTTGCTGTATCCTATTAATGCAGAATGGCAGGCTAGGAAGTGACAAGTATCAATTTTGTAAGTCATTGATTTGACTCGACCGGTAACCTAACTCCCGATCTTCCGCACACGAGTCCCACGACCGGTAACACACTGAGAGTAGTTGGGTGAGGTTATTCATTCCTCAATCTCCTCGGGACTAGTTATTCCCACAGACCTATATGGTGTCCAAATCTCTATAAATAATATATAAATAAAAAAAAATTAAAGACACGACCGCTATGTACACATATACATAATGAATATGCATCTTTATTTCATAGCAACAAAACATTTGATTTAGGTTGAAGCATCAGGCTTAAACTATGGTAATGCATTGTTACGTAACAACGCATTACCATAGTTTAAGCCTGATGCTTCAACCTAAATCGAATGTTTTATGATGAGTTGGAAGTATATAAACAAAATAGTGCTCAAAAGCAGGACTGTCCTTCCTGAAGAACGTCTGGGCGCACTACGCTGAACAACTCATTAGAAAAAGGGTCGGCATCCTGGGTTGTTAAATATAACCACTTCAATTTGCAATATACTATGTTAAATATATTGCTTGAATACTTATCTATTGTAGCCTACTACTACATTTTAGCTGAATACTTCATTAACTCATTTACAGCTTCTAGAGGCCGCCATTTTGTTATCTTTGTATTCTCTTCCGATTCCCCAACACTACACCAATGTAGACGCTATTGCTTGCTGGAACCAGCGCTTGTTTATAGGCAATTCATGCATAAGCATATTCAGCGCTCTACGGAGCCACCCAACCAGCCACGGTACGACCCAACCAGCCACGGTTGAGCTCGTTTAAACTTGTTTCCGGTACAAAGGCTAGGGGACCAGGTTGGAAACTGAGCGATAATAGATGAAAACTCCTATGCCTCTGCATGAGCAAATAAATGCCAGGGGACCAGGCTAGACCTCCACAGAGCTAGCAATGTAGTCAAATATTATTTGACTATGTTGTTGTTGTTGTTGTTTGTTCAGACATTATCACATATTTATATCTTTTGCACAGATTAAATTGTTTGAAGTATATTTGAAATTGATCTACATTGATTTCTGTTTAAATCACACAATATCACTACTTAATGAATGGGAAACTCATCCTGCAAGGGTATGCGCGATATTACCCAGTGGGAACTCGTTTTTCATCCTTTCGTCGCTGTGGACCGTTCTCAATTCATGCGGCAGTTTTTGCTAGGATTTCGAGTACTGTACCGTACTGTTCACCACTGTTCAGAGTAGAGTGAATGGCGACCGTCTGGTACAGTCTAGTACAATACACTCTACTGTACCAGACTGATACAGTACAGCCTGGCAACATATTGTAGTTAAACTAAACTTACCTGTAAGTTGACGTATTACTGAGATTCTTACGAATCTAACTAATACGAAGACGAGGATCAGGGGAGAGGGTACAAGTAGTCCGCGCTCGTCGATCCCAATCAGCATTCGTAGCATGAGGAATAATAACTAACCTAACAACCCCCCCATTCTTCCCACTACCATACAGTCCGGTGTTTTCCCTAGCTCCCACTCTTTAACCAAATTCTTTAATTTTCTAGAACACCGAACTATATGGCGTGGGTGGGAGGGCCCCTGATCCTCGTCTTCGTATTAGTTAGATTCGTAAGAATCTCAGTAATACGTCAACTTACAGGTAAGTCTAGTTTAACTACAATATTCTTACCTCATCTACTAATACCAGAAGCCTCCGCCAGGGGAGAGATTTCGTAGCCTTAGTTATTATTCTGAACCTTATCTTTCAGTCCCCTTTCTTACTACGCCAACTGTCCCTTCCATTAGTTTCCACAAAACACAAGTCTTGTATAACGTTCTATCAGTAACCTTTAATTATTACAATTTCCAGCTCCATACCACAACTCCATTGTTCATTTAAGGAATAAGTAATTTAAACATTATCTTCTTACTTTCGTCTACTAGCTGGCTCCAACACAGCCCTTTGTACCTGGCCCGGATCAGTTATTGTTTTATTATAATAGACGGCAAAAGACCTCGCATCTTTCCAAGACGCATTTCTCATGATAGCATTGAGGCTCGCCCCCATTGCTCTAGCTGTCGAAGCAGCTGCACCCCTAGTGCTATGGGCCTTATATCGATCCGTATCAATACCTGCCATAGTTAACGCTGTTAGCGTCCAACGCGCTAAAGTAGCTCTCGAAATTGGCTTAAACGGTGCTATATAGGATAACAACAATTGCGAGTTTCCTCTCCTAACCTCCTCTGTACGCTGCAAATACCTGGTTATCGTTCGAACAACACATAACTTCTTATTTTTCGGATATGCAAACAACGTAACCGCATCCAGAGGCTGTCCTACCTGATTGTGCTTTAACAACACCTTCATCCTAAAGGTAATGCTATCTACCTTACATAACATCCTATCTACTTGCAAATTCAAAATAGTCTGTCCTCTCTGAGAAGAAACCAACAAAATCAATAAGGTCAGTTTTAACGTCAAAAACTTCAATGACAACCCGAATTAGAACCCAAACCTTCTAACCAGATCAACACTCTATCTACTGACCAAATATCTGAGTAACGCGGTTGCGGTGGCCTCTGGGTATAACAACTTCTACAAAACCATTTACTAAGAAATGTTGTCCTACCGTTGCCCCTTGAAACTTCGGTAAGACTAAACTCAAAGCACATCTAGCAGCATTCACTGCCCCATACCCCACACCTGTTTCAAAATACATTCTTAAATAGTTTAACACATTCGCTATCGTGGGTTTAACACTGAAACATCCCTCTGATACGCCCATAGCGACCACCTCCTTAAATGCGTCATATACGCCTTTTTTGTAGACTCTCTCCATGTATACTTAAAATAACTCATTACCTTATCATTCAACCCATAACATTTCAACGAGTTGGCCAAAAAGGAATGCCGATAGCCTTGTGCTCTGTACTAAGTCTACGTCTGGACTTTTGCTTAATTGTCCTTGCCCAATTAGGTTTAACGGACTCCTGGGGTAAACCACGGTCCTCACTGCCAACCTCCTTAGCAGAGCTAGCCACGGCTGGCACGTCCAATGTGGGGCAATGACGATTGCCCGTGTGTTGTCCCTTTGTAGTTTTCGAATCACTGTTGGGAGAAGCCTAAATGGCGGAAAACAGTAATAAAACATATCAGTCCATGGAAATGAAAACGCATCCACCTTCCAGCTACCTGGATCTGGTTCCCAACTCACATAACATGGCAATTTATGATTCAACCTAGATGCAAACAAATCTACATCTGGCACCCCAAATATCGCACAAACCTGTTGAAACAATCTTGGGGCTAATTCCCATTCTACTTGCTGCTTAAAACATCTTGATTTAAAATCTGCCAAACTATTCAACATGCCTGGTATATGGGTAATTGATAACCAACAATTATTTGACTGTGCCCAGTCCCAAATCTGTCTAGTCTCGTCCATACATGCTTCTGACCTGGTTCCACCCATATTCTTTACATAGGCCAACGCTGTCGTACTGTCCGTTCTTATTCTTACATGTCTATCCGTAAACTTACATAAACTTTTGAGCCCAAACAAAATTGCTCTCAACTCCAAAACATTAATATGGTCTACTTCCGTTGGATTCCATCTACCACCCGTTTCATCCTGTGTGCGCCCCCCAACCTTCTAAGGACGCGTCTGTGAATAACTCTAAATGGGGATCCATTCTCCGAATTTTTCTCGAAACTTGCAGATTAAGCAACCACCATTTTACATCTGCCTTAGCTTGTACTGACAACCACATAACATCATCAAAATTCCCGTGAAGCTAAAATTGTGTCCCTTTCTATTGCCTTATAATGCACAATACTAAAGTCAACCCCCGGTGTGTACGCTACCATAAGCCCTATCAGCCCTGCTACATCTCTAATTATCGGTTCATCCAGACTAAGAACATGTTGAGCAATTCCTTTGAATTTTTCTATCTTGCCCAATGTCAAGGACACCGTCATATCCATTGAATTTATATTGAACCCCAAAAATTCCAACGTTAACTTCGGAGTTAATTCTGACTTCTCGTTATTTATTGTAAAACCTAATTTTTTAAACACCTTCACCGTATCATCCACTGCCTTCTGGCAGTCTTCTTTTGTATTACCCATAATAAAACTGTCATCAATGTAAGGGAAACACACATGCCCTAACTCACCTAAACAAGAATAAACAGGTTTCAACAATTTTGTAAAGAACCTAGGTCCTGGCGCCAACCCATTGGGCAATACTTGATACTCATACAAACTATTCTTCCTAGAAAATCTCAAATATTTTTTATGTTCCTCCAAAATCGGGATTGAATAGTAGGCATCAGTCAAGTCCGCACTAGCCATCCAAGTGCCATAGTCAATGAGATCTATAGCTGTTTTCAAACTAAACATCTTGAAATGTTTATATTCTATTTTGTCATTCAAAATGGTTAAGTCCAAAATCATTCGAAATTTCCCACTAGGTTTCAGTCTAAGAAAAATATTTGAAATCCATTGCCCTTCAATTGGTTCAACCTTCGCCAAGACCCTTTTCTCCATTAAAATAACAATCTCTTTATCCACAAAGTCACTTTTCTGCAAACTCATTTTATATGGTGTCGGTACTCATATTTGTACCGGTGTAGACAAGAATGGTATAGTCAAACCCTTTACACAACTACGTACCCATGGATCAGTAGTCAATTTGTTCCAATTATGTATGTAATTAATTATTTTACCGGCTCTAGGTACCTTTTCTGTCAATACAATGTTTACAGTATTCAATTGAACACTCACCTGACTACGTGACTCTACTTCTGAAAACCCCGCTGCGGAGTAGAGCCCCCTCTACCTCGAGTGAAGCGCTGGCCACCCTGTTGTGATTGGCCTCCACCATAACCACCCGACTGCCTAACGAAACGTGACTGCATACCTGGCCTGGCATTCCAATTATACGGCATACCTCTACCAGTTGCCATACGACCCCTGAAGTTCCATTGACCTCTCGACCTAAACGAAGACTGAAACGGTCTCTGATAGTACTCACTCGACCTATGCCACTTTCTTGGTGCTAAAGTTGTATTCATCACTGTGTCAGAGGCCCGTGCACTTTAATAATCTTTTTATTTTTCTCAGCCAAATCTTCTCCCAACAAATTTTCCGTTGGGAGTTCCTTTTGCCCATATGCGTCAGTTTTTGGTTTGATGACTTCTTTGCCCAAAAACGTGTTCACTACCTTCTTCACATTCTGTAGCCTATCCCATGTTAATTGACTATGGGTTAACACTAAAATTTTGACCAAATCTAACATTTTAAGAGGCTGTTCGTCTAACTCTTTATCACTTTTACCTCGCGAGAGGATTAGTGCCACCGTAGGTGCCGCTGCCGTAAGCGCCGCAACCACCCCTTTTGTAGCACACAACATAGAATCTTCAGCCTGTTTTCGTGCATCCAGAAACCTAATTTCTTCATTCAGTTTTTGAACCTTAGCTTCGGGGATGTTCTTAATTCCTGTATACTGCCTCGCTAGATCATTCAAAGCTTTTTTAGGCTTATTATACGCATAATAATGCGCAATATCAATCAATCAATCAATCAATCAATCAATCAATAGGATACAGCTATAATAGGCCTTGGACCTGTTAGCCGCTCTTAATTAATTGAAATGGAGACAGTTCTTCAGATGTGGTCAATCGTAGCAACTGTCACTGGCTCCAAGATATATGTAATGCTTGACCAGTATGCATCCAGTCGGGACTTGAAGCAGTTCACCGACTCCGCTGCTATGACACTCTCCGGCAGGTCATTCCACAGGTCAACCACCCTAAAGCCGAAAAAGTTGTGTCACAGATCCAGTCTGGAGTACCGCTTCCTCAGCTTCAGGGAGTGCCCTCTGGTCCTGGTGTTGGAGTCTCTGATAAGGGGGCCGCCTGTCTTGTAGATACCATGGAGATATTTGAATACTTCAATCATATCCCCCCGGGCCCGTCTGTAGTACATGCTTGGGATCTTCAAATGACGCATACGTTGTTCATAGGGTATTGCATCGAATCCATGTACAAGCTTCGTTGCCCTTCTTTGGATCCTCTCAATTGACTCAGCATCCTTCCTGTAGAGTGGTGACCACACAACATTTCCATATTCCAAAAGTGGACGTGCAAGGGATGTGTACAGTCTGCGTACAACATCCTCGTCTAGGTATGTGTACGATCTTCGAATGATAGCCAGTATTCCATTAGCTCTGTTGGCGGCTTCCTGGATGTGGTCGCTGAATGTCAGTTTGTTGTCCACCTTGACACCCAAGTCCTTTTCTATCATTGTTTCGGAGAGCGGAACATTATTCACACCATCATTCATTACATAGATGTGCTTGCTGTTTTTTGCCCCCTAAGTGCATCACTTTGCATTTTGAAGCATTAAACTTCAGCTGCCAATCACTTGACCACTTCTGCATGTTGTTGAGGTCCTTCTGCAAGTCCCGTGAGTCACTACCTTTCTCCATACGGCGGAATACTTTGGTATCGTCAGCAAACATTTGGACCATAGAATGTACAACCTCTGGTAAGTCATTGATATATATCACAAATAAGACTGCCAAATCATTATCTACATCTACCTTTTCTTTTGTAGGCTTTCTGATCTTATAAATTTCTTTTAATTCAGCATGCATCACACCCTCCCGTAAATTTTCTGACAATTTGTATACGGGTCGAATCCTACCTGGCTCTACGACCGGAGCACTACTAGGCGTACTTACAGTAGGCACCGGTATGACCGGCACCGCTTGTGCCACCGCCGGAGCCTCAGCCTGTTGTATCAACTGCAACTGTGGTTCCAAAAGAAACCCTTCATCTTCATAATAATCATCTTCCTCCCCTTCCTCCTCTGTCTGCCAACCTTCCTGGTCATTAAAGACTGCCCACGTATCTAAGTCCCTATTATCTACCTCATAACCCTGGTGTTCAACATGTACAACTCTAGGAACCTCAGGCACAACTTGAGTAACAGTAGCAGTAGGTAACGGTACAGCCCTATTCTGCTCGTTTTTAGCCATTAATTCAACATAAGCAGCATTTTTCTCTGTAAGTCCTTTTATCTCAGCGAACATTGCACGCATTTCTGCCAGTTCCTTTCTGTCCTGAGTAACAACAGCAGGTGCAGTGGAAGGCTGTTTGGTGGGAGCATTGGTACTAGTAGATGCAGCCGGTGGTGACCCGACAGCTGGCATCTTTGTTTTCCTGACGACTCGTTTTTTCTTCCCAATAATTGGTAACTCCGAGTCCGAATCACTCAACTCATGCGGCTCATGTCTAGTCGCATCCATAGCCGACATAGCACCGCCTTGTATCTTCTTGCCACACAAAACCACCGTGGGAGACTGCATGCCTGGCTTCGGGACAAGGAATTGCTGCGTAATTTTTTAGTAACGACACTCGCCCTAAAAAGAGTAAAAAGACTAGTATAAGTACCCACTACACAATGCACATATTTAACACAACAACGCACAATATCACACAATACTCATAATATATCTAATATTCTATGTCTAACCCTATCTACTAACACTTTACCTACCTGTGTTCCTCCGCCGATGCTGGTGGCTCGACTGCCGGCTCGCGACTGATTGGGATCGACGAGCGGGGACTACTTGTACCCGCTCCCCTGGTGGAGGCTTCTGGTATTAGTAGATGAGGTAAGAATCTAAGGTCATATATCAGGAAGGGTACTAACTTGTGCCAGTGCACGCTCATGGTGGCTTTATAGTACTGCCCTACTGGGAAATCAGGCCACCAGCACCATGACTCAATATCCCACTCAGTCACATTATCCCAACACTGAGCTAACCAGTCCCTGGCCCTATCCTATTAATGTCGAGCCACCAGCCTAGGAAGCGACAAGTATCAATTTGATACGTCACTGGTTTGACTCGACCTGGAACCGAACTCCCTGTAAACTTGCCGGCTGGTGGTGTGGGTGGTGTGAATAGGTCAAGTGAAAACACTACAGGTAATAAAGGAAAACAGGGTAAGAAGGAAAAGTAAGAGAGTGAGACTCTCTGGTTTATTGCTTATATAGGTTCTCAAGATTCAAGATGGCCGTTGTCACATGATCCTATTCATCAATCACAGTACAATGCAGTGGTCACATGACTCACTCCTCCAATCAGAGTACAATGCAGTGGTCAATGATCATAACAATACCATGTGGGGGGGGGGGGAGGGGGCATGTGAGGTGACTCTTCCAAAGACTGTTCTTAGTCAAACTCGGAAGTGACACTCCCTCTCAAAGACTATTCAATATACAAGTTCTATACCTAATGAATAATAGTTTACCAAGTTCACACATCCTCTATATGTCTTTGGGTTTTTATAATTTAACATTTATCATTATATAGACAGCTTGTAATTTACTGTAGTAACTTCACCTCGGTTCACATGTATTATATCGGACAATTTTACATCCCGATCTCCCGCACGCGAGGCCCGCGCTCTACCGGTTCGGCCACCGCGCCCGGTTAGGTAAGTATACTGTCTGAAGCAGTGTAGTATATAATCCAGCCTCGAAGAGTACAGTTTGACCCCGTCTTCAGCGACCGCCATGATCAGCGAGCCCGTGCCATTTGGAAGCAATTTCTTTTTTATAAATTTTCATTCTGAAATTGTCTCATTTGACCGTTCCTTCGGTGAGAGGACGCGGAAGTCAAACCAAGATGCTTTGAAGACAGTGTAACTAACTAATGCGGTCTAAAGTACGCATAGCTATAGTTGAGGCCGAGGAATCCGGTGGTGCCCCTTGGTGTCACTTACAGTAACTATGATGTGACAGCACCAGGCTATGAGTAGTGAGGAATCCCAGTACGAGACATGCAGCCAAAAGCTGTGCCCCTCTTTTCTAACTATTCCTGTATAAGGAATATATACAAACTAGTTAGTTCAATAAGTCGCGCTTCAGGGGGATACCCGATCATACAAATGTAAAATACAAAACTTATGACATACGATTGATGTACAGTTTTATTTATGGCTTTAACTTTTTCCATGTTTAAAAAGTATTACATTCAGAAGATCAGCAGGGGGTTGTCTTAGTGGTATTGGTGAAAGATCTAGTAGAAGCGCATGCACTTTACAATGTATATATATTATTGTCATAATGAACAAATCAAATACACTTTTGAAGTAAGTTAGTGAATGTGATTTCTATATATACATATCTAATAAGGATAAATCATGTGATATATCAACATATATATATCATATATGTGATATATATCAAATCATATATATCACGTATATATCAACATCATATATATATGACATACATGAACACATGCAGAAACTACTCAACACATGCTTCATAGCTTGTGATACAATGGACTTGAAGCGTAGTGAGAAGATCAAGGAATAAACACATCTTAGCATATTGTGATACCAGGCCATCGTCTTATTGCCATTTGCAGGGCACGGCACCTTTTGAGATGTGTGTAAAGAACTAATGGAGAAATGGGATAGGGAAGGAGGGAGGGGTGACGGGGAGAGGGAGCAGGGGGTAGGGGGGGGGGGGGGAGTGGGAAGGGGGGAGGAGAGGGAAGAAAGGAGGGAGGGCGACGGGGAGAGGGAGGGGAGGGGGGAGAGGGAAGGAGGGCCGACGGGGAGAGGGAGGGAGGGGCGACGGGGAGAGGGATGGGGTTCGACGAGAGGGATGGGGTACGGGGAGAAGGATGGGGTACGGGGAGAGGGAGGGAGGAGGGGGAGAGGGAGGGAGGAGGGAGGGGGGGAAATAGTAAGGAGGGTGGAAGGAGGGAGGGATGAATGGGGTGGATGTGGGAGAAGGGGTGGATGTGGGAGAGGCAGTGGATGGAGGGAGAGGCAGTGGATGGAGGGAGAGGCAGTGGATAGATGGAGAGGCAGTGGATAGATGGAGAGGCAGTGGATAGAGGGAGAGGCGTGAAGAGGGAGAGGCAGTGGATAGAGGGAGAGGCAGTGGATAGAGGGAGAGGCAGTGGATAGAGGGAGAGGCAGTGGATAGAGGGAGAGGCAGTGGATAGAGGGAGAGGCAGTGGATAGAGGGAGAGGCAGTGGATAGAGGGAGAGGCAGTGGATGAGGGAGAGGCAGTGGAGAGGGAGGTGGATAGAGGGAGAGGCAGTGGATAGAGGGAGAGGCAGTGGATAGAGGGAGAGGCAGTGGATAGAGGGAGAGGCAGTGGATAGAGGGAGAGGCAGTGGATAGATGGAGAGGCAGTGGATAGAGGGAGAGGCAGTGGATAGATGGAGAGGCAGTGGGGGTAGGGAGAGGCAGTGGATAGAGGGGGAGGCAGTGGATAGAAGGAGAGGCAGTGGGGGAGGGAGAGGCAGTGGGGGGAGGGAGAGGCAGTGGGAGGAGGGAGAGGCAGTGGGGGATGGAGAGGCAATGGGGGGAGGGAGAGGCAGTGGATAGAGGGAGAGGCAGTGGATGGAGGGAGAGGCAGTGGGTGGAGGGAGAGGCAGTGGATGGAGGGAGAGGCAGTGGATGTAGGGAGAGGCAGTGGACGGAGGGAGAGGCAGTGGATAGAGGGAGAGGCAGTGGAGGGAGAGGCATGCGAGGGGTATGAAGGGGAATACATAGATAGCGAAGGAGATGCGGAAGGAGAGGGGAGAGGGGAGAGGGGAGAGTGGGGGTGGGAGGAGTGGGAGTGGGAGGAGAGGAAGTGGGGAGGGGAGAGGAAGTGGGGGGGGGGGGGAGAGGAAGTGGGGAGGAGAGGGAGTGGGGAGGAGAGGGAGTGGGGAGGAGAGGGAGTGGGGAGGAGAGGGAGGGCGGGGGGCAGTGGGGGAAAGGGACTAGTGCTTCGTTCACCTTCAGGTGAATTACCAATAAATCAAATATGAAACATTTTAAACTTCAAACTCAAGTTGAAGTAGTCATACAGATTAAGAAATGCAGCCAATGCTGCCCCAGAGTAGACTAGGATCAACCCAACGGACCGTGTCCACCATTGCGTACTGCCCACTGGGCTCCTAAATTCACAATTAGCACCTCGGGAACCAGTCCCTAAATTCACACCATTTAGTTAAAGCATCTCTAACTATACCTACTATATCTTTAACCTGGTTTCCCTGACAATTGAACTTTCAGTTAGTTTTTTTTAAATGTTATGTCCTGGCAACAACTAAGGTCATATCAGGATGGGCACCGACTTGTGACAGTGCACACTCATGGTGACTTTATAGTGTTGCCCCACTGGGAAACCATTCTGCCGACATCAATCACATTATCCTGACACTTAGCTAACCCAGTCCCTTCCCTATCCTAGTAATGCTCGCTGCCTTCCTTGGAACGCCTGGTCGCTGCCTGCCTCACTACACTGCTCGGGTCCACCCCCCCCCCCCCCTCCCCGCCCACTCACCACTCCTATAAAACACAAATCGTATAAGAATACAGCAAGTGACCATTCAATCTAACTCTACTCAATTTTTCTACACAAAGGATGGACAACATCTCAATCGTCAGCTCCTGAAATGGAATGCATTTGAAGATTGGGGAATTAGCGAATCAACTTTGTACAGCATCAATGTGAATAATGTAGTATTTGGTGAACCCGATAAGTGAACATTCACTATCTCTGAACAGCTTTCATATTTAAACGTGCTGTAAGCTCTCCTGAAGAGGAGATAGTAATGACCGCAACAATATCATCAATAATAAATGGATAGGTTGTAAGCTGCATAGTCCGATGGAAGTGTAGTGGTCTGCACTGACCTCTCAGGCAAAGAGCCGCATAGACAGGCATGGGTAGTGTGTTGAGATTAGGGAGCCTAGGTGGTGTAATGGTTAGCACACTGGCCCAGAATGCAAAGAGATGTGGGTTCGAGTTCCGCTCTAGGCACAATATTTGCCATTTTCATCACCCCCATGACAGAAGCATAGCATTTTCTAAACCCAAAACACTCAACTATATTTGATCTGACATATCCAACTTACTGGTGCACTTAAACATTGAATCCTGCATAGAAAGGAATGCCACGCCAGTTTAACGCTGCATAGTCCGATGAAAACATAACATTTTCAAAACCAAAATAATTATCCAGATTTGATTCTACATATCTAACTTAGATGATGATGCACTTATTAAACATTTGTCGTCACATATAAGGGGATACTGAGTCAATTAATAGAACCTTTTACTGCAGAAGCCTATGGTGTTGGTTTGGCAAGCTTGCCAAAATTAATTTAGCATGTTTCCATTAAAAATATCTCAAAGGTTAGTGATTTAAAATAAAAGTTACTTCAAATTAAAGTAAGGTAGATTATAATGAACAACCTAATATGTTTATCTCAGAAAATGAGAGAAACTCAAAAACATCGGACTATGCAACTTTACTAGAAAGTGTCACTGCTGAAGCCAATGATGGCCAGCATTGAATTCACGACGTGTTCTTTGTTTAACGACGCTCCCCCCCCCCCCCCCCCCCCCGAGCACAATAAGTAGATATCGGCTAGTGGGGGGGCGAGGTCACCATTTTTTCACTTCAAATATTTTCAAACTTAGCCATTTAAGTGCAAATTTACTTCAAAGTAGATTAAAGCAGGTTAAAATGGTAAACCTGATATATTTATCTATCAAATGAAATTATGTTTGTTGTTTTACGTCCTAGCACCATCTAAGGTCATATCAGGACGGGTACCGACTTGTGACAGTGCACACTCATGGCATCTTTATAGTGCTGGCCCACTGTTAGACCAGGCCACCAGCACCATGACCTGATATCCCACTCAGTCACATTATCCTGACACTGAGCCAACCCAGTCTGTGCCCCTATCCTAATAATGCCGAGCGCCAGGCTAGGAAGCACCAAGTTAAAATTGTTAAGTCATTGATTTGACTCGACCAGGGTTCGAACCCACGACCCCACGATCTACCATTTGGGCATCCCATCTGGTCAGATTTGAAGCAGGTTATAATAATGCTGAACCTAATATATTTATCAATCAAATGAAATTATGACAAACTGAAAACCATCGGGCTATGCAACTTGTTTACTGTTATCTACAAGCCAGTGTCGCCATGTAGGTTTCATAGCAACCAGTCCACTATGTACATGTGTTTGGTACAACAAGTTTATCTGGATCACACTCAGTGGCGCCACCTATGTACATTGTTATGTGAGTGTTGTCTGAAAATCACCTTATGTAGACCATCGTGGCCCTCAAGTCTAGTATCACAATCTCACCGACAGTTGACTGTGTGAGTGGCACGTATCATTCACCAGTATCATGGCATCCCCAGACTGTTACACTAAGTCACCATTATAGTGGACCATCGGGATCCCCCTACCACACTGTGGCGGTCTCAACTGCACCGACTCCATCGATACTTCTTATCGACAGGTGGCAGCACACGAGCAGGAACAGTCCCGATAGTACACTATTCCATTCATGGCTAGCAACTATCCCTGATGGAAGGTTAAAGTTGCATGGTTTGATTGGTTTGATTGTTTTGAGTTTCTCACTTTAGTTTGAAGTCACTTTTATCTAAAATCGCTAACTTTTGAGATATTTTAAATGGAAACATGCTAAATTAATTTAGGCAAGCTTGTGGCCTTTGCCCAAAGTTGGGCAGTAGGCGTAAGTAAGTAAGTAAGCTTGCCAAAACTATCACCATAGGCTTGTGCAGTGACAGGTTCTATTAATTGACTCAATATCCCCTTATATGCAATGACAAATGTTTAATAAGTGCACCAGCATCTAAGTTAGATATGTAGAATCAAATCTAGATAATTGTTTTGGTTTTGAAAATGTTATGTTTTCATCGGACTATGCAGCTTTAAGTGTGACAAAGTTGGTCAAGGACAGGTCACTTTGATTCTGACCTTGGCGGAATATACCAGCGGACAGCCCGCTGTTTGAAGCAACTTCAGTGTTGCCTCATTATTCCATAGGCAGAGTAGAATGTGACCCATCACATTATCTTAATTATTATCAATAACCATTATCATCGTGATAATTTTATCATTATCATGAAAATGGACAATAATTAAGTTTCCTATTTTTGTTGTGCTGCCATTGAAAGAAATGTGGGTTTGAATCCAGCTTTAGGTACGATGTTCTTTTCTTTTTCATTTTGTGGGCAAGCGTCTTAAGCATTAGACTAGCTAGGCTCCCTTGTGCGAGCACCCTACATACGTCTATCTTCGCAGGTGCTCCTTGGCTGTGAAGTCAGTATATATATGCAGACTAGTACAATATGTGTTCATTTGTATACACGAGAAAATAGAGATGAAGGTTTTTTTTAAAGCCAAGATGAATGTACATAAATTGACTGGATCCTTCCTACATGTACTAATATATATATAAATGAACCCTTTATAATGTAAAATATATGTGATGCATAACGCATTATACGAGTATAAATGCAAGGGGAACATATACTGTATATACATATATCTATTCCTCCTTGGCGCAGTGGTGGTGCCCCCCCCCCCCAGTTGTCGGGGTAATTGGTGGGCAGGGCCCCACCTCGCGCCAGACATAATGGAGGAAAAATGTAATACACATATACATACATATCATAATTAGCACATGAAGGAAACATTACTACATTTACTTTTTGCTGCACTGTGGATCATTCTGGGTTTGTCTCAAGTATGGGTTAGTGTTAAACTCCATATTGGGTGGTGTTACTGAGTCGCATATAACCTGGGCCCATATGTATGAAGCAGTGTTAGCACACCAAACCCGTGGTTAGCGGTGATCTCTGGGTTAGTGGCGAAAAGTTGGTATGTATGGAGCAGTGTTACGGAAACACGCGAGCTTAAGGTCGGCTACGCTAACCCCAAGCCATATCAAGTTTACCGTTGGTGTTAGGGACCGATTAGGCCCAAATCTATTCAATGCTATCATATTTAACAGAATTACATATGCAATAAGTGAAATTTGATCAAATTAACCACAAAATCGAACCGATATTAACGCCGCAGCTAAATCGGCGGCGATATTAATATTGTCGAATCGATGAATGTAAGCAAAACAAATCGCTGCCTTCGCCAGCGATATTGGGAAATAGCGGTGCTCGCCGGGAACAGGCCCAGAGGGATTTCCCAAATCTATTATAGGTTAGCTAACGCCACCAGGCTTTGGACCCATACATACCCCGTGACCGATTTTCCAACACCGGCGTTAGCTAACCCGAAGCCCGCCCTTAACACCGGAGCCGATAAATTATTCTTCATGCATACGGCCCCAGTTCAATGGATATGTATGATGGGGGGGGGGGGGGGTGAAAGGGGGGGGGGGGGCTGCTGGCAGTGCTGTCTTATCAACAGTTCACCTGCCATGTAGTAGTGCTGATAAGACATGTGGCGATATCCTACGTCTCTATACCTGTGCTACCACACCGGATTTTACACACAACAAAAAAAAGATTGTATACTTCTTTTAAGTATCAAAATTGTGCACTCACTATGGAGTCACCATGAGAGCACACGGTCGGTTGCATGAAGATTAGCAAAGCACATTTCTGAAAGAGTTTTCAATTAGGAAATCTTTAATATGTTGCTGCAAAAAAATGTATTTACACCTGAAAAAAGTATGAAAACACTTTTTTTAAAGTATCATACTTTTTGAAGGAAAAACTACTTTTAAAACTATGAAGTGGCAGCACTGTTATAAGGCCAATCACGGTTATGTGTGTCCCATTTCTCACATTTTGTGGGTAGATGGACAGATTTATCTCCCTCACTCACTACCATTAGCTTGTGAAACTTCTGGGTCAGTGTGACCTAGTTACCGAACCACACCTACAAGTTGCATAATTCGATAGTTGTTCATTATGTCATTACATAAATATATATTCATGTGCTCTATAATCTATTTTGGGGAAATATAAACAAGTACACTATCACTCTTCAGTTATATCTAGTATTAGTATATCGCGAACCTCTGCCAGGGGCTAACCCATGTAGTTCCAGGTTTGGCCACATCGGCGCCACCTGTTAGCGGCTCTGACCGTCCGAGTGGGTCTGGAGGCGATAACGACCAGACACAGCTGGCATACAAATGGTCAATTTTTAACTATATTCTCGGGGGCATATGACACAGAGCGTATCGGTTAGGATTTGTGCCGGTGGCAGAGCCTTCAGTCACGTGTGGGGTGGGGTGGGGGGTGGGGGGGGGGGGGACGAACAGACAGAATATGGCACCGAATATCAGTAATAAAGAAACAATAATATGACAAATTCTCTTCTGCGCCTTTATAATACTCGCACAATTGCTTATACATCTTTATAATATACTTTACCCTTGCTTTTGGGTAACTTAACAAATAAATGGCACTTCCCAATAAAATATTTTGAAAGTTAACCAAAATAAATGTGGGTGGTTTACACTGAAATGATTTGACATTGTAGGCTTGAAGCAGTGACAGTTTCTCTTTGAACTTACTTAACCTTCCTTCTATGCAGCAATAACTACAGGATAAGTATACGAATAGCTAGCTAGCTACCTTGGATATCTAGGATCAAATCTAAGCAAGTGCTTCAGCTTGGATAATAGTATACTTTCATCGGATTATGCAACTTTATGCTGTGACCTGGCGTATTACTAGTACTACACACCCTTAACTGAAACCACCATTTTGGACGGTACGCTCTAATTTTCTAAACCAACAATTGACATGATGAAATCATGTAGTATGCTCGGGATACGGTACCATAGGTCGTCATAGGTCGGCGTAGGTCGAGCCACTAAACAAATTTTGTGCATGTTCAAACCGATCAAAATCGACAGACCATGTTACCACCTTTAAATGGTCCATTTAGGGAGGTGGTTGGCTTAAGGATTTTTTAAAGTTGTTACAATGGTATTTATTGTATAGGCGATCGTTTGGGTCCCAAATAAAGCGATCGCTATAGGGGAGTGGTCGATCTGTGGAGGTGGTCGGTTAGAGAGGTCTTACTGTATCTGTGTATATAAATCCCTGATAATGGTATCGGAGAATAAATAATATTATCAACAATGTATGCGTTTTTACTAACACATGCGCGTCTTTTGCGAAGATTATTTCAGGGTTGACAAAATGATGTGATGAATGGTGAGAACAGAAGGGGTGGGGGGGGGGGGGGGGGGAATGTCCTGACCCTGCTCAGTACTTTTAAAGACTGTCGAAAAACTAGCTGCGCTTGGACTGTTCTGATTGGATGGAGAGAGAGAAAGTAGGTCACGCATCAGGGGTGACATTTCTGGCGGGTCAGACATCCGGAGGAACGCTCGCTGGATCAGTCATAGACGGCGCTGCTGTTGGCCGGAAGTCCCTGCTGTCGCCGCCAGAGGGCGAGACGGTGCGTGAACCAAATCTGAAAGTTCACAAAGCAAAGAACTTCGGTTAGGCTGTATTGTTAATGTATTCCACCCTAGTACATGTACACATCACGATTTGTCAGTCAAACAATGAACACTGTATTCTCATTTCGAAATTTATTATATCATACAGTTCTAGAAGTTTCCAATTTGGAAAATAAATATTTAAATTTTGAAATGTTTGAAGCCACCCGGTGTGACGTGCTCAGCCGTGTACCGTGCTCAGCCGTGTGCATAGGCTCAAACTCAAGGCATTGTCAATGGTCGTGAGTCACTAACCTTATAAATTTAATATAATGTTTTTGGTAAAGATGTTTTCTATATGTGTACCAAGCGATTTGTTTCTAGGTGGTGTGGTTTTAGAGATATTTCACTTGTTCTCTATTTTCTGTATGAAGATTACTCACGACCATTGACAATGCCTTGAGTTTGAGTCTAATCACATGGCTGAGCACGGCACACGGCTGAGCACGCCACACCGGCATGTAAACCAACCATACAGCTATGTAAGTCAGCCACAGACTTAATACATAATATGTAACTATGTTGCACACATTATATGCTTATGAAAGTTTAATTGCTGCTAGGCCGACGCATTCTTAAAGTTGCATAGTCCGATGGTTTTAAGTTTCGGTCATTTTTCTGAGATAAATATATTAATTTGATTGTCATAATCTACCTTACTAAGTAACTTTTATTTTAAATGGCTAACTTTTCAAATATTTGAACTGTAAACATATCAAATCAGTTTTGGCAAGCACGCCAAAACTCGCCCACCATTTGGCTTCAGCAGAAATAGCTTCTATCGAACTGCCTCAATATTCCCTTCTATATGGCAACAAATGCTTAATAAGTGCGTCACTATCTAAGTTAGATATGTAGAATCAAATCTAGATAATTGTTTCGGTTTTGACAATTTGATGCTTCATCGGAATATGCAGCTTTAACTGTTTAAAAATAAATAAACAATTTAATAATTAGGGCCGGGCGATATTTCAGGCACGGGCGGAGACGATCAGCAATTTCTTTTTTTATTTGGCCTTACAAGCAGGGTAGATACCGGTCATAAGCAATACTAGAATAATGACATAATTAATAATGTGCATATAATGATATTGATACATTCCATTAAAAGGTAAGGATAAGCCAGTCGGTTGCCAAATGGGACCCTCCCGCCCCCCCCCCCCCTTTAGTATTTGGCTTGGTGGGTTGTGTGGGCTCGGGTGGGGGAAAGGGGGGGGGGGGGGCGTGTCCAATGCCAGGAGGTCACGTATGGAGGTCCATGGTCTTCCACTGAGCCCACACATCAGGACGTTATAAATAGCCATGACATGGCCAGGAAACAGATGGCTCCACCGAGTCAAAAACAGTAAGTGGACAGTTGCTATGGTGACTGATCTGTCAATTACTAGCTCTACCGGTTCTGGCTATTTGAAAAATATCTGAGTTGAGCCATGATAGTATGTTGCCTAATGGCCAATAACATTTCCAATTGTAAAACTATTTCTATTGACTGAATGTTCATGGTTGGTTGGTTGGTTATTGGAGTTCTACATCCTGGCAACATTTAGGGTCATATCAGGATGGGTACTGACTTGTGTGCACTCATGACGACTTTATAGTAATTCCCCCTCTGGGAACCAGGCTACCAGCACTATGATCTGATTTTCCATTCAGTCACATTATCCTGATACTGAACGAACCAGTCCTTTGCCATATCCTAGTAATGCTGAGTGCCAGGTCTAGGTAGCGACAAGTATAAATGTTTAACCGTTCGGCTATTCCGCCCCCGCCTAAGGCGAGCCTACGTGTAAATTTATGTAATTATTTCTATGTGAATTTCCGGGGCCTGCTGCGGGCCGCCGCGGGCCGCCGCCTCTCCTTCCATCTGCAGGTAGACTGTCTCCGTCGTTGTCATTCCCGGGCTAAGGGCCGACAGACAGAGTATCATATAAATACAGTTCTTTGTCCCTCCCCGCATTTATTATACCAAAGCACTCACTTATTATTTCAACTAACTGGCTATCCTCACCGCCATTTGGTGTGTAGTATTATGTTTTAATTAATCTAGAACTAAGCAGATGCTCCCTTTGCCTCTGCTACTGTCACTGATAATCAGCCTAAGTTAATGTCTTATTTTCAGCCAAATAGCACTATGTTAATTCTGTTAATATGTCTGTTATTATGTCCCTGCAGATGGGTTAATCGGCTGCATAAGGCCTACCAGGCATAAGGCCCTTAATTACATATAAAGCAATCAAATATCCAGTTGACCATAGCGGTTAATCTACAAGAAGACTGGAGAATAGTAAAGGATGCAAGGAACGTTCCAATTTACCTTTCCAAGAGCTCACAGCTTTATTCTTACCCTAACTAGTACAATAAGAGTCCCTTTCATGGATCAATTTCACTGAATAACGACTAAGGACAATAAGTGTATCCCCTCCCATATTTGTTAAGTTAAATCAGTTTGGAATTTCGACAATAAAAGCATAAATCTCATCTAAAACATCAGAGCGTGCAAAAACATGTCCGATGGGTCAGAGCCCGAGCGCTCGACCTTCCACCGTTGCTAGGAAAGTGACAATTGACGTCTCATAGCAACGTGTTACAGCAGGGAACCCGGCATCCCACAAATGGTGGCAAATGCGGGTCTGTCTTAGCGAGTAGCCCACATTTCTGAATGCGAGCTAATCGGCCCAAGCCCGCAATTGTTACAGGACAAGTAGTCTTGCCCACTTCAAATGCAAGCCATTGGATTGACTCGACTGGGTTTAAAAATCCCGACCTTCCACACGAAAAGAGTTCTATTGCGACCGGACACATTGGCACGATCACAAAGAGGAATAGAATTCAATTTTGCAATGCAAATCATAAATATGTCAAGCATAAATGATGCTGGCTTGTTGGAGTTTTAAGGACTGGCAACATCTAAGGTCATGTCAGGACTGAACATTAAATCCTAGCATTTATTTGGTTAATACTAAGCAAAACTGTTACACAAAACGAACAATGACTAATCACTCTCTAGATACGCTGGCGATTTATTACTAATCAATGTCTTCAAAAGAAAATGTTCTGAACTTTCACCAGGCCATCTCTCATTCCGCCGCCTACACCAAAGTTGTCTCTGGGGACTAGCCTGCCCGTCATCCGATAGCGAGAATTGATTACCATTTAGTGATCCCACGGGGGCGCAATAGTAGCAGATCAATCCAGCCCCACCTCCCCTCCCCCTCCCCTCCCCTCCCCTCCCCTCCCATACTTGATCCTCAATGGGAAATTCTATCTGCGGGTCGCTGATGTATGGGCCAGTTTTGGGGAAGTCAGTTGTAGAAAATATGCAAAATATTAAAGCTGCATAGTCCGATCAAATATCAAATTTTCAAAACCAAACTAATTATCTAGATTTGATTTTACATATCAAACTTAGATACTGATGCACTTATTAAGCATTTGTTTCTGCATAGAAGGCAATATTGAGTCAATTTAACAGAACCTGTTACTGCAGAAGTCTATGGTGCCAGAGTTTTGGCAAGCTTGCCAAAACTAATTTACCATGTTTGCACTCAAAATATCTAAAAGGTTTACCATTTAAAATAAAAGTAACTTTGAACTAGTGTAAAGTATATACTTGTGATCGATCTAATATATTTATCTCAGAAAAAATACAGAAATTCAAAACCATCGGACTATGCAACTTCAATCCCTTGAAGATTTATACTGCCTATCATGGATATAAGTCTGAATAGACTTGTTTTCACCATTAGACAGTTTGTCGATTAGAAAGCCCGAGCCTACACTTTTACCGACCCAAGGGATTGTTAACCTCCCACCCGACACAGACATGGTATGAGAGCAACCAGTCTTTGATGATGCTGTAAGTTATACACAGCGGTGGAAATCCAAATTGGCAGAGGTGGGGGCACGGGGAATCGAACCACCAACCTTCAGATTAGGAGTTCGACCTAGAAAAAAGTAACCACTCTGCCACAGAGAACTCCAAATCCATGACTCAATTGTCATGGTTATTTCTATTACTTCCCCAGCCTATAATGTATATAATGTTGATTGTAATGTATTTGTAGCTTTTTAATTTGAGGATACCCAGCGCGGTGGCCGAATCGGAAGAGCACAGGCACGTGTGGGCGTGGTGGGGGCGTGGTGGGGGCGTGGTGTGGGCGTGGTGGGGGCGTGGTGTGGGCGTGGTGGGGGCGTGGTGTGGGCGTGGTGGGGGCGTGGTGTGGGCGTGGTGTGAGCATGGAGTGAGCATGGAGTGGGCGTGGAGTGGGCGTGGAGTGGGCATGGGTGTGAGCGTGGAGTGGGCGTGGTGTGGGCGTGGTGTGGGCGTGGTGTGGGCACACCCAGTGCGGTGGCCGAATCGGTAGAGCTCAGGCCTCCCGTGCGGGAGATTGGGAGTTCAATTCCCGTTTGAGTCAAACCAAAGTCTTAAAAAATTGATACTTATCGCTTCCTAGCCAGGCACGTGGCATTAAAAGCATACAGTAAAGACTGGTTCGCTGTGTGTTATGATAATGTGACAGTGGGATATCGGGTCATGGTGCTGGTGGCCTGATTTCCCAGGAAGGCAGCACTATAAAGTCACACATGAGTGCACATTGTCACAAGTCGGTACCCGTCTTGATATGACCTGCGATGTTGCAAACGTAAAACTAACAAAAAATAAAATGTTGCTTAAAATACACATTGTATGACAAAGGTTCTTTCTTATTTTTCTTTCTCAAATTAAGATTGGTTGGTTGTTTTGTTTTTGTTCTTTAATGCGTCATCGAGACAGTGTCACTGTCAAATATACATGGTCAATACCTATATTCTTATATTTATTTATTTATATTGCTTGAATGTGCATTACAATTACTTCATCGCTGCAGGCCAGCTTGTACTCATCAACGGCCACATTCGGGCATTTCGCCGGTTAAAGCTGCATAGTCCGATGAAAACTTCAATTTTTCAAAACCAAAAGAATTATCTAGATTTGCTTCTACATATCTAACTTAGATAATGGTGTATTTATTAAACATTTGTCGCTACATAGAAGGGAAGATCGAGTCAATTTAATAGAACTTCTTACTGTAGAAGCCTATGGTGTCAGAATTGTGGCGTGCTTGCCAAAATTAATTTTGCATGCTTACACTTCAAATATCTCAAAAGTTAGCCATTTAAAATAAACGTTACTTCAAATTAAAGTAAGGTAGATTATAGCAATCAACCTAATATATTTATCTCAGAAAATATTAGAAACCCAAAATCATCGGACTATGCAACTTTAGACTCATCCGCCACACTTTTTAGCTTTATATTCTATATTTGTTGGGACAGGGCCTGTAAATAAAAGGGCCTCCGTCTACACCCCCCAACATCTCGTCTTCTCCAGTCCCTTGTTTTAGAATGACCAACATTTATCAACTTTCTTACACATCACTGATTTCTCCCGTCAGATGTGTGAAGATGTTGATTGGTTGTTGGAGTTTTACATCCTGGCTGCATATCAGGTCATATCCGGACAGGTACCAACTTGTGTGTGACAATGCGCATTCTTGGCGACATTATAGTGCTGCCCCACTGGGAGACCAGGCCTCCGGCACCATGACCCGATATCCCACACAGTGACATTATTCTGATATTGTGCCAACCAGTGGCGGGGTGGGGGTGCGGATGTGGGACGCGGGAAGGGAGGGCGGGGAGGGAGGGGGGAGGGAGGGCGGGGAGGGAGGGGGAGGGAGGGAGGGAGGGAGGGCGGGGGGAGGGAGGGCGGGGAGGGGGGGGCGGGCGGGGAGGGAGGGGGGGGGGGTGTTGTGGGGAATGATCCTCCACCGGTACGATACAAGGCGTGGGTGTGTTTACGTCGGACAATCACACACTCGCCACGTAATACACAGCTATTTAATACACACAGCGGCGGGCGGTTGGTTGATGGAGTTCTGCCAACATCTAAGGTCATATCAGGATGGGTACCGACTTGTGACAGTGTGCACTCATTGTGCTGGTGGCCTGATTTCCCAGTGGGGCAGCACTATAAAGTTGGCATGACCAAACATCGCGCTCAGTCACATTATTCGGACACTGAGCTAACCAATCCTTGCCCTATCCTATAAAGTTGGCATGACAGAACATCGCGCTCAGTCACATTATTCGGACACTGAGCTAACCAATCCTTGCCCTATCCTATTAAGGCTGAGCGCCAAGCTAGGCGGCGAAAAGCATCAGTTTTGTAAGTCATTGGTTTGACTCGACCATGGATTGAACTCCCGGTCTCCCGCACGGGAGGCCTGCGCTTTACCGATTTGGCCACCGCGTCCGGTGCGGCGGGCGGCCACGCCCACACCACGTGCACAGCGCGGCCACTATGCAAACAAGCATAGTGTCCATGCGCGCACGCTACCACGCCGCGCATGTGAAAGCAAATGGGCGGCCACCGGAAGTGACTCGGGTACCACGCATGCGCACAGCTGGGACCGCGGTGATCGCATAAATAAGGCTGCCTGTCATCTGGCTCATCTTGTCTCGTATACTATGTTATATATACAACCCAGCACCTGGGTTCTCTTTATAAACATCGATATCCCATAACATAGCTGTCTGCACGCATGCCACCAGGTCTGGCCAAAACCATCTTGCACAGTGAAATGGGGAAGAAAATAAGGTGGACAAAGAAAGAGCAGGGAAGACAACATCATGAAATTAATCACGTAATGGACAGGCCTGGAGTTTGGTAAGTCCCAGAGGGCAGTGGGGAACAGGGACAATTGGAGAAGACTGGTTCCAAAGTCATCTGTGGTGCCCCAACGACCCTCGCGGTTAAGGGACTGGTGATATTGTGGTTAATACCGACCCACCCACGGGGAGGCTGATGACTAACACGCGTATAGATATATACATAAACAATACCCCCAGATGATTTCACCAAAATCCAACAACCGGAAACGGAAATAGGCCTCTATGGGCGCCGCCATTTGTAAACTCTCAATCCTTCTCCATAATCCAAATCCAGCAAACGGAAACGGAAATAGCTCTTCAAACTTCGGTACGGAGCAAGCAGGATGGACGACAGCGATTGGTTAATAATATATCAAAACAAATGCCCACTGCCATATACTTTGCCGATACGTGCAGTTCAAAACTTAGTTTATTCAAAATTAAAAGAAATAAATAACAATTTGGCATAAACATGGATGCACAAATGAAAGATTAATAGTTTACTCCGCGGAAACGACGGCCGTATTCCAGTCAACCGGGTTGATAGAATTTCAAATCGAACACCGCGAGTGGAGTAAAAAAAAAATCATAAAATACTTTGCTGTAGTTATATCGGTGGGTCGGTCCCTAAGCATTGCTTATTCATATTATTGCTTTTATTTGGTAAACTGTTAATTCCCTTAAGTATATATATATGTTCGCTGGTTAGGCCTATTGTTTGTAGAGATTCATTTCGGGTGGTTGTTGGGGGTTTTCCCACTGGGAGACCGGGTGTAAAACCCCAACAAAAACAAGAACAAATAAAGTGGCCGATAATGGGGCGTTCTCACATGTCGCGGTGGTGGTGTGGCGCGTTGAGGGCGACCCTAGTGAACCACGCCATTAACGTGGTGCCGCCAGAAGGCCCGACATTCTTGGCACATGTGGGCGTGGTCATCGGGGTTACCCCCCACCCCCGAGGATTTGCTCAACCATTCAATTGAAGTATCGTATTGTTCTCTTACAAAAGCCTACAATAATAAATACTATATACAGCAAGGAATGGATTGGTTCTGGGTGTGGTTAATATGACTGGAATATTGTATTTGTACCGTGGTACAGGCGGTGCAGATTCTCAGTGAGGCAACACTATAAAGCTATCATAGAAATGCACTGATACATATTCCCACCAGTCTTTATGACCTCATGGTTATAGCGCCCCAAAACCTACGCAATCAACAATGTGTCGCAAAGTTTGTTTGTTGGAGTTTTACGTCCTGGCAAGATCTAATGGTGCTGTCACATTATGACGCTTCTCGCCAACGCGCGTCGACATATGTGATTTTTTGGCGCCACGTCGGCATACATCAGGAAGCGTTACGCATGCGTCAGGCGTGCGTTGGTATTCATTGATGCATGGTGACAGTCGGCCATGGTTGGCGCCACGCGTCAGTGGATTGGCGAAGTTTTGCGCTTGCGCAAAACTTTCGACTCACGACAACGCACAAGTGCCAACATTATGGCGACGTTACGAGCACGTCAGAGGCGCTGGAATAACATTATGCGAATGCTAGGCACACACAGCGCGTGCGTGAGGGTCATTCCCATACGTTGTGCCAAACTGTTGCTTGTTTCAATCAATCAATAGGATACAGCTATAATAGGCCTTGGACCTGTTAGCCACTCTTAATTAATAGAAATGGAGACAGTTCTTCAGATGTGGTCGATCGCAGCAACTGTCACTGGCTCCAAAATATATGTAATGCTTGACCAGTATGCATCCAGTCGCGACTTGAAACAGTTCACCGACTCTGCTGCTACGACACTCTCCGGCAGGTCATTCCACAGGTCAACCACCCTAAAGCCGAAAAAGTTGTGTCACAGGTCCAGTCTGGAGTACCGCTTCCTCAGCTTCAGGGAGTGCCCTCTGGTCCTGGTGTTGGAGTCTCTGATAAGGGGGGCCGCCTGTCTTGTAGATACCATGGAGATATTTGAATACTTCAATCATATCCCCCCCGGGTCCGTCTGTAGTACATGCTTGGGATCTTCAAATGACGCATACGTTGTTTGTTTGTTGTTTTACATCTTAGCTACATCTAAGGTCATATCAGGACGGCATGCCAAAACGCGCTACCAATACGTTGCGCTGACGCCAAAAAGTTTGACGTTTCTCGACGATTAAAAGTGAGTTTGCACGTTGGCAGCGCGCAGGCGAGAAGCGTCATAATGTGACAGGGCCATTAGGTCAATGTGTCCCAAAGTAGAATGTGCATGAAGCTTATGGAAATATTCTGTCGGCCCTATCAGTTGTCGACGAATAGTAAGCAAACTGCTGCACAGACAGGGGTCCACGATCCACGGTCTAATTACTAAGCGCACAAGTACAAAATCACTCGCATGTGCCATAATTAGCATTCACTGACCTCTCACTTAAAGATCCAGGTCTGGTTTCACCAACCAGATACAATACCCTTACTCGCTATGATATCATGCCAGACAGGCGTCAACAGATGAATACAAAAAGGCTCAGTATAAAACAGGGTTGCTTAATTTGTAATCAGCGGTAACAATGCCCCACCGCAAAGTTTGTTTGCTGGAGTTTTACATCCTACCAATATCTAAGGTAATGTCAGGATGGGTACTAACTTGTGACATTGCTTACTCAAGGACCTTATAGTGCTGCCCAGCTGGGAGATCAGGCTGCTATCACCATGACCCAATATCCCACTCAGTCACATTATGCTGATACTGAGCTAACCAGTCCTTGCAGTATCCCAATAATGCCGAGCGTCAGGCTAGGTAGCGAAAAGTATCAATTTTGGAAGTCACTGGTTTGACTTTTGGCCGGGTTTTGTAACTCCTGACTTCTCGAACGGGAAACCTGCGCTCTACTGATAAGACCACCGCGTCTGGTTACTGCAAAGTATAAACCTGCCCACCCACCCACCCACCATGGTATATAAAAAGTAAAGTTTGTTTTATTTAACGATGCCTCTAGAGCACATTGACGCCCAATAGGCAATGATACAACAACAAATCAAAGGCATGGTCATTCTGACAGATTTCTTTGAAGGAAACCTGCTACCGCCACATAGGCCACTCTTTCTGATAGACATCAAGGGGTCTTTTATATGCACTTTTCAACAGACAGGACAACACATACCACAGCCTTTGACGAACCAGGTGTGGACCAGTGGTTCCATGGTATATAAACAATCCACAACACATTAACGTAGTGGTACAACACCAGGCCGCCTGATGCTTACAACAGTTGGCCCAATGCCTACATGACCGATTATACCAGAATTGCTCAGTTTCTGGTTGCGGTTGACAATCTGGCGCATCTAGGGGCACCCCCCCCCCCCCACACACACACTATCTCCTACCATCCCATAATAAGAACTGATAACCTAACAGAATTAGATAAGTAAGAAATTAGTGCTCCCGATCCGTATGAATGACTTCGAGTAAGACCAGCGTACAACAGGAACCATCAACAATGTTGTCACTATACTTCTGCAATCATGTTATATGTATTGTCTAGCTGCTTGCGCTTAACTGAAACTACACTGTACGGACAACGCATCCATGGTTTAGACTTGATAGATGGCCCTAGTGGTACAAGATGGCCCTAGTGGTACAAGATGGCCCTAGTGGTACAAGATGGCCCTAGTGGTGCAACATGGCCCTAGTGGTGCAACATGGCCCTAGTGGTACAACATGGCCCTAGTGGTGCAACATGGCCCTAGTGGTACAACATGGCCCTAGTGGTACAACATGGCCCTAGTGGTACAACATGGCCCTAGTGGTACAACATGGCCCTAGTGGTACAACATGGCCCTAGTGGTACAACATGGCCCTAGTGGTACACCATTGCATTAGTGGTTTT
Organism: Branchipolynoe longqiensis; assembly: GCA_030323885.1. Taxonomy (NCBI): domain Eukaryota; kingdom Metazoa; phylum Annelida; class Polychaeta; order Phyllodocida; family Polynoidae; genus Branchipolynoe; species Branchipolynoe longqiensis. The sequence continues at coordinate 83,732,302 of CM059190.1, read as the reverse complement.
GTTTGTTTGTTGTTGCTTTACATCCTAGCAACATCTAAGGTCATATCAGGACGGATACAGACTTGTGACAGTGCGCACTCATGGCAATTTTATAGTGTTGCCCTACTGGGAAACCAGGCCATCGCCACCATGACCTGGTATCCCACTCAGTCATATTATCCTGATACTGAGCACACCAGTCCTTGCCCTGTCCTAAAAATGCCTAGCGCCTGGCTAGGAAGCGACAATTATCAATTTCTAGTGGTACACCATAGCATTAGTGGTACACCATAGCATTAGTGGTACACCATAGCATTAGTGGTACACCATAGCATTAGTGGTACACCATAGCATTAGTGGTACACCATAGCATTAGTGGTACATGGCACTAGTGGTACAACATGGTGCTAGTGGTACAGGTCACCTCATTGGAGTTGTTCCGAAAAGGAAACACCATGCCAGGAATCCTATTGACAGATTGACAGAAATACCCACCTTCTAAATAGAACATAAAACAAGACCGGACGCAGTGGCCGAATCGCCGAGAGTGAGAGTGAGAGAGAGAGTGAGAGAGAGAGAGTGGGTGAGTGAGAGAGGGTGAGTGAGAGAGAGAGCGAGTGAGTTAGAAGAGAGCGCAGACTTCGCGTGAGGAAGGAAAGAAGTTCGGGGAGTTCCAATTCCAGCCAAGTTAAATCAATTTTGTAAGTCATTGGCTTGATTCTACATATCCAACTTAGATACTGATGCACTTGTTAAGATTGTGGTACTACATAGAAAGAAATACTAAGCAGACTTAATAGAACATGTTCCTGCTGAAGCCGATGGTGTCCGAATTATGACACGCTTTCTTAAAAAGTTAGTTAGTTCAGTCACTTCAAACTAAAGTAAAGTAACCTAATATATGTATCCCACCTACTTCAATCTCAGACATCCATAACATGTGTGTGAATTAGATGTTGCCAGGATGTAAAACTTCCAACCACCAACCAACCAAGGTCATATCAGGACGGCTACAGAAGTGTGACAGTGCACACTTATGGCAACTTTATAGTCCTGCCCCACTAGGAAATCAGGCCACTGGCACCATAACCTGATATCCCACTCAGTAACATTATCCTGACACCGAGCTAACCAGTCCATGCCTTATCCTATTATTAATCCCGAGCACCAGGATATGAAGCGGCAAGTATCAAATTTATAAGTTATTGCTTTGACTCGACCGGGAACCAAACTCTCAAACCTTCCGCATGTGAGGCCCACGCTCTACCGATTCGGCCACCGCGCCCTGTGTGGGAATTGGGAGTAGTGGTCCTAGTAATACTAATAAGCCTAAACCAGTAGTATATCAGACATCCTTTACGTATGTGGGAACTAGGGTAGTGGCGCCCGTCGTCATAGCACCACATGAGGGTGGTCACGTGCTGCCCAAGAAGCGCCTCTTAGCGGTGACCTAGATATGGGACAACACACCGTTATGTGGGTCTGCAGCGACCCTTGATATGGGTGAGGTGAATCCCCGCCATGTGCGACAATATTGTTATACACAAACTGCTGTTTACTCAAGAAGAGGTAGTGTTCTCTGTGGCGGAGTGGTTACAGTGTGACTTTTTTGTAGGTCAGACTCCTAATCTGAAGGTCAGTGGTTCGATTCCCCTTGCTACCACCTCTGCCTAGTTGGATTTCGACCGATGTGTATAACTTACAGCGTCATCAAAGGTCGGGTACCGACTTGTGACAGTGTGCATTCATGTGTTGATTTTATAGTGCTGTCCCACTGATAGACCAGGCCTCAAACACCATGACCTGATATCCCACTCAGGCACATTATCCTGACACTGAGCCAACCAATCCTTGCCCTATCTTAATAATGCACAACACCTGGCTAGGAAGTGACAAGTTTAAATTATTATGTCATTGATTTGACTCGACCAGGGTTTGAATCCGACGATCTACCAAAGCGGGGGACGGACGCTCAAAACATTCGGTCATCCCTTCTGGTTCCCACAAGAAGAGTTGCTGGTTGTTGGTGCGTGACCTGAGAGGGACTTGCCGGGAGACAGTGGTGGATGAGCCCGGTGTGGCGTGCTCAGCCGTGTCCCGTGCTCAGCCGTGTCCCGTGCTCAGCCGTGTACCTATACTCAAACTCAAGGCATTGTCAATGGTTGTGAGTAATTTTCATACAGAAAATACAGAACAAGTGAAATATCTCTAAAACCACACCACCTATTAACAAATCGCTTGGTACACATATAGAAAACATCTTCACCAAAAAGATATTAAATTTATAAGGTTAGGGTTCTTGATTTCTATTAATTTTGATTAAAACTAATGTTTTGCACTGCGGGTACCGTCAAACTCAAGGCATTGTCAATGGTGGTGAGCAATCTTCATATAGAAAATCCAGGAAAAGTGAAATATCTCTAAAACCACACCACCTAGAAACAAATCGCTTGGTACACATATAGAAAACATCTTTACTAAAAACATATTAAATTTATAAGGTTAGTGACTTATGACCATTGACAATGCCTTGAGTTTGAGTATAGGTACACGCTTAGCACGGTACACGGCTGAGCACGCCACACCGGTGCCACAGTGCCAGGTGACCTACCTTCAGTGTGACCGAGTACCTACATGTACACAGGGTGCCCACTCACCTCATTACCAAGGACTCCCCTAGGTGCACAGACCAGGTGACATGTAAGAGATCTGAGCATCGTTTAACCCCTTTAACCTGTCTACCGTCAGTGTGTGAGTGAGTGAATGTGTGTGTGTGAGTGAGTGAATGTGTGTGTGTGAGTGAATGTGTGTGTGTGAGTGAGTGTGTGTGACTGTCAGTGAGTGTGTGAGTGTGTGTGTGACTGTCAGTGAGTGTGTGAGTGAGTATATATGTATGTGTGCATATGTATGTGTGCATGTGTGTGCCTGCATGTAAGTGTGCATGTGTGTGTCTGTATGTGCGTGTATGTGTATATGTTGATGTGGTTGTTGTTTTACGTCCTAGCAACATATAAGTTCATATCAGGACCGGTACCGACTTGTAACAGTGCGCACTCATGTCGACTTTATAGTGCTGCCCCACTGGGAGACCAGGCCGCCAACACCATGAGCTGATATCCCACTCAGTCACATTATCCTGACACTGAGCCAACCAGTCCTTGCCCCATCCTAATAATGCCGAGCGCCAGGCTAGGAAGCGACAAGTATCAATTTTTAAGTCATTCGTTTGACTCGACCAGGGTTCGAACCCACGACCCCATGATTTACCAACACGGGAGACATATTTATATGTGTATTCGTGTTTGTGTATGTGTATGTGTATGTGTGTATGCGTGTTTGTATGTGTGTACGTATTTGTGTATGTATGTGCATGTGTGTATGTGCATGTGTGTATGTGTGTTTGTGTATGTATGTGTATGCGTGTTTGTGTGCATGTGTGTATGTGTGTGTATGTGTATGTGGGTGTGTATGTGTATGTGGGATGTATGTGTATGTGGGTATGTATGTGGGTGTGGGTCTGTGTGTATGTATGTATGTGTGCATGTATGTGTGCATGTATGTGTGCATGTGTGTATGTATGCATGTTTGCATGTATGTGTATGTGTGTATGTATGTGTATGTGTATGTCTGTGTGTTTGTATGTATGTATGTGTATATGTGTGCATGTGTGTATGAATGTGTGCTTGTATGTATGTGTATGTATGTGTATGTCTGTATGTGTGTATGTATGTTTATGTATGTGTGTGTATGTGTGTATGTGTGTGTGTTACGCACCCCGTTTCCTTATATGGCCAAACTTTTGTCGCGCCAGACTTTGAATTACTTGACAGTACATGTCATATTGGTACGTCATCGGATTTGAACCCCTCAGGTTCGAAAACCTCCCCGAGTAAAAGCAATGGAATTAGGAAGATCGATTAAAATTCCCCATGCTTAATCAAATAATGCACCCCTCCCTCCCCCCCCCCCCCCCCCCCCAAAAAAAATATGGGATGGCCGAATTAGTTGAGCGCCTGTTTCAGTAGGTCATGGGATTCGCACCACGGGTTCAAACCCGGCAGGGGTCAAACAAATGACTTCAAAATTTATAGATAGTATATATGCGTATATACAAATGTAGGCACCCACGGGCGGTTGACATAATAATAATAAGTGAGATGGTCTCTCGATTGGCGTTCCGAACGCGTGGACAGCGCGTTGGTTCTGGCGATTTGTGCTAGGCGGTGCCACACGTGCCGTCCGGGTTAGTTAAGCATTATGCACCCACTACTCGCTAGATGGCGCCACCGGTAGCTGTATATAACCACAGCACTCGATCGGCCCGGCGCCTTTCTGATATGCCACCCGGCCTGCACGCCGATTCAACTCAACTGAGAGGAAACCTGCACTGGCTCCGCTGTCTACTGTCAACTGCACCTGTCACCGAGCTTCATGGGACTGGTTGGTGTCAGCCGTAGCTGTCAACTACACTTGGTACAGTTTTTCAATTTTGCTCATATGCCTAGAGACTTTTGTGCTCCATGTGTTTCTATTCACCCGGCGCCCATTAACGATGGGTGCACTCGACACATGGGCCGGACACGTCGGGCCACGCATCAAACTTCAGAAATTATGGAGAAAGATAGGCTGAAAAGTGAAAAACTTTTGGAGCCGTTCGTCGACGAGCGTTCGTTGCTGGAGCATCTGAGGTCTCTGGAGAAGAAAAGAAAAGCGGCTATAGCGGAAAAGATAAATGAGATTGAGAAGGAGTTGCCATTAATGTCTTTGAAGAATTCGGGCAGGAGTGCGTCTCGAGACAGCGGAGGCAGACGGAGCAGATCGTTCAGCAGGCGGGGAGGCGTATCGCGGGGAAGGGAGGGAAGTCATTCGGGCAGTCGTCGTCGGAGTGTTTCCAGTGTCGACGGTCGGAGCGTGTCGGATGACAGGCAGGGAGGTGCGTCCAGGGACCGCACCTTGACGTGTAAGCGTGGTGAGACAGGTTCGCCTGGCATGCAACAACGGTCGACAATGCCGGTGCGCGACCCATGCAAGTTGGATGGGAGGCGGGGCAGGAGCTCGTCGAAATGTCGCCGGCGCCATAGGCGTCATACTCGTTCGTCTTCCTCCTCCTCAGACAGGACGCGCAGTTGTGAGAGGCGGCTTAGAAGTAAGTGGTCTGTGAAGTGCTTCACGGAGAAGAAGGCAGTTCGGAAGCTAAACTGTTATGAACTTATTGAAGCCAATTGCTACTGGATGCTTCACACTAAGGATTCGCATATTAAGGACTAGAGATGGTTTGTTAGGCATATTGCGTATCTAGCTGGGAGGGCGAAGGCAGATAAGTTTATTTCTTCGGCTCATGTAAATTACCACATAGGTGTTCGTCGCTTGGCTGAGGGGGATCACGCGGAGTGCGTGTCTGTGTACACTGATGTGTCCTCTTCTGGGTTTGGCGCATTACACGGGGATGACTGGTGCGGCGGAGTTTTTAACTCGGACGCATCTCGGGACTTGCAGTCTTCAGTTCATCATCATTACGCGCAGTCCGATCAGGTCTGCTGTGACGCACATATTAATGTTCGTGAGATGTGGGCGGTGATGGCAGCCGCAGCAAGATGGGCGGAGCATTGAAGAGACAAGTATGTAGTGTTCGTCACGGATAATATGACTGTTTGTGCAGCTTTAGCATCAGGTAGATGTAGAAGCAAGCTGGTAATGAATTTGGTGAGGCAGTTATTCTGGATTTCTTGCGAATATAATTTTCAGATTAGTTCTGTTTATTTACCTAGTGAGAGGAATATTATTTGTGACGCTTTGAGTCGTTGGACTGTAGGGGGGTGATAGGACTCGAATTATGTCAGTTGATTCTGCTGGTTTGTTATGCTGTAGGCATCTTTTTTGTGATTAACTATTCTTGTCTTTGGCAGAATTGCATCGGGAGATGTCTTTGCTTCGGTCAAGCTACTATTCTGAGAGCAGTCGCACCACGCGTTCGGTCCAAATCAGGAAGTATTTCTCGTTTCTGGACGAGTTTCAAGGACTGTTGTCCCCCTTGCCATGCCCTGATGTGCAAGTGGGGTTATACATCACCTGGTTATTTATCGGCCCTAAAAAAAATTCTGCGATCGAGGGACTCTCCTATTAATTATGATTCCCACTTGGTTAAAACTGTTTTGGGAGGGGCGAAAAGACACTTAGGATGCGTGGTGCACAGCGCTATCAGCCAGGGAGGTTGGTCCGGTCACTCAACTAGAGGGTCGGCGGCTGCTTCGCATACTATGTCCTCGTCTTCCTCTCCAGCTTCCGATGGTGATTCGGTGTCACAGGTAGTGGGGTTGTCTGAGAAAGAGGAGCTTGTCAGACTCAGGAAGCAGGTTAAAGAGAGGGACAGTAATTTCGCGGCTCGGTTGCAAGCTTTGGAGGCGAGGTCGCCGGTGCATTCCGGTATCTCGTGTCGGTCAAAGTTGCCTAGGCTTGTTAGTCCACTCTCTTCTAATGAAAGGCGGAGGTCGCCGTCTCCAACACCACGTCGAGGAGTGAGAAGAGCATGAGAGAGCTCAGTTTCGCCTGAGGTTTTGCCGAGAGAAGAGCCATTGCGTCAGTCCAGGACTAGGTGCCGGCGGGAAACGCCCCCTTCCGTGCTGAGGACTCCACCCCCTCCGCCCTGCCCAGTTCGCCTAGCCGAACCAAGAGTGGAAGCGCTGGTGCACGCAACTCCGGCTTTGTGTAAAGGAAAAGGTATGAAGTTGCTTCCACATTTGTTTATTACGAGAGGTGATAACTTTAGAGAAATTTCGTCAGGAGAAGCAACATGGGCTGAATATTTTATAGCGTTGCGTCAGTTGGCAGCAGAGCCGTCCTTCCCAGAGGAGTGGTGGCCATCTTTATTGAGGCATGAAGAAGAGCTAGCCCGAATGGTGGTTACTTGGGAGTGGCCAACTTGCTGCCATTGGTCAGAGCGAGTTTTTCAACTTGTGGAAAATGGACGCTTTAGACTAGGCCTCTTGGATGACGTGAAAAGTAAGGATTTGCAGAGAGATATGTGTTCAGATGCAATGAAGTTAGCTCAACAGAAGACGGTTTATGTGCACGCACCGCTTCGTCAGCAAACGCAGGTGTCGCATACAGTGTCGGTGCCGCCCTCTCAGCCAGTTCAGGCTCCCATTAACACACGAGAAGAATATAACAAGGTGACGGATGGGAAAGCCTGCTGGAAGTGGAACTGGGGGAAGGATTGTGGGTTTGAACAATCTCACGGAGTTCATCCTTCCCGGCTCCAACATATTTGTGTATGGTGTGCTTATCGTTTTAAGCAACAAGGAGACGGATGGGAAAGCCTGCTGGAAGTGGAACTGGGGGAAGGATTGTGGGTTTGAACAATCTCACGGAGTTCATCCTTCCCGGCTCCAACATATTTGTGCATGGTTGTGGCTTATCGTTTTAAGCAACAAGGAGACGGATGGGAAAGCCTGCTGGAAGTGGAACTGGGGGAAGGATTGTGGGTTTGAACAATCTCACGGAGTTCATCCTTCCCGGCTCCAACATATTTGTGCATGGTGTGCTTATCGTTTTAAGCAACAAGGAGACGGATGGGAAAGCCTGCTGGAAGTGGAACTGGGGGAAGGATTGTGGGTTTGAACAATCTCACGGAGTTCATCCTTCCCGGCTCCAACATATTTGTGCATGGTGTGCTTATCGTTTTAAGCAACAAGGAGACGGATGGGAAAGCCTGCTGGAAGTGGAACTGGGGGAAGGATTGTGGGTTTGAACAATCTCACGGAGTTCATCCTTCCCGGCTCCAACATATTTGTGCATGGTGTGCTTATCGTTTTAAGCAACAAGGAGACGGATGGGAAAGCCTGCTGGAAGTGGAACTGGGGGAAGGATTGTGGGTTTGAACAATCTCACGGAGTTCATTCCTTCCCGGCTCCAACATATTTGTGCATGGTGTGCTTATCGTTTTAAGCAACAAGGAGACGGATGGGAAAGCCTGCTGGAAGTGGAACTGGGGGAAGGATTGTGGGTTTGAACAATCTCACGGAGTTCATCCTTCCCGGCTCCAACATATTTGTGCATGGTGTGCTTATCGTTTTAAGTGTGTTCTTGTTCATAAAGAACAGGACTGTCTGAAGAAAAGAGGTTTTCTAGATAGGAAACCAGTGTCTGAGGAAGTAAAGACAGTAAGTTCAGTGGCTATATCTGATGACGTTTCTTCTGTTTCTCAGCATTGTGATAACGTAGTTGTTAATGTACTGACGGTGCCGGCATTTGTAGATGTTTCTGAATTAATGTCGATAGTTAAAAGTCAACATGTTCAAGGAAATAGTGTGGTAGGCATGCAGAATATCCCTCATATGAGTCAACCGTTACCTGTTATAGCTAATATTCCAGTTATTCTAGACGAGCCTTCTGAATGTAGAGTTTTAGTTGACACACCTGTTGATACCCCTGTTAGTAACAACTCTCCGTGTAAAAATATCCTTTCTGCTACTTGCGGGGAGGTCGATTGCTCAGGTAGCAGTTCCACATTGGTCGTAATGCTCGCATTGCGTTTGATGCGAGGGAAGGAAGAGACCCTCCCCCCACCTCTGCCCTGCCGCCGCCCGGCTTTCTCACCTTCCCTGTCATCCCTCCCTCAGCTTTCTCCCACCTCGCCCTCTCTCCCTGCCCCGCCGGCTTTCTCACCTCCCCGGCTTTCTCGCCTCCCCGCTCCTTCCCTTATAAGGCCGCCCGCCGGCCTCCTTCAGCCATTCACCTTCCAGCCGTCCTCCCTGCACAAGCTCCATTTCTTCTCCACCCGCCCACCCAACTCTCCCTACATGCTAGTGGAGGGCTCATCAGCGCCGCTCGCCACGAACAATTAAAGCTCCCCCGAGCTCATTTAGTCGTAAGCTATACCTTTGTCGCTCCCTATGAGCCTATTTACTCTTTCTTGCTCTCACCACATTTTTACCTTTGTATATAGCTTGTGATTATTTTCCCTGTTGTTCTGAGGCGTTCAATAAAGCGCCTTTTTTCCACCCCCGCCTTGCTTTCTTCCTTTTCGCGCATCACCGATAATTGCCACGTGTGTATCTGAGCCTAGTACACATGACCTAGTGCCGCCCTCTCAAGTATCAGCTGTTCAGTTCGCTCAACATCTCAGACATTCCGTTGCCAGAAATTATGTTCGACTGGTCAGTTGTTCATTTTTTCATTTATGACGGACAGTGTAGGTCATAGTGCAATTCGCCCTGCCTTGTTGACAGGTTTTAGAGGGTTATTAAGAAAATGCCATTTGACAAGGTCTGATTCCGTCCTATCTAGGAGAGACTAAGTTCTTCACTTGGGGTATGCTGATTACTGTTAAACGTTCTAAAACGATCCAGTTCAGGCAGCGCAAATTTTTAATTCCTATTTCTAAGGTGATGAATGATGAGTTATGTGCTGTCTATTGGACTAGGAGACACTTCAGTGAGGTCCCTGTATTGGACGCGCTCCCGGCTTTTCAGGTGCCTTCACCTAAGGGTGGGTTCAAGCCTTTGGAATATCGAGTGTTGAATTGTGCGATTAAATATTTTGCTGAGTGTGCAGGGTTACAGAAGGAGTTATTCTCATGTCACTCTCTTCGAAGAGGGGGTTGTACGTTTCTCGCTATGCAGGGTTCTACATTGGAGGAAATGAAGACTAGAGGGGATTGGTCGTCAGATGCTATTTTTACTTATATCGTTTCTCCTCTTCCTGAACGGATTTTAGCGGACATGAGAGTCGCTACTGCCTTGTCAGGGTATTTATTAGTTTGGCTGGGGGCGCTCTGCGCCATTGGCGGTTATGGCCAGTCAGGTACGGCAATTCTCAGGTTAATAAACTGTATTATCCACAATCTACTCTTTCTTGTCCTTAGCGGTCCCACAGATAGTATATATGCGTATATACTAGTGTAGGCACCCGCGGGCGGTTGACATAATAAGTGAGCTGGTCTCTCGATTGGCATTCCAAACGCGCCGGCAGCGCGTTGGTTCTGGCGATTTGTGCTAGGTGGCGCCACATGCGCCGTCCGGGTTAGTTAAGCATTATGCGCCCACTACTCGCTAGATGGCGCCACCGGTAGCTGTATATAACCACAGCGCTCGATCGGCCCGGCGCTTTTCTGATAAGCCACCCGGCCTGCGCACCGATTCAACTGAACCGAGAGGGAAACAATTTTTTGTTAGTTATTCGGCGGTTATGGCCAGCCAGGTACGGTAATTCTCAGGTTAATAAACTATTATCCACAATCTACTCTTTCTTGTCATTAGCGGTCCTACATTTGTTATTTACTAGCCTGGCACTCATCATTATTTCATAGGGAAGGTAGTAGCAGTGGAATAATAGAAGACCAATTGTCCACGATTGAAAATGACTTTGCTCAATCAACAAATGTGAAATATATCGATAATTAATTATGCCAATTAAATTGCTGCACATGCAAAAACATGTATGGGTTGTACTACTGTAGGAATTGTAATGCAGTTTATTCCATGTAATGGCAAGCACACATGAAGTGTGGGCCGTGAGTTCCGATTTAAGCTTTGGACATGTTCAAAAGAGAGGTACATTTAAGGCAGACGTAGCCTCCGTGATGATAACGTACTCTAGCATACTCTAGCATACTTCTTGATGTACTCTAGCATACTCTAGCATACTCTAGCATACCCAGCCTAATTTGACCTGCATAAAACCTTGGCAGATCTGCCGTGTCACATAGCCATTAGTGGATGAAGTTGAACGCAGTGGAGGGTAACATAGTTCAACGTAGTTTAACATAGTTGGACGTACCGGGATCCATTCTGTAACGTATTTATCCGTACTATTAGGTGGGTGATCAACCAAAACCTGCCGTACCTTAACGTAGTTTAACGTAGTTATAGCACGTTTCACCGACATTAATCTATCTACAGATCACTATGTCCAGTAATGTATGTGACCGGGGCTTAACGGAAACTGGGGAAGTAGGGATGGGAAAGAATTCTCAAACTCCGCAAACCCGCTGAGGTGATTAATAACCCATTCACTGTTCCCCAGACCTCATCAACCTCAGTGGGAGTCTGTTTTTTTTTTGTGTTTTACGTCCTAGTAACATCGAAGGTCATATCAGGATGGGGGTCGGACTCTGGCAATATTTCACAGCCCTTTTGCAGTTGGGGAGGTTACCCATACGCAACTCGGTTGTCGGGTCAATAGTAATCCCAATGTATGTACAGTATAACTCCGTTAAACCAAACTTGAAGGGACCCTACTAATTTGTTTGGATTAACCGGTCATTGGTTTAACCGAGCTTTGACTTTGACTTGGCTTTGGCAAAAACATGGGTGCATTATGAATGTACAATGTATGTGTACACTATTGTTTTTTTATGTATATGGGGTTAAACTGTATATACATAAAAAACAATAATGCCAGCGACCTGGCAAAATACTATCATATATCATATAAAAAAGTATCATATGACCTTAAAACCACATGAAAGTTTGGTTTAACTGTACTGGAAGTGGCCTGGGGCCGACAATTTTGTTTGGATTAACCGATACTTTGGATTAACCGACTTTGGTTTAACCAACTTTTTTTATATGATAAATGGTAGTATTTTGCCGGGCCGCCGACGAAAGTTTGTATTAACCGATCGTTTGGTATAACCGATCGTTTGGTTTAACGGGGTTGTACTGTATTTGAGGATTTAAGGTAATGTAGTAGTCCGTTATGAGCAACACTACCACATGGTTGCGGTCTCAACAACACTGACCGCTGTTGTTGCAAAGTCACAGACGGCAGCATGCTAGCAGGAACATTCCCTAACATTCCCTAGAGTGGACTGTTCCACCCACTGATCGCGGCCCCCCCCCCCCCCCCCCCCCCCCCAAGGTTGGTTACGTGCGACCCGACTGGAGAGTGACAGGTCACTTCTATTCTGACCTTGGCGGAATAAACCAGGGAGCGCCCTGGGGTTTGAAGCAATATCAGAATTACTCGTTATTCCTCAAGAGGAGTAGTAGCACATTGTTTTATCACATTATGTTGGTGGTGGTGGTGTTTTTTTTTTTTAAATACACGAAAATGAACACAAGTTGTCTTCTAGTTTTGCGTTTTTACGAAAGTGTATTATATTCATCAAATACTATCTCGTTAGCACCAGAGGACTGGTCTTCCGGCCGTACAGTACAATTCCTTAATACATAAATGAAACTACTATCAGTTGTAATAGTAACTGCATGCAAATCCTGTTTGATACTAAAAGTATTATACATTTGATAAATGAAGTATCAGCTGTAGTAGTAACTGTACAATTCCAGTCCAATAAAAGTATCATGCATTTAGTGAATATGTATTGCATGGTTCTAGAATTGTCTTTAAAACTTTTCTTTCCTTCTTTCCTTTTTTGTAATTAAATATATAAAAAATATATATACCTATTTTCAAATACATACACAGTATACATATATATACATCAGTTGATCTAATCACAATTAATATGCTGGTATCTGGTTAATACCTACACTGATTTGCCGATAAATGTAAGTCATTATATACTGAAGGATATGGTATGATGGTGACAGGAACACTGGATGTCAATGCGTATGATGTTAATGTGTGCCATACTGTTTGAGTCATTTAATTAGTGATTGTTAGTTCTTTGTATTGTATGATTTGATGAATGGAATGGAGGTCTGATATTGTAGTGGGGATATATATGCAACTGGTGTTGGGTCAATTTCAAAGAAAATGTTAGGTGCTAGGTATGTAATTGTCGTTGAAAGGGGGGTGGGAAGGGGCATAGCGTGCTGGGCCATGCAGTGCATTTGAGACCATTTGTATATATGTATGTGCAGGCTCTATAATATTACAACTCTCAGGTCAACAAGGTGGCCTTTAAAACCCTAAACTAAACCCAAATACGCTAAGTACAGATGCGGAGACTATGCACACTCTGCTGGTACCAATTGTGGGCAAGTACCACTCTCACAGAGTACACACGGGGGGGGGGGGGGGGGGGGGGGGGGGGGTGTGGGTTTAGGGGGGGTGGGGGGGGGGGGGGGGAGTCGGTTTTAGGGTGCGTGCGTACCGACCTTGGTTTCCTGTTCCGACAGCCCGACTTCGGCCGCTATCAGAATGATGTCCGTCTCCAAGGGATTCCGACACTCCCGGAAGCGGTCCTCCAACTTCCGGTGTTGGTCTCTCTTCACCTTCAGGATAAAGTGACTTAGTCAACATCCGGTTTGTAAGAAAAGTCATTACTAGAAATGGCATCCGGTTACCGCACTGTCAATAATGCCCGGTACACACCTACCGTTTGTGTGCGCACACCTCCCGTATACGATCGAAAACTGCCCGTTTCGCCCACAAAAATCGCTTGGTGTGCGCTCCCCGCGCACACCTAGCGATTGCGATTCGCGCCATAAAACTGAGTTTTTAGTGCTAAAAAGCGGCCGTTTACGATTGCGATTCGCGATTCGAAAAACGAATCGGCCCGTTTTCAGTTTTAAGCGGGTCGGGTCGAGTTGCAAGTTTTAGTGCGCGAATCCTATACGGGAGGTGTGTACTAGGCATAAGAGTATTCGGAGATACCACAGATAAAAATGTTTTAATGTAAATAGCATGCAAGACTCTTCACCAATAGGCTATAAAGCGCAAACAAATTTGAAAGAACTTTCCGGAAAAACAACTGGATTGTTTCCCTCAATTGTAATTTTAACTATGTTTTCTGAGTTAGATTTTGTTGTCATTTAACAAAAAAATTGACCATTTCAGATTTTCGTGTAAATTTCAATGTTGACATTAAATGTGAATATAGTACTTGCTGCCAACATGATTTTGAACCGTCAGCAATCAATTAATCGGCCAAGATTCCGATGCTGGGACCAACCACGACCCATAATCAACACCTTGGCCTGACTAGGGTGGGGTGGGGGGCACACTGCAACATTCCAGAAAACTGTTGCATTGTTCATGTTGGTTCGCCAACATGGGTAATTTGCTCGCGAACAAGGAGTCTCCCCGGTGGCGCCACCTGGGTTTGAATCCTTACCCCCATGCCCCTACCATGTTTCATGTGAACCCTAGTCTCTTGGGAGACCTCTGACGTCACAACTGCCCCGAGACCCATCAAACATCACTATGACTCCAGCAGCTGGACGAGCAACTCACCACCTCAACTCAGCCGCCCACCCATCCCTTCAAACGACAAACACTTAAGACGACGGGGTTGAGGGCCTGAGTCGACCTTAACTGATGGACAAACGTCCTACTTTAACTTACTTTAATGACTATTACAACCCTATGTGTTATTGAATAAAATCCGATTCAATGAGCTGCTTGTTCGCGTAATCAATTGTACAATGTTTGTTTTATTTAACAACGCCTCTAGAGCGCATTGATTTTTATCATTGGCTTATTGGACATCAAACATTATGTTCATTCTGATATAATTTCTTTGGAGGAAACCTGCTGCCACCACATGGGCTACTCTCTCCGATAAGCAGCAATGGGTCTTTTATATGCACTTTCCCACAGACAGGAGAACACATACCACAGCCTTTGATGAACCAGTTATGGACCACTGGTTGTTGCAGTGTACATGCCAGATCTAAGTGGACATTAGATACAAATGTATGACAGTTGTTTTTGCTGCATGGAGTTTTACGTCCTGGCGACATCTACACCCAAATCAGGACGGGTAATGACTTGTGACAGTGCACACTCATAGCGACTTTATAGTGCTGCCCAACTGGGAGACCGGGTCAACCGCACCATGACCTGATATCCCATTCAGTCATAGTATCCTGATACTTAGCTAACCAGTCCCTGCCCTATCCTAGTATTAGTTAGGCCGAGCAGCAGGCTGGGTAGCGACAAGTATCAATTTTGTAAGACATTGGTTTGACTCAAGTGTGTGTGTGGGGGTGGGGGGGGGGGGGGGAAATCAAACTCCTGACCTTTCACATGGGAAGCCTGTGCTCTACCGATTCGACCACCACGTTCGGTCAAATGTATGAACAGAACCCTAATGTATGACAACCAAGTGTGTCGGGGCCCGTATGCATGAACAAGTTGTTATCGGCTCCGGTGTTAAGGGCCCCACTGGGTTAGCTAACGCCTGTGTTGGTAAATGGGTCACGGGGTATGTACGGGTCCAAAACGCAGTGGCATTAGCTAACCTATAAGTTATTTACAGATTTGGGAAATCCCTCTGAGCCTGTTCCCGGCGAGCACCGCTATTTCACAATATCGCCGCCGATCCGGCTTCGGCGGCGGCGTTAATAGCAGTTCGATTTCTGGTTTAATTTGGCCAAATTTCACTTTTTTTTAAATGTTATTCTGTCAGCGGCGGTGCCCGGCGGCGGCGATTTGTTTTGTTTACATTCAACAATATTAATATCGCCGCCGATTAGGGGCGGCGTTAATATCGCTTTGATTTTGGGGTTAATTTGACCAAATTTCACTTTTTGAGTATCTTATTCTGTAAAATATGATAGCATTGAATAGATTTGGGCCTAATCGGTACCTAACACCGCCCTTAAACCTACTACAGAGTGGCGTCAGCCTACCCCATCTTAAACATGCGGTGTTTGCGTAACACCGCTCCATGCATAATGACTTTTCACCGCTAAACTAGAAATCCCATTCAAAACCAGTTTTGCCTCGCTAACACTGCCCCATGCATACGGGCCCTGGAAGCATGTGGTTATGGTGCAAAGTGAGTTAAGTTTTAAACCTCCGGAAGACCAGTGCCTCGGCGCTGAATTTGTTTTAATATTCTGATGAATAAACTGTTTTTAATAACCAACAAAAAGAGGGAAAAAGCATAGCATATATCCTGAAGGATAGTGCTGGGAGGGACACCAACCCCGACCTCCGACTGTAAGCTGGAGCTGGAACCCGGCGTGCTGGGTCACAGCTTCAGTCCTTTCCTCAACGGACGCGTTGGCCGAATCGGTAGAGCGCAGGCCTCCGGTGCGGGAGACCGGGAGTTCAATTCCCAGTCGAGTCAAACCAATGAATTACAAAATTTATACTTGTTGCTTTCTAGCCTGGTGCTCAGCATTAATAGGATAGGGCAAGGACTGGTTAACTCAGTGTTAGGATAATGTGACAGTGAGATATCAGGTCACGGTGCTGGTGGCTTGATTTCCCAGTGGGGCAGCACTATAAAGTCGCCATGAGTTGCCGCTGTCACAAGTCGGTACGCATCCTGATATGACCTTAGATGTTGTCAGGGCGTAAAACAACCAAACAATTAAACAACCAAACAACCAGTCTTGTCCTGAGGGATAAGTGAAATTCGGAATACCCGTATAGACTACATCACGGTTCCAGCGGCGTGGTGCATTGTGGGATGCATCAGAGCAAAACAACCCCCCCAAAAGCACATGGCACATGCTAATACACTGGGTGCAGCTATGAAATGTGCTAGTTTCAGCTCACCTCAGCTCTTGTTTGAAACATAGAATACTAACTAAAAAAATATATATAATAAATTAAGATATTAATCTTTTATCCAGCATTGCATTTACATCAATATAATCAGCACATCTTATGCCATGTGCATTTAGATTTAGAAAGATCTAGGCACTCAGACTTGTGTTAAGAGCCATAGCCAGAGTACTCAATGCATTGTCAATGGCAGTGAGCAATCTCCATACAGAAAAAGTAAAATATTGATAAAACCACACCACCTAGAGACAAACCGCTTGGAACACATATAGAAAACATGTTTACCAAAAAGATTATATTAAATTGATAAGGTTAGGGTTTTGGATTTCTATTAATTTTGAATAAAACTAACGTTTTTCAATGCGCATATAGGCAAAGTCAATGGCCGTACGCCTTGGCTTTGCTCCCACGGCCGTTTTCAGCGCATGCGCAGTCGGAACCGTGATGTAGTCTATTGTGTTGTGTGAGATAAGGTGTTTATGTTCTACTTATAGTTATACTTATACTAGTTATACCAGTCCTTCCGGATTGCCATGCCTGAAGTGTTACTACTTATCGCATACATTGTCCTTAATTACAATCATATGTGTCACGTTGGGCTGGCGACGTGACGTCACACTTCTTTGCGGGCTGGGTATTTAGTTCTCTCTTTTTTATATATTTTAAGTTGACCTACTTTGCAATAAAGAATAACATTAAAGAACACGACACATAATAGGATGTACATGATCCGACAGTCTCCCCTTGGTGGAGTTGTACCTTGGGGAGCGCATGTGGCGGGAAAAGTCGCGCTTCTATCGTGGCCGCCATCTTGTTCTCGTCAGTGTTGTCTGCTTCCGGTTAGGCCGCTTTCCACTGCCTGCCTCCTAGACCTGTCAATGGACGAGCCAAGAATGGTTTATACTTCATTTGATGGATTGATGGATTGATTGATTGATTGATTGATTGATTGGTGGTGGTTTCTGTACGCTGTGGCGGCAGCATAGGCCATATTCACGGCAAGAATTGTATGTAAAAACAATGGTTGAATAAAAAACAGTGCAAAAGCATACAATTATTTCATTTGCGGTTCATTTACATGCGTCATTTTAAGCTCCCAAGCATGTACTACAGACGGGCCTGGGAGGATATGATTGAAGTATTCAAATATCTCCATGGTATCTACAAGACAGGCAGCCCCCTTATCAGAGACTCCAACACCAGGACCAGAGGACACTCCCTGAAGCTGAAGAAGCGGTACTCCAGACTGGACCTGCGACACAACTTTTTCGGGTCTTTTAGGGTGGTTGACCTGTGGAATGACTTGCCGGAGAGTGTCATAGCAGCAGAGTCAGTGAACTGTTTCAAGTGCCGACTGGATGCATACTAGTCATGCATTACATATATCTTGAAGCCAGTGACAGTTGCAACAATCCACCACATCTGAAGAACTGTCTCCATTTCTATTAATTAAGAGCGGCTAACAGGTCCAAGGCCTATTATAGCTGTATCCTATTGATTGATTGATAAGAAAACTGCTTCAAATGTGAACATCCCTAATCTTTTTTTCTTTATCCCGCTGTGTTATACTGAATATTTTACATAAGCTATTATCAGTGCCCACACAAACCACACTGATTCTCTGAATTGCTATTGTAGTAGTCCGTACATGAGCTCCACTACCATATGGTGGCAGAATGGACTACTCCGTCACCATCGCAGTTCGCTGCATTAGGTGGCGGTATGGTAGCCGCCTGGCAGCGCTGAGGCAGGGCTGCCATCTACTGCGTGTGGCTAGCGTAACCTCCCCCGAAGGAAGTTGACATGGGACTTGGCAGTCCAGGGGCCGGACCCTTGATCGTGAACGCTCACGAGAAAGTAATAAATGTATGGAAGCAAACATCATCGTTACTCCTCCTTCCCAGGAGTGGGGGGGGGGGGGGGGGGGGGGTCGGGGGGGGGGGGGGGGCCCAGAGAGGTGGGGGGGGAGGGGGGGGGGGGGGGGGGGGGGGGGCAGGGGGGCTGGGGGGGAGCAGGGGCAAAGATGATCGTCAAGTTTCCCAAGTGACAATTAATAAATATTGTTGTGTTTTCCTTTTATCTTCTTCACATATTATTGTGAATCATTTTCAGTTCACCAATGCTTGGATGCCATATTATGCAACTCTTGTCAGTTATTGTCATATGTTTATATAAATTGTTGTCATTGTGGATAAAACCTTTGTTGCCGATACGACGTTACACAACCACCAATCAGTCAATCAATTCATCAATAACAGTGTTTCGAGATTGGAGAAAATACTACATTCAGCCAGGATATTATAAAAGAAACACCCCAAAAATAACGAACTATCAGCATATTAAGGAAAAAACAACCAGTATCAATACTTTATCGTAGCCAATATTTACAGACACACACAAGAAACACACAAGACACACAGAAGACACACAGACAGACAAATACATTGATGGGAAATTATACAATTATATAAATATATAATTACATATTCCTCGTTACTATCAGTCTTATTTATTGTATTAGTTGTATTAGTCTTAGCGCTTTATTGCAGGTGTATACAGGGAGAACGATTAGCCCGCTGCCAAATTAATAAAACCAAACACCAAACTCGATAAAAATATATTATGTGCTCAATAAATCATAATGAGTATTTACAAAAACCCACATCAGTTCCTCTATTAGGTCGAACCCGCACACACGCAACCTGAACCCCCCCCCCCCCCACGCCCACACACACGCAACCTGAACCCCCCCCCCCCCCACGCCCACACACAAGCAACCTGAACCCCCCCCCCCACGCCCACACACACGCAACCTGCCCACCACACACACGCAACCTTCCCACCACACACACGCAACCTGCCCACAACACACACGCAACCTGCCCACAACACACACGCAACCTGCCCACAACACACACGCAAACCTGCCCCACAACACACGCAACTGCCCACAACACACATGCAACCTGCCCACAACACACATGCAACCTGCCCACAACACACATGCAACCTGCCCCACAACACACATGCAACCCTGCCCACAACACACATGCAACCTGCCCACAACACACACGCAACCTGCCCACAAACACACGCAACCTGCCCAACAACACACACGCAACCTGCCCACAACACACACGCAACCTGCCCACAACACACACGCAACCTGTCCACAACACACACGCAACCTGTCCACAACACACACG
The DNA here is from genome assembly GCA_030323885.1 of Branchipolynoe longqiensis. Classification (NCBI taxonomy): domain Eukaryota; kingdom Metazoa; phylum Annelida; class Polychaeta; order Phyllodocida; family Polynoidae; genus Branchipolynoe; species Branchipolynoe longqiensis. The sequence continues at coordinate 83,712,692 of CM059190.1, read as the reverse complement.
CAACCTGTCCACAACACACACGCAACCTGCCCACAACACACACGCAACCTGCCCACAACACACACGCAACCTGCCCACAACACACACGCAACCTGCCCACAACACACATGCAACCTGCCCACAACACACATGCAACCTGCCCACAACACACATGCAACCTGCCCACAACACACGCAACCTGCCCACAACACACACGCAACCTGCCCACAACACACACGCAACCTGCCCACAACACACACAACCTGCCCACAACACACACAACCTGCCCACAACACACAACCTGCCCACAACACACACAACCTGCCCACAACACACAACCTTCCCACACGCGCACACAACCTGCCCCCCCCACAACCTTCCTCCCCCACCCACAACCTTCCCGCCCCCCCACTTCACCTTCCTGCCCCCCCCCCACAGAACCCTCCTGCCCCCCCCCCCCACACACACAACCTTCCCGCCCCCACACACAACCTTTCCGCCCCCGCCCCACACCGCCCCCTCCCCCCCCCCACGCACCTTGCTCCCCCCCCCACACGCACCCCGTCCCCGCCCCACACACGCACCCTCCCCCCCGCACACACGCACCCCCCCCCCCCCACACACACGCACCCTGCCCCCCAAACATAACATATCAATAGAAATTTGAGGAAAAGTGACAATAAATGGTGGTCTTTCCATTGCATAAAATACCATTATTCCAGGGGTTTGATAGTAATTGTACTTGTTTATAGCAACCTTCACGTTTGTTTGTTTTACGTCCTAGCAACATCTAAGGTCATATCAGGACGGGTACCGACTTGTGACAGTAGGCACTCATGGCGGTTTTATAGTGCTATCCTAATAATGCCGAACACCAGGCTAGGAAGCGACAAGTGTCAATTTTTAAGTCATTGGTTTCACTCGACCAGGGTTCGAACCCACGATCTACCAACACGGGAGACGGACGCTCTAACCCATTCGGCCATCCCGTCTGGTCGCAACCTTTACATATCTATAGTATAATATGTTTTATTGTCTTCAACACTACTTTCAGATGCATTCCGGTTGAAGTTAGTCTGGCAGTGAGCATGCGGTTGCTGGCAACCAGATCAGCGTACCGAGGCGTGGGCCATCTATTTGGTATTGGTAAATCGAGATGCTGCAAAATATTTCAGGAAACGTGTGGTGTCATCGTGAAGGTTCTTCTCCCAAAGTACATCAAAATGCCAAGCACTGAGCACCTGACTGGTAGCCTAATGGACAAAGGCGGACAGAGGCAACACCAACAGGCCTTCACTGCACAAACTATAGAGCTGAGGTTGAAGCCCTGGTCCAAGCTGCTAAGATATTGAAAAGCACCACAGCCACAGACTCTCAGATAGTTTTCCTGACTGATGCCAGGTCTGTCCTTGAGGCAGTCACAGAGAACAAACTGCCAGGACTCCAGGCGTTCTCTGTGGTGGAGTGGTTAGAGTGTCTGACTTTTTTTCTAGGTCAGACTCCTAATCGAGGGTCGGCGGTTCGATTCCCCATGCCCCCAGCTCTGCCAATTTGGATTTCCACCGCTGTGTATAACTTACAGCGTCATCAAAGGCTGGTTGCTCTCATACCATGTCTATGTGGTGTGGGAGGTTAAAAATCCCTTGGGTCGGTAAAAGTGTAGGCTCGGGCTTTCTATCGACCAGCAGTGGAATGAGGAAGACCAGTCGTCTATGACTGAAATTTCCCCTAAGAAAAAAAAAAGGAAGCACTTCAAAATATCCACTGCTTCAGAATTGTGCTGCAGTGGATTCCCTCACACTGCAGCATTCAGGGTAATGAAGAAGCTGATAAAATGGAAAAGATGGGTGCAGAGGCAGAACAGCATGAAAACAGTGTTGACTTTAAGGAGATGAAGACCATCATTAAGTCTCTGCATAGATCACCAGAATCACGAGACAGCTACCATCAACTGTCAAGAGAACATCAAGTGATCATCTTCTGCCTTAGGACTGAGCATAACAGGCTTAACAATCACCTGCACAGATACTTCTGTGTAGTACCATCTACCCTCTGCCCCTGTGGAGAGGAAGATCAGACTGTTGAGCATATCCTACAGAGCTGCTTGAACCATCACTCACTGAGGGAAGAGATATGGCCAGCTCCCACTGACTTGCAGGAGAAGCTGTATGGGGCTGCAGATGTGCTACAGAGGACTGTCAATTTTATTATGAGAACTGGGCTCCAAGTGTAATTGAAGGCGAACGAAAAGAAGAAGAGCACCTGACTGAGATCATTAAGTGTTGTGAAACTAAATTTGGCTTTCCAAACTGTGGAGGGGTAATTGATGGTACCCATATCCCCATCATTGCGCCGCAACATCATCACACCGTCTACCATAATCAAAAGGGGTCTATTCAATTGTGGCTCAGGTTGTGTACGATCAGGTTGTGTACGATCATGAGCTCAAGGTTATGAACATTGCAGCAGGTTACCCAGGTAGGGTCCATGATGTGAGAGTGTTGGCAAACTCTTCCATCTTTGCCAAAAGGTGAATCGGGTGTGCTCTTCCCCAAGCGGACATTACACATAAGCAACACTAATGTCCCTGTGGTCCTAGGCGACCCGGCATACCCTCTTCGCCTATGACTGATGAAGCCTTTTTCTGACACGGGCACACAAAATAAAGTATGTTTGTTTTTGTTTGTTGTTTTACATCCTAGCAACATCTAAGGTCATATCAGGATGGGTACCGACTTGTGACAGTACGCACTCATGGCGACTTTATAGTGCTGCCCCACTGGAAGACCAGGCCACCAGCACCATCACCTGATATCCCACTCAGTCACATTATCCTGACACTGAGCCAACCAGTCCTTGCCCTATCCTAATAATGCCGAGCGCCAGGCTAGGATGTTTGTTGTTTTACGTCCTAGCAACATCTAAGGTCATATCAGGACGGGTACCGACTTGTGACAGTGCGCACTCATGGTGACTTTATAGTGCTGTCCCACTGGGAAACCAGACCGCCGGCACCATGATCTGATATCCCACTGTCACATTATCCTGGCACTGAGCACACCAGTCCTTGCCCTGTCCTAATAATGCCGAGCGCCTGGCTAGGAAGCGACAACTATCAATTTTAAAGTCATTGGTTTGACTCGACCAGGTTTCGAACCCACGACCCCACGATCTACCAGCACGGGAGCCGGACGCTCTAACTCATTCGGCCATCGCGTCTGGCCAGAAAGATGTGACTAGTATATTGACTATCTTGGAAAATAACAATATGACTATTAAAGAATCTAAATGTGAGTTTGGAGTTACTGAAGTAAAACTCTTAGGTTACGTTGTATGTTCAGCAGGACTGAAACCGAATCCTGAAAAAATTACTGCAATAAGAGATATGGCTTCACCAAAAAGTTTTAAAAAAGTAAGACGTTTGCTACTGTGACTCTACCTGTTCACTTCGCTTCTGCCTTGCCCTGCACCTGCCTACCGGCTATAGCACTCACCTGTCATTTTGTCTTGGAGATATTGACTGCTGTCAAGGCTGTTCAAGTGTCTGTCATTGTCTGCGAAGTAATGCCGCCGACTCGGAAGCGCCGGGGCCGGCCGCCTCTGTCTCAAAGGCCTGCTGTGTCAGATAGGCAGGTTCGGAGAGTGTAATTCCTTGAAGCAGGACTCACCTGGCTCGTCCTCTACGGATACTGCGCACCCGGCTTCACCAGTACATGTCGAGTCAGAGCGAGACGAGTTGGCTAGGTTGAGGAGAGAGGTGAGGCGAAAGGATGATTTTGGAGCAAGGCTGAAATTGTTAGAGGAACGTTCGGTTGATTCTACTGCTGTTAGGCATCGAGTGGCGCCTCCGAGCCCGCTGTCACCACTTCCGTCATCTTCTAGGTACAGGTCACCCGTCTCCTGTCGCTCATCCGAGGAGGAGGCAGCCGTCTACTCCTTCATTGCAGCCGTCGCCTGAGGTGCTTCCAGAGCGTGCTTCTCGGTCGAGGCACCGGCGGGAAGCCCGCCATGTTGACACGCCCCTTAGGCCACCACATACGCCTCCGCCCCCGCCACGCCCTGTTCGACTCGCAGAACCTCCACTGGCATTGACACTGGACTCGACTCCTGCTCTAGTCAAAACCAAAGGTACGAAGTTACTTCCACATCTCTTTATCACTAGAGGAGATGGGTTTAAGCAAATTGCAACAGGTGAAGCGACCTGGGCGGAATATTTCCTTGCATTACGACAGCTTGCAGTTGAGCCCTCCTTTCCGGCTGAGTGGTGGCCGGGGCTGTTAAGACATGAAGAAGAATTGGCCAGAATGGCAGTAACTTGGGAATGGCCGACTTGCCGGCGGTGGTCGGAGCGTGTTTTTCAGTTATCAGTTAGTGGTAGGTTGAGGCGAGGCCTGCTAGATGAGGTTCGGATTAAAGATTTACAAAGAGATATCTGTAATGATGCAATGAAAGCAGCGCAGCCTAGGACGGTGTTTGTACCTTTTGATTCGCGCCCAGCATCTGCGGCCGTTACCTCAGCTCAGCTTAACCCTGTAAACACTCGTGACGAGTATAATAAAGAAACTGATGCTAAGGCCTGCTGGAACTGGAACTGGGGCAAGGAGTGCGGGTTCTCGGAATCACATGGCTCGGGGGCCTCTCGTTATCAACATATCTGTGCATACTGTGCATACCGTCTCAAGCGTGTGTTGGTACATAAAGAACAAGATTGTTTAAAGAAGCGGAAATTTATGGAGAAGAAAACTGCGGCTGAGTCAGCTGCGACTCAACAGCCAGTAAGTCTTAAAACTGACAGTAATGATTTTCAATGCATTAATATCGTGAATGTATAAAACAGTACGAGCGGTGGAAAGTCCCCCTCGTGACCTTTGTTTTCCTTCTGTAAACGAGCAATTAGCGCAGACTGAGCAGCCGTCTTCCCTGCTTGACTGTACTGTAATTAGCCCCGCCCCCCTCACTTCTGCCCTCGCTCCCCCGAGCGGCGCGACTCAACACGTGACCCAGTCACAGTCAGCTGTTAGTTCAACCAGTGACCTACTCACAGTATGTGATAACATAGTTGCTTCTCATAATTCACACGTTGCCACAGATGTAGATGTCCTGATCCCTGAATTGATGTTTGACTGGTTCGATAATGACGATAAGCTAGTTGGTAATGTAGGTAAGCCGGTTTCTGTGTTGGTCTCTCCCCCCTCGGTCTCGCCGGCCAGGCAGATAAAAGGAGCCCCCCCCCCCCCCCCCCTTACACGGTCCTAGCCACACTCCTCCAGACGCCGACCTGCCAACAACCTCTTCTCTACCGCTGCTCTACCGCCTGTAATGTATCGAATGGACTGGACACAACAAGAGCTAGTTCGTAACTGGTATATTACTGATCCCCTCACTCACCACTACACCTCCCCTACGGTCACGTGACGACCACCATTCCGGGGGCGTTCGTAAAGTCTATTACACCGTCCCTTGGGCCGACTACACCGCCCTCCTGGGCCGACTACACCGCCCTCCTGGGCCGACAACACCGCCCCCTGGGTCAGCAAGCACCGACACCGGGCTTAACCGCCGCACGCCACACCACTCGCTCTCCGAGCTGACCACGCCGCTCCCCGGGCTACCCTCCAACACCACCCCACATGCCGCATACCACACGACACAACCGTCAGACTGAAAAACACCAAGGCAGAAAACAACGGACACCAGACCAGCACCTACACCAACCTTCTACACATAACAATGCCGCACGCAACAAGAACGCAGGGTCGCCCCAGGACCGCACCCAACTCTCCAACCTCCTCATCGTCGAGCGCCACCGAGGACGCCACAGAGGAGCTACCCCAACCAGCAGCCTGCTGCAGGGGATGCCCACGCTCAACCATAGCCCGTCCACCACCAACAACCGCACCGCCACACACCACGGAGCAGCCATCTACAGATGCCCCTCGGGCCGACAACACCGCCACCCACAGGCAGCTCACCATCCTACAACAATCACTGGGGGAAACCTTATCCCAACAAGTCGAAATGAACGAAGCCATGCTCGAACACATGGCGGCCATGGAAGCAAACTCCAACAAACGAAACCGCTCCTCCAGCAAGGAATCATCATCATCGATCTCCAGGCACAGCCGCCACACCACCTCCAAGAGGAGACGACACCGCAGCCGCGGGAAGGAATCATCCCACGACCGAGACCGCCCCTGGAGACCAACAAGCGTCAACAGCGACGAACGACGGGAACGGGCGAGGGACCACAGGCACCACCGCGCCAACCGACGTGCAAGATACTCCAGCGATGAAGAGGACACACGCCACCGCGACGTCATCACAGCCCTCATGGACGCCAACAGATCATATGGCCACAAACCCAGAGGTAGGAAACCCCTTCTACCCCACCATTTTGTGATCAGAGGGGACTGCAAGGGGAGCGTCGGCCCGGGCGACAGCACCTGGTACGAGTACCTCTCAGCTATCTACAGACTGGGGAAGGACTCATCAGTGCCTAGAGCCTGGGCCGGCCCCTTCTCGGATCATACTGAACAACTCATCGACATGGCCGCAGAGTGGAATTGGCAAACCTGCCTGTCATGGTCGGAGAGGGTGTTCAGTATGATAGATGACGGAAGGCTCCCCAGAGGCTGGAAGGACGCAACTGCCATCAAGGACACCCGCGCGATGCGTGCCTGACAGGAACGCGAAACGCTCAATCACACCAAAGGCACGCAAAACAACACAGGCGCCAACCACTGCAGGACAGAAACGATGACGAAAACACCTATAAAACAGACCGCGCCGGCACCAACGGATACCAGCCATACAAACGTCCAGAGTTCGACCGCGCAAAGGACGGGCGTCCCTGCAACCGATGGAACGCCGGGCAGGACTGTGGCTTTGCCAGCTCGCATGGCACCGTCACAGAAAGGTTCCCTCATGTATGTGCGTGGTGCGCCAATAAGTACCGCCGCGGCAACAACCATAAGGAAGTTGACTGCAACAACAAGAAACGACAGTTAGAAAAACTACAAAAACCAGACGCAACTGACGGCAGCGACAAACCGGTTTTCGGTAGAGGGGCCCACTAGGGGCCGCAGCAATGCCAAACCCGGAAAGCAACCAAAACACCGTAAAAACACTGAGCAACAACCAACCAACCCCACTGGAAACAACCCAGACGGCTCCAACAACAACGCGAGCAACACATCCACGCACACCAGACTCAGACATCAGCACGATGGCAACACCACACGGAACAACTACGGCTGAAACAACAAAGCCTGACAACGACGCACAACCCCAAAGTGCACCAGACGAAACTATAAAGGACTCCATTTACGCAGATAACGCCGCCACATACCGCGAGGTAATCGCAACACCAATATGGAAAGCAGAAAAGCATCTCGGCGCGCACGACCACCAAACCCACCATGATAACGCCACGCCCACCTCGGCCAAACGAATATTCACCTTCCAGCGTATCGCGACACGGATGGCCATGCACAACAGCAGCGATCACGCAGCCTCATTGGAGCAAAACCCGGTAGCAACCCCGCAACCACAACCAACAATGGCGCACCGCATACCCACCGGAGCAGGAGACCGGGAAAGGGAACCAAGAGCATTCCCCGCCGCCCAGTACCGCTACAACGCAAACAATAACGACCACGCATGCGCCGCCAGTAGCGAAGAGCCAGACGCACTCTTCGTGGCCGACTCCAGGGCGGGAGACAGATGACGTGGATGACGCATCCGCAGACCCGGCCCTGAACCACGCCCCTGCCTACGACCCGCCACACATGCCACTTAGCTACAGGCCGACAATCATGCGGATGTGGCCGGACTCCGTTCCACACGCCTGGGTGGAAAAACCCTACGTACACATCTACCAACAGGTCAGGAAGACTGGCCTACCAAACCACGTGGCGGCACGGATCCCAGTCCCCTCCGCCCTCAACATCCCACGCTGGCGAGCCCTACTCCAGGACTACCACGACCAAGAGCTGGTCGACTTCCTGGAGTTCGGCTGGCCAGCCGACTACACGGCCGAACAGCCTCCGGTACCAGCAACAGCAAATCACACAGTTCATATTACTTAATAATGTGATATATATTATTTTAAAAAATAAATTATTTATTTAAAACTAAACTACATAATGTTCTTGATTGTGATTCATATGGATGAAAAACCTAAGCAGAGAGTTGATACTTGTAGACTACAATTTGATATGAATGACTTCCTGATCCGTATTTTCCAAGCAGAAACCTATACAATGAAGGGAAGTAACTGCATGACTGTACAGTGAAGGAAAGTAACTGGTAGTTATGCGGATTTTCTGACCCCAGGTTCAGGACAGATTGTTGCATTTAATTTCAATTGTGAGGTCGAACGTATAGGTACTCTTGTGGAAGTTCGATTCTATATTAACCTCTTCAAAAGTATTCCGCTAAGCAAAAACATTAGTTGAACATCGGGAGATTTTAAGTAATGTCTGACATGAAGATCTTTTTCATTCTGATCGAGTGATTTGCAAGATTCTTCCACTTTTTGTTCCCTATTGTTGCTGAGCGAGACATGATTTGCTTTCTACTGCTTATCAAGTGGAGAAGATACCTGCGGAGGTAACAGTAATGCCTAGGGTATTGAATGAACTAAATTATTTTTACAATGACGACTGTTCATTGGGAGGTCAGCTAATATAATTATAGGGATTTCACCTTTAAAAAAAAAAAAATGTTATGTTAACTTCGCAAGAGCAAGATGATCAGATCTAAAGCTATGAGTTGAACTAATATATCGATATTTTTTTGATATGACCTTCAAACATTTGTTTTGTCAAAATGATCAGTATTTTCTAGGTGAACTGGGCACAGTTGGTCTTAAAAATGTGATATTATTTTTTATCATATACTTATTGAATTATCTAGAGGGATACTAGGCATAGTTGGACCTATGATTATCATTATGTATGATGATTCACATATCTGGCTTTAGGAAGTGTAACTGATTTTCAGCAGGCTGCACAGTGAAGGAAAGTAACTTATGGCAGTAAGACAACAACTCTGAACTATTGGGGAATGACTTTCTGATCACTCAAAATGGCATGAACTAATTACTCCGTAACTCCATTACAGGACAGATAGATGCAATCAGCATGGCTGAAGAGTTAAATATGTTTTTTATATGTTTCTGTAACTTGAGGAAGTGCGACTGTAACTCAGCAGGGCTGAAGAGTAAATTAACATATATATTTTGTTGAGATCATAAGCAACTTTTTGCAATATATCATACTATTATTATTAATAAACTAATATTGGTAAAGCTGTATAGACATTAGACTATATTACACTGCATAAATGTTTTGCTATTGATGATATAGAATGATACTAGAGATGACTAAAAACTAAATTCTTTTAGGTTTGACTAGAATTCCTTAAATATTAAATTTATTCAAATGAATGAAACTTACCTGGTGGATAGGCCACATAAAACTTGTGTTCGATCGCACAGTCATATGGACTGTTAAACTCTGCTTAAAACTATGGTTACATAAGATTCTTTTCTTGATACCAGGGGTATCATCTTCACTTCTTGTGATGCAGTGGCATTCCACATCCTCTGATGTGAGATGGCACTGTAGTAGGGTTGTAGTAGTGATACCCAATATGCTACATATTGCATGTTGTCATAAGACACGACACTAGGCAATTCTTGTTCCATAGGGATGGAATACACCTAAGTTCTTTTGCTTGAGGAAGATCTAAACACACAGTACAATTTTGACGGTAGAATCTGATAATTTTGGATTTGTCGATCATGAATGAACAGAGCATGTGAATATTATCATTATTGTCATGAAATATCATAGACATAGGGTGTCATGAACTATTTATTGAAATGCATGAGGTACATTGTCCATATTGCTGCGGAAATATGGGTAATTCGGGATAGAGGCGGACACCCCTCCCTCCCCACTCCTTCCCCTGCCCCTTCCTCCCCTACCGCCCTCCCCCCCCCCCCGTACCCCAACCCGCCCTCCCCCGTCCCCCCACCCGCCCTCCCCCGCCACTCACCCTACCCGACTTAACTCCAGGCGGCGACACCGTCGTGCCTGCGCTGGAGCCGCCGCTGGTACCCGCCACCCTGACCTCACTTCCGCCCTCCCCATACTCCACCCACTTCTCCACCCGACGCCGGACCAGCAATACCCATTTTTCACTCGCCTACCCTGGCTGTTCAACACCACATCACTGCACTACCATGCCGGCACACAAATCCACCCGACGATCTGTAGCAACCCCTGCGGCACCGGTCGACGACACCATATGAACACCACACCAGAGAGGACGACCACGCTCCATCATAGTGAAAACCAAACCTGTAACGGACAAGACAACCGACGACGAGATGTCGGCGGTGGCGCAGATGTCATTACTCCGCCAGTCTGTGACCGACTCGATTAAACAGCAAGCCGACCTAGCGAGGACAATGTCAGACAGAATCCAGGCCCTGGAGACTGTCGGGACAAGTAAACGCTCAAAGAGCAGCTCGTCCAACGACAGGCCCGTCAAGAGACGCAGGAGGCGTGCCCGCTCCCCACGACCAACGCCACGCAACCAGCGCACCCAAAAGGACAGACGCGACAGGTCGGAATCCGAGGAACGGCCCAGACATAGGAGGTCCCGGCACGCACCACAAACCGCCGCCACCTCGTCCAGCAAAGACGACTACCAACAACGGGACGTCATTGATGCCATCATCGGCTCCAACATCGACGGACGGCCGAACAGACGAGGTAGGGCTCAACTGCTTCCCCACACATACGTTATACGAGGTGAGAAGAAAGGGAAGGTAGGCCCAGGAGAGAGCAACTGACATGAGTACCTTGCGCCACTCTCCCGCATGTGTAAGGACCCAAAGGTGTCGCAGTCATGGATCAAACCCATCCTGGAACATCAGGACGAGATGTTCGAGATGGCAGCAGACTGGATGTGGGATACCTGCCTCGCATGGTCGGAAAAGGTATTCGCCATGATCGACGATGGCTGCCTCCCTAGGGGATGGCGGGATGACCAGGCGATCAAAGACCTGCAGAGAGCTGCCTGCCTGGCCGGCATTCGGAAGGAGGAGGAAAAACGGTTGGCACGGGGCAACCAACCAAGACCCGACGAACAGCCCACAACGACAAACAATACCCCATACAAGCGCCCCGAATTTAACCATGAAATGGACGGCCGCCCCTGCCACAGATGGAACTGAGGCACGGACTGTGGACACGCCGCGTCACATGGTCTGGGTAGCAAGCGCCGTGCACATGTGTGCGCATGGTGCACAAACAAATACAGGAAGGCGAACCCACACAATGAGCAGGATTGTAATAACAAAAAGCGCCAGAATGAACGGAAAGCGGCGGCACTTGAGACTGACGAGTCGTCCAGAGCGGATTTTCAATAGCCGGCCCCGGCGAGGCCAGAGAAAGCGCCACCCACCCACCAACGGACACGGACACGGAAACGGACATGGAAACAGAAATGCCACACCGACCTGTACTGCGGCTAATATCCTCGACCCGCAGGATAGTCGCACAACCCACACCCTGGACCGCAACGCTTAACGGCACGGGTACTGGCATAGACCCGATACGCATTGACGTGGAAAAATACGACTTTCCTGCCAAAAACACCCCGCCGCACCCCCAACCGCGCACCTCCCCCAACCCACGCTGACGGGGACACTCGCGCCGCGCCACCAACAGACTTTCCCACCACCAATGACCCGAGCAGCTCGCCGCACACAACCCCAGACGCCAGCAGCCGCTGCACCCCCCCAAGACGCGAACGACCGCCATCCTCCCTCAGATGCCACCGCCGCCCATTAGTCGCCACTGGCGACCCTGACGCCGCCGCTAACGACCACGGTAATGGCCGTTACGCTGCTCGCCCACCCGACACCACAGACGCACCGCGGGCACGTAACGGCCTCGTAACGGCCGCTACACACGACAGCTCTTTCCTGCCTCCCCGCCCCCAAGGTGGCGACCACCCCCTCCGACCAACCATCAGCTCACGGCACTCCCACAGGAAACGGAAACCCCGGCCTTGGACCGGATGTAGAACTCTGCCTCCACCCGGCAAACCGCCCCCCCCCCCCATTGCCTGTATACAACCTCTCAACCCCAGCCTCACCAATGTTCGATGAGCCGACACGAACACCGACTCGGCCGAGGACCCCGACGCCCTACTCACCTACCATGAAAGGGAACACACGTCGGAGGATGTCGACGACATAACTGAGGATCAAGGAGGCACACCCTCCCCTCCATATAACCCCCCCCCCCCACACACACCCCTCTCATACAAGCCCATACTCCACAAGATCTGGCCAACCTCCGCCCCCATGGCCTGGGGCAAAGAAATTTATAGATACATATATAACCATGTTTGTTTGTTGTTTGTTTGTTTGTTTGTTGTTTTACGTCCTAGCAACATCTAAGGTCATATCAGGACGGAATATGACCATGTCAAATTTTCCGATATTATGACATGAGGATATATGAACTCTCCTATAATAAATTGCAACTTGTCTATAAAATAGTAATATATAAAACCAAAGGCATATGAGGGATATGTGGAGTTGGTAAACTATTACTCATTAAGTATAGCAATTCTCTAGTAAAATAGTATAGAGGAAGAGTGTCACTACTTAGATGGATAGTCTTTGGAGCAGTTGCCTCACCTTCTAGAGCTATTTATGGATCTCTGCCCCAGAGACAGACCTAACCATGCCTTGATGACAGGGCTATTGAACCCTCATTGGTGGTTAGAAGAATGCTTGTTAGGCATTGGAAGATTGGATCATGTGATCACCACCATCTTGGATTCTAAAAGCTATAAAAGTAATAAATGAGAGAGTCTCATTCTACCTTTCACTCTTTATCTACTTTCCTTCATTACCTGTATTGATTTCTCATTAGCCTGTCCACACCACTCACACAGCCAGCCGTCGACTTTACAACCAGGTCAGGGCTACGGCACTCCCCAACTGGTCCCATCCGCTCTGAGGATTGACCGCTGGAGGGACCTACTCTCCGGCTACCACGACATCGAGCTGCTCGATTTCCTCGAGTTTGGTTGGCCGGTCGACCCAGACCACCTGAAATGAGTAAAGAAGTACGTCAACGACGAAGCGGCAGGGGGCGCGCTGCTGGGCCCTTCACAGAACCACCATTCGTCCCCTGGGCGCAGACGAGCCCAATGATGACCCGTGCGAAGAAGAACACAGACGAACGCCGGGTCATCGTCGACCTCAGTTACCCTAGGGCCACCAGCATTAATGCGGGTCTATGGAAAGGCCACTACCAAGGAAGACCTGTCACTTACACCCTGCCCAATATTACGAACCTCACCGACGAAGTCACACGATTGGGACAGGGCGCATACATATGGACCATCGACCTGGCCTGTGCTTCCGCCAACTCAGGACCTGCCCTCTTTCAGATCGATGACCACACCTACTACGACATCACCCCCCCCCCCTGTTTGGTTGCTGGACCTCGTCCATGGCATGCGCCCACATGACCAAAGCTGTCACCTACCTACTACGACGCAAGGGCCACTTCATGCTCTATCTGGACGACTTCGTCGGGGTGGCCAGCACCGAACAAGAGGCCGTCGTTGCCTACCTCGATGTCATCCACCTTTCCGCCGACCTTGGCCTGGCGCTGTCACCACACAATTGCGTACCACCCACGCAGAACACCGAGTGGCTAGGCTTCGACGTCGACACGGTCGACATGACCGTACGGATACCGGCGGCAAAGCTCGACGATGTGGTCGGAGAGTGCACCAGGTGGGGCCCCAGCACCAAAGCGTCCAGGAAGGACCTTCAGCGCCTCGTCAGTCGGCTCCAACATGTGGCCAAGTGCGTTCGGCCTGCCAGACGGTTTATGAACCGCATACTCGCGGCCCTCAGGAATGCCCCACTGGCAAACACGCGGTAACCCCTGAGATGACCCTCGACATTGAGTGGTTCAAGGCATACGCACACGCATCCAACGGAGGAGTCGTCCTTCGCCCACCGCCGAAGCACAAGTGGGTAATAGAGTGCGACTCTTCCCTTCTCGCCGGCGGAGCACACTCCCCAGCCGGCTACATCACCGAGGAATACCAGCCGGTATTCCTCGGGGACGGGCACAACATCCCCCAACTCGAGGCCATAAACCTAGTCATTGCACTCCATGCCCTCACACCCCCCCAACCCCCAAGACTATGCCATCATTGTCAACACCGATAACCAGGCATCACAGATCATCCTCGAGTCGGGCGCGGGAAGGGACCCCACCCTCTGTGCATGCGCCCGCGTGATCTGGAGATTCGCAGCTCTCAACTCCTGCGAGGTCCAGGTCATCCACAAACCCGGGGCTGAGATGGCCTTCGCCAACGCTCTCAGCAGGGCCCCATTCGATCAAGCTGCACAGCGGAGGGCAGACCGGTTTTTGGACGACATGGACCTCGCCCGCATACGTGTGCACCATGACTCCGACACTGTATAGCCTGGGAAGAGATCTTTAATTTGCCTCTCCCCAGGCACACACCAGGACCAACAGGACGTAGTCCACCTCTTCCGCACCGGCCTCGCCCGTGGCACATGGCGAAACAAAGAACTCCAGGTCAAGGCTTACCACGCGCACGCCCGGACCCGGGAATACGACCCCCATACGCCCGACCCAGCTCGACATAGCCTCCTACCTGGCGAACCTCTCCGCCTCGCTCAGGTCGCCCGGGGTCGTCATGAGCTTCCTCAGCGCGGCTCGGGCCTGTGTGAGGCTGAGGGACGGCAGGACACGGAGCGTCGACTCATACCTGATCTCCGTAGTCAAGCGCGGCGTCGTCCGGGCGTCAACACACCTTCCGCGCCAAGCCCCGCCACTGACAACCCGCCATCTCATCGCCGTCGCCCGCTACTTCGACCGGGCCGACCCCGGGCCATGGTTCTGACATCCGCCATCCTCATCGGTTTCTTCTCCCTACTCCGACAAGGAAACCTCTTGGCTCACCGGACGCCCCAATGCCCCGACGCCCCCGGGCACACCCTACGAACTGTCGACATCCTGGACGCCACCACCCACATAACCATCAAGGTCCGCTCCACCAAGACCTCCAGGTCCCCCTCTGACGTATTCACTATAATGATCCCCAGGATCCCCACCTCCGAGTGCTGCCCTGTACGCGCTTGGCGACGATACGCGATCACCACCCGCCCTTCTCCACTCGAGCCAGCCTTCTTAACGCCCGATGGCGCACCACTCACCGTCCGGGCACTAACCACCGCGCTACGCGCTGCCCTCCAATACACTGGGTGCTCCGACTCACAGAGGTACACACTCCACAGCCTTCGACGAGGGGCCGCCCAGGCCTGCGCAGCTGCCGGCGCACCGCTCCAAGATGTCAGCGACCTCGGACACTGGCGCTCGTCAGCCGTCCATCGCTACGTCCCGGCCCACGCCTTCACCGTGGCGACCCGGGCACTCTCCACACTATTTGGTTGAGGCCCGGGTCACCAAGAGACTATTTCATTACTCATTCACGACTCACTTACCTTACCGACTTGATTACTTACTGATTAATGATTGATTCTTACTCATTCTACTACACATTGATTAATAAACTCCCATATTATGTAGTTCCGCCTCTTGTTCTGAATTGTCCATATTGCTGAGGCAATATGGGTGATTCGGGATAGAGGCGGACACCCACCCCTCCCCGCTTCTTCCCCCACCCCTTCCCCCTACCGCCCTCCCCCGCCACTCACCCTACCCGACTTAACTCCAGGCAGCGACACCGTCGCCCCTGCGCTGGAGCCGCCGCTGGTACCCGCCACCCCGACCTCACTTCCGCCCTCCCCATACTCCACCCACTTCTCCACTCGACGCCGGACCAGCAAGACCATTTTTCACCAGCCCACACACCCAACTTACATCTCTAGGGTTGAGGCCCGGGTCACCTTGCGAATTTCCTTGTGCCTGCCGCAACTTATTAATTAAATACAATTTTTCTAGGTGAGCCAGATGGTCCCCGACACATGCGACGCCATCTAAAAGCCCTGAAGGATGAATACTTCAAGGTAAGAAAGACGCAAGGCATTTTTTTGGACAAGTTTTTTTTATTGTATCATTCACATAACTGAAGTAAACTAAAACAACATAAAGATGCAAATTAAACCCGGCTAAATCAAACCCGACTAAATTTAAATTTAAATTAAAATTGAAAAGTAAAGGTACATTAATTAGGAGTGTAATCATGAGAACAACATATTTAAGTACGAGAACGCTTGGGTTCCTGAAGTTCCTGACGAGGAACTGGGCAGTGGTGTGTTTTGGTTTGCGAGCTCTAGCATCTTCATAGTGCCCCTAAAGCAGGCCTGTTCTATTTCGTCTTGGACGACAGCCTTGATGCGAGGGTCGGTGATATTCCGAAGTTTTGTGGCGATGTACTTCGCAAAAATTGCTTCAGCATCGTCCGGAATTTCCTGGGTCTCAAGGTTTTTGAGAACCCGTTCCATCAACTCGTTCTCTCGTGTCCCCGTCTGCGCGCTTTCTTTTGTGGCTGGACCTTGGGGTGCTGCACCGCACCGACTCATCCGCATCGTCGAACGATGACACACTTTGCGCGTCCACGTTGTCGCCCATCTCCCCATTGACGGCCTGCGTGCGTGAAGAGAGAAACAATACATTCATTACCAACAAAGCTCGCAATTTTATTGTTGTATATTTGTTTCTGCAGGCTCCGTCCACGCCTGATGAGTGGAGGAAGGTCGCGGATTTGTTCCAGACCCGGTGGAACTTCCCAAACTGCCTGGGCGCCCTGGATGGGAAACATATCCGCATCAAGCCACCAGCGCATTTGGGCTCCACGTTCTACAATTACAAGAACACCTTCAGCATCGTCCTCATGGCACTAGTGGACGCCGATTATCGCTTCCTCTACGTCGATGTGGGTTGCAATGGCCGTGTTAGTGACGGAGGAGTGTTTGCTGGGTGCACGTTACAACAAGCATTGGAGCAGCATGCCTAGTCTTTCCCACCCCCCAAACCTGTTCCCGGAGATGATCGGACCCTGGCGCATTTCATTGTGGCAGACGATGCGTTCCCCCTCAAGGAATACATAATGAAGCCATTCAGCCATCGCGATTTGCTCGTAGATCACCGTGTCTACAACTACCGGCTTTCGCGCGCCCGTTGTGTGGTGGAGAATGCGTTCGGGATTATGTCAAACCGATTCCGCATGTTTCTCACTAACATTGCTTTAGCCCCAGAGAAGGTGGAGAAAATCGTGATGGCCGGTTGTGCGCTTCACAACTTCCTGCGTGACACGATCGGTAGCACAGCCAGCATCGACTACGAGGACCCCACGACACACTATGTAACTCCCGGAAGCTGGAGAACCGACAGAGTCCTCAGCCAGGCTCCACTCCCATCCGGAACCAATTCTACCCAACGCGCAAATATGCAGAGAGACTACTTGGTTGAGTATGTGAATTCTGCGACCGGCTCTGTGCCCTGGCAGTCGAACATAATATAGCTAATGTTATGTTAACTTTACGCCGTTATTGTTAGATTTGCTTACCTCATCAGCTGGGGCCCTGAAGCTGGGCGCTGGAAGTGCGTGGTTGGAGATACCTTGTCTCTTCTGGACGTGGGGCGCGAGGAAAGCAAGTGAGGCCTTGATCCACCTCTGCCTTGACGTCACTCGCTGCGCCTCCGACCCAGACGCCGCTTGTTTGCGAAGGCATGTGTACTGTGTCCTGAGGTTTGTCATCCTCTTCAGGATGGACGTCCCTGTAAAAAAAAACATTGTTTTAACCAATTAAAAAACGCAATGAAACCTACTTCTATAGTGCTTCCGTTTGTCACATTTGTTACATATGTTGAATTAATTAAAATCTCGTATATGAACCACACAGAGTCACTTTCGTGAATAACTTTCGCGAATGCGCCAACCTGGCTTCGCGATTCGCGCCAAAGTTCAAAAACGACATTGTTGACAAACTAAAAAATCAATACTATCGGCAAAATACACCTACCTGACTGTCCGATCTCTGCTGTCATCTCCGCCAACGCAGCAGCCTTCTTTATCCGATTGGAATAATCGGGGGAGGACACGTCGAAGAGACAGGGCCGCGTTTCCCACATTTCCACCATCGCAATCTCCGTCTCGCTCGTCCAGTCCGCCATTTTTATCTGTTGTGTATGGACAACGTCACATGAGTGTTTTCCGGCCCGGCGATTGGTTGTTCGTTAAAACTCAAAAGCGACCGGTCGGCGGCTAGCACGCATATACCGTTTAAGATACGACTGACCGCACGCACCTCCCGATTTGCAATCGTCCCGATTCATTTTTCGAATTGCTTGCGATTTCAGTTTTAAGCCCTAAAACTGAGTTGTAATCGCAAATCGCGGATGTCTGGTGGGCTAGGGGTCCGCACCCACCTAACGACTAATGAGATCCTATCCGCGAATCGCGTCGTAAACCGTAGGTGTGTACCTAGCATTAGATGAAGCTAGTTGAGGCGACTTAAGGCCTGTGTGTGACCGGGTCTTACGAGTGAACGTGAGTGGGCGCGTGTATGACAACAGTTGGCGAATGTTAGTACCACGGTTTTCAGAAGGCGTTGCGCTGGCAGCCAACCACCCACGTAGGCCTATGCTCACACGTCGGCCCCGCGGTAACCATGGCAATCACCTTGCCAACGCATCACGCGCTCCCATCGCTTAATTTCACACAGGGTCGCCGCAAGGTCAAATGTGTTCAAGGTCAGAGAGGGCGACCTCAAGGTCAGATAGGCTGTCACGAAAGTCACCCATCCAGATGGCGCGTCGTGTCGTTTTTGCTGCGTTATTTGTATTGAATGGCACGTCCTTAAACCTACATACACTGGTGCAGCACTGTCACGACATGTGTGCATATTCAAGGCCGAGGAAAGTTGTCCCTCGTGCTATACTGTTAAATACAGTAGTCGGTTGATTGTTTGAGTTTTACATCCTGACAACATCTAAGGTCATATCGGGACGGGCATCGATTTGTGACAGTGCGCACTCATGGCGACTTTATAGTGCCGTCCCACTGGGGGACTGGGCCACTATTGATCCTGACTGGGATTACATAACGCGTGGAGTGTGCTTTGGGTTCAAGGTAAATAGATGATAACTGTGAAAGTTGTTACTCCACAGAGAATTATGGTTCAATATTGACTGAAGTTGTTTGTCCGGAAATGTCTAAGCGTCTTCAACAGGGTTTGTTGACTTGTTGATTACTCATTTAAGTGCATCCATGCATTTGGTTGTGTGCCTAAGTGTAAAATATTCTGATTTACGGCATCAGGGGGAATTCAAATGTTCTATTACTAAACAGGTATACATGACCAAGCGCATGTATGTATATACATGTAGGTCCTGGTGGTGCCTGAGTGGGATGTAAATAGACATAGTGGTGCTGGCAGGGCTGTGTGTAAGGGGCACTCAGGGCCTACCCCCTCCCCTCTACTGGGATAGTGATCACCACACTCAGTCTCAAGGTTGGTGGTGGCCAGGGGAGCCATACAGCTTGGTGGTGGTGGGAAGAGCACTGGTAACCATGGGGACCAGGAATGCTGGATCCCTATTGGTAGGGCCAAGAATGCTTGTTTCCCATTGGGGGAAAGGGGTGGGGTGATACTCTACAATGAACCCATGTACCATATAAATAATAAACCAGGGGGCTTGACTCTCTCTCCTTTACACTTTGTACTCTTCCTTTCTTTCGGGAAACGTGGCTGGTTTGACAGAGGTTACCCTGTCGCGGCTATGGAACGACCCTCACGAGCAGCCATGTAGTATTAGAGACTATATGGTCTGGGAGCAGGGGCATCAGCGGATCATGCGGTCCCAGGGCGCGCACGGAGATTACGGGGTCTCCGATGAGGAGGGCTGGGCCGAGCCCGAGAGCCATCCCCGTACTGCGTTGGAGTGGTACAACATCCATTTATGTGAGATATTTGGAGCGTTGAAAGATCCAACGAGGGGGGATGGCTACACGAAGCAGGAATTGGCGTGTCTGGGTTATGTCCGCCGTGTGTTTCGCCCAGGAGAGACTTGTCTGTTCTGTGAGCTTAACCTGGTCGGGCGTAGGCAGACCCCAAAGCTGTTTCTGCGGTGGGGGCCGTTGGCTCGGCACATTTGTGAGAGCCACCTGCACACCGCTCCTCTATGGAGGTGCACGAGACCATTTAACGTGGCGAGTGGTTCTGAGGGGTGTCCAACGCTTAAGGCGACTGGGCAGTACTTCTCGACTCCTCGCCGCTGTGTTTGTTTGTTGTTTTACGTCCTAGCAACATCTAAGGTCATATCAGGACGGGTACCGACTTGTGACAGTGCGCACTCATGGCGACTTTTATAGTGCTGTCCCACTGGGAAACCAGGCCGCCGGCACCATGACCTGGTATCCCACTCAGTCACATTATCCTGACACTGAGCACACCAGCCCTTGCCCTGTCCTAATATTGCCGAGCGCCTGGCTAGGAAGCAACAAGTATCAATTTTAAAGTCATTGGTTTGACTCGACCGGGACTCGAACCCACGACCCCACGATCTACCAGCACGGGAGACGGACGCTCTAACTCATTCGGCCATCCCGTCTGGTTCCTCGCCGCTGTGAGATGATCAAGCATCTCCTGGAGGGCCACGGACGCATGCTGATGGACGTCGTGAAGGCGCTGAGCGTGATTCACTATAGCAGGGAAACCCTGGTGCTGCCCAAGCAGCACAGGTTGATTGCCCTGTATATATATGTTCCTGGGTCGGCGGAGGTACGTCGTGAGCGGTTTTACACCGGTCGCGGCGCATCTTCGGCGAAACGGGGCAGGGGTCGTGGTGCTGTTGCCATGAGGAGGGACCAGCAGGGGCGAGCAGCTCCTGTGGCCTCTTCGAGCTCTGGGCGGGGTGTTAGGTCCGTCCAGGGGAAAGGCAAGGGGAGAGGTAAGAGGTCCTCGTCCCTAGTGCCGTTGCACGATGGCTCTGCCATTCAGCTGCAGCGGAACCAGGGGTCGGACAGGTCAGCTTCGCCTCCCCCACCGCCGCCTCCACCCCCTCCATCTGCTGCCCAGCAGGGGTTTAGAGACTGGCCTGAGTTACCGGTCGTGACTATCGATCTGGAGGTGATTGGGTCGAGGGGCGTGCGCCGTCGTAAGCATCGGAAACTGGTGACTGAGCTGACACCCGACACTGAGTGCGGTGGTGGCACGGGCTCCGGCGACCGTGGCGACGGTGCCAGTGGCATCGGTGTCGCAACCGGTGTCATTAGGTCAGGTTCCGCGGCGACGTGTGTCGGCGGCTGCGGGTTCTGCCTCTCAGTTGGCAGTGACGCCATCTGCAAGCTTGGTTGTGAAACTAGCGGCGACTGCTCCTGTGGTCGGTTCTTCTCCGGTGGTGGTACCTGTGCGACCAGTGGTGGCTGCGGCCCCGCTGGTTGATCACGGTGTCGCCCTGGCGTTGGACGGGATCATGGAGCGTCTCTGCGAGGCCAACCGTGTGGACGTTACGGCCAGAATTACTGAGTCGGTCGGCGGCCTGGTCAAAGCCTTCATTGGGGGTTTTGACGCGGTCGTCGCTCAGACGCAGGATGTTCTGGCGCGTCAGGCTGAGGGGAAGCGCGGTGCTGACTTCGACAATGTCGTTGAGGACAAAAAGATTGTCGAGCGGAAGTTGGCAGCATCGCGCGAGCAAAGGGCGCGGCAGGCAGCAGTCATTGACGATATCGACATGACTTTTTCTGCCGCGTTTCGCTCGGACTTCCGGAGCTGGGATGGTTCATTGCGTACTTTTGATCTTTCCGGCTTCAGCGTCGAGGACAGGCTGCACGGCCTGCCGGCCAGCTTGGTGGCTGATGCTGCTGCGGCGCATCGGGCGCTGCTGGCGCGGGCGGCAAGGGCGCCTGCTGACGCTGACGATGACGTCCAGATGACAGGTGACAGGAAGGTGGACGGCAATAACTCGTCGTTCTGTCCCGTCCGGGCGATTTTTGGACGTCACGTCGAAATTCAGATGACAGGTGACAGGGTGGTGGACGACGATTAACTGTTGGTACAGTTGGGCGTCGCTCTCCTCTGTCCGAGGGATTCTGGATACCGTGATGTCTCGGATGACAGGTGGCAGTTAGGTTAGCGGTGGTTGACTGCTCGCGCAGTTAATCGGCGCTAGCCCTGTCCGAGGGATTCCGGGTTCCACGTCGGGGGTAATTGAAAGACCAGCACCCCTGTGGCGGTTGTTAATTTTTTTTTTTATATATACACTTTAATAAATATATAAAATAATTTTTTTTTCTGATGAATTCATCTCCCTTAAGGAGGTGGATACCGCCTTGTATATATATATATATATGTTGATACTAATAATATTATATATACCTTTTTAGTACTACGGTGCTATTTTTACATTGATAACCATGATGTATTTAGCATATCGTACTGCTCTATTTCAACATTATTTTTCTTTGCAGTACGATTGTTGATGATATATGTTATGGTGAAGAGCTTAGCTTTCTCCCGATTGGAGGATCTAGCTTCTTGTGTTCTGCCTATTTTTCTGCAGTAGGGGTCGGAATATATTTTATATATATATATATATTAGATTAATTATTTCTAAATATTCCTCAACTTTCACCCCGTTTTGACTTCCTTGTTCCACACCACACCATTAGGAAATATTATATTCTAAATTTATTTAGTGGAACGAGGTGGTCAATGGTGTGGGAGTTGGTGGGTAGACACTGTCCATTTGACACTAAAAAAATTTCCTATGCAGTGTCGCCCTGGCTCTTATTTTATGCTGCATTCTTTATTTTAAAATTACTACTATAGTAAGCGCTTCTGGCAGAACATGATTGACAGCGTGTGCGTGGGCTCCTGCTATAACAGGGGAGGATGCACATGGGGTGTAATTTACTTTGTAGGAGGCCGGGTTCTTGTTGGCGTCCATTGCTTCTTATGAAATGTATTGCATACCTGAACGTTGTATCTGCGGAGACTTTCTCAATTGATATAAGTAACACCGCCCTTCTACTTTCATGCAATCTGCACCGGAGCGGGGCACCGAACGTGGCGGGTCCTGGGTGTGGCTGTTTGGCGTGTCCGCGGTGTAATACCGTCTGATCTACTGGCCAGGCGACACGGGCACAAGGAGGACGGACTGAGGAAGCTCGAAGAGGAGCCGCTCCGCGTAGAAGGAGGAGCGCCCCGCTAACGGTTCTTCTGAGATGGGGGGCGGCGGGGGGGCGGACTGAGTAGTTCCTTGCTTCCTTCTGTCGAGGGGGTTCCACTTGTGGGGTATGAATTCTCTCCCAGCAAAAAACATTCTATACACCAACTACATAGAGGCTGGGAGGGGTCGTCTTTGTGCGACTCATTTAAAGACTCTTTCTTCACCTAGATTGATGACATGTTTGCCTTGCAGCTAGCTAGATTCACATCGCTATTTCGCTGCAGGCAGGTCTAGGAATTGCGCATAGGGATACATAGCTTTGTAAGGCTTCTCTCCCTTTCAAGTTAGTTCTCATGTTGACTTCTATCATTTCTCGATTCTCATCGGTTTGCATTTTGCAACCGGTGAGACTCTAAGGGGGGCAGTGTAGTAGTCTGAACATGAGCTCTACTATCACGCAGTAGCAGCGGAGACTGCGACGCCACCAGCGCAGTACCATTACACTGCGCCAGGTGGCGGCACGGGTAGCCACCGGTCAGACCCCAACTGGGCTGACCTCTACTGCGTGTGGTTGACCCACCCCCCCACACACACCTATTAGAGTCGATGTGGGATCTGGCAAGTCAGGGGGCGGGCCAGACAACTACTGACGCCGCGGAGAGCAGATGGTTCAATAAACCAAGGGTGAAGCGTACACGGAATTGAATCTTGGTGTTCTTCCGTGTGACTGCGTGTGAGTGAGAGAGTCAGAGGGCCGTGGGCCATTACACACACTTCAAGCTGGAGATGGTTTTAAACGCATTTCTTTTGGTTTTTTTTTGTAATGCTGTGATACTCTTATCATTAGAATGCACCACCCAACTGTTAGAGCTTGTACCTAGCGGTACTAAGGCCATAGTCTCTTGTGATTTGTATCATACGACGAGTAACATTGGTGATGTTGGCTAGCTAACATCCCTAATTCACTCACGAGACACCAGGGCGGCGTATCAGTCACTAGCACGCGTATCATAGCCCGCCTGCCCGCCACTGGACTAAGACGTGCGGAAAAAATCGTTAGCGGATTCTGCCTACAATGCCGCCTACACGGAAGCGCCGGGGTCGTCCCGCCACGGTCTCTCTACCTCGTCGTCCAGCCCTTCCGCGACAGGCGTCTGTTCGAGCTCCTGTTCCTCCTGTTCCGTCTTCAGATGGTGATTCTACTCCTTCCCTTTCCTCTGTGGGCAGTGTGTCCAGATCGGTCCTAGCGAGACTTGAAGTGTTAGAGCGCTTGGCGGCCGCTCCGGTTGTTCCAGCTGCAAGCCGGCCGTCTTCACCTGCGACTACACCTGACCGACTGAGTCCAGTATCTCCTTCTCCTCGCCCGAGTCGCTCTACTACTAGACGAGCCCCCGGCAGGTGCCCTCCGTCTGACTACAGGGCTACAGATGGATCATCAACCTGGATTCCACATGATCCTGCCGTCCGAGATGGGTCTCAGGCGCAACCGTCCCAAAGTCAACATAGGGTTCCGTCACAGTCTCCGTACGGGAGAAGCTGGGCCCCTGACAGACCAGGTCAAGGAGCTTCACTTCACCACTCTGCTCAAGTACCTGGTGGCTACTTCCCTCAGTCTTCTTTGGCTCCTCCCGTGTTCCAGATGCATCAACCTAGACTGCCCGTCGCGGCCGACTTCATGATGGGCAATGTCCAAGCACTGCAAAGGCCACCAGGTACGAACTGTTTTCCCCATCATTTAATTACGAGGGGGGATGCGTGTAAGAAGATCGCTCTAGGGGAGGCAGCTTGGGCGGAATATTTCTTTGCCATTCGTCTCCTGACTGAACAACCTCACTTTCCGGTAGTTTCTATCCCGTCGATATTGCAACACGAAAAAGATCTTGCACTCATGGCCATAACCTGGGACTGGCCGACCTGCCGACGTTGGTCGGAACGAGTGTTTGCGATGATAGCGGATGGTCGGCTTAGGGACGGCTGGGCGGATCCTTCCGCGATTAAAGATGTCCAGCGCGACATCTGTACCGAAGCTGTAAGGACGCTTCAATCTAGAGCCGCCTCTTCTCAGTTCGCCTACCCTCGCCCTGCCCTCGCGACGACACAGCGCCCTGCCCAGGTGCCGGCCGTTGCGGCAGCTTCTTCCGGATTCAACCCGTCCCCTAGTACTCAGAGGGAAGACTACACTAGAGAGACAGAGGGGAAGCCATGTTATCTGTGGAATTGGGGTAAAGACTGGATTTACTGCAACACATGGTGCTCTCCCTGATCGTTCCCCGCATATATGCGCATGGTGTGCTTACAGGTTTAAGCGCATCTTATTTCACCGTGAGCAAGATTGTCTTAAAAAGAGACGCTTCTTAGACAAGAAAACATCCGAGACCGCAGCTAACAATAACGATGTGAGTTCAATTTCTGTGGTGAACAATGAGCTAAATATAGTTCATAATGCATCTGACTTTACAACTGTTAAACATGGTTCACACACGATTAGCACTCCTGACCCTGTTACCGCCTTGCCTATATCAGCTGCTGATAAAAATGTCACTCATAATTACGACCCGAACTTACCATCTGAGTATACTTGTAAAGCTGCCCCCGTATCTGATAACGAACATGAAAGAAAAGATAATGATAGTATGTCTAGAATTGTTGCTGATTTACCAATACTTGTTGATAATAATGATTCCTCATCCAATGTACAGATAAGCACACTTCACACAAATGCTGTAAGTAATGAGACAACCGATTTAGATATGCCAACCTTTGACTGGTTCGACGATCCATTAGAAGTTGAATTAACCTCAGCAGTTCCCACTAGGTCAGATTTTGTCCCTCCGCCCTCCCCCCTACAATATCAGAACACACTGTTAGATTTCTGGCCAAATTCGGTAGATCAACCATGGTTCGGGCATGGTATATATCGAGACATATTTGATAAAGTACGGGTCACTGGGTTACCAAATTTTATGGGAGCAAAAATCTCAGTTCCGTCCGGTCTGAACATTCCTCGATGGCGAGCAGTACTGTTGGACTATCCTGATGTCCTGTTAGTCGAACACCTAGAATTTGGATGGCCCCTTGATTACACATCAAAAAAGATCCCAGTCCCAACCCTTAGGAATCACACAAAATCAGTAAATGCGGATATTCATATTAACAAGTTTATCACGACCGAGCTCAATCATGGAGCGCTACTGGGCCCTTTCTCCTCCCCGCCTTTTTCTCCATGGTGTCAAATCAGCCCGATGATGACCAGACCTAAGAAGAGCTCTACAGATAAAAGGATAATAATTGATCTTAGCTTCCCGAAAGGGAAGAGCGTTAATGCAGGAATTGTCAGAGGATTCTACTTAGGGCGTCCCTTTAATTTCTGTCTACCCTCAGTCTCTACATTATCTGATCGATTAATTAAGCTCGGTCCCAGCGCCTGGATGTGGGGAGGCGATTTAGCCAGAGCATACCGCCAACTCAGTATGTCCCCTCTCCGTCCCACTATTAGGGATTGCGCTTAACGGAAGTATTTATATCGACATTGCGCCTCCGTTCGGCTGTAGAACCTCAGCACTTGCTTGTGCCCGCACTACTAGAGCCGTAGTTTGGTTACTACGACGAGCAGGTTTTTTCTCATTATGTTATTTAGACGACTTCATAGGGGTAGAGGCAACAGAACAGAAAGCACGAGATGCATTTAACTACTTTAACACATTATCAGCTGACTTAGGTTTAGACTTGGCTGTAGAAAAATGTATCCCCCCGGTGACTTCAATAACTTGGTTAGGCTTTCTAGTTGATTCGGTTACCATGACTGTTACTTTGCCTGAACAAAAAGTAACTGAAGTATTAGAGGAGTGCTTACTGTGGGAAGGAAAGATTACAGCTTCGAGGAAACAGTTACAGAGTTTAGCGGGGAAGTTACACCACCTCTCAAAATGTATCCAGCCGGCGGTTAGATTTACAAATAGGGTCCTGGCTGCACTTAGAGCTTCACCATATGTAGGTCAACATGTTTTCGACAAAGAATTACTAAGAGACCTTGAGTGGTTTAAAATTTTCGCAAATAGTTATAACTGTATACAGTTATTACCTTCTGCCCCGAGAGAAGAATGGGTTATTGAGTGTGACTCAACACTGAAGGCGGGTGGGGCATTCTCTCCCACGCATTACTTTAGTGTTGAATACGACTCAGAATTATGCGAACAAAACCTACTGATTACACAACTTGAAGCCCTTAATCTAGTACACGCTGTAACTAATCTACTCCCACCGAACCCACATGATTTCACTATAGTTGTTAATACAGATAATATTGCCTCACAACAAGTTCTAGACTCGGGTCGCGGTAAAGATAAAATTCTCTGTGCATGTGCAAGACAACTATGGTTAATCGCAGCTACTAGAAATTGTGAACTTGTCATCTTACATAAACCAGGTAAAGAACTGATTCTAGCAGACGCTCTCAGCAGAGCCCCACATGATAAAACCCATAAATTGTCAGCCCTGAATATGTGTCAAACTCGCAGCCTGCAAGAAATTAGGCTATTGATATCCCTTAAGATCTTAAAATGCAAACTATGATACTCAGGTTCGGAAGATAGTAATTTTTTGGCTCTATCTTCCAGGATTCTCGATAGTGCACCATCAGAGACTGCTGGACAGCTATGTCCTCGCGTTAGCGCCGCGCACGTGGAAGAACAAGGCTGCTCATGTCAAACTCTATATAGACTTCTGCACGCAGCACACTATAGATTGTCAAAACCCGTCGGTATACGTCCTATTGTCGTTTCTCTTGTTCCTCAATGACCGCCTTAAATCGCCTGGTGCTATCATGAACTATTTTAGTTCAGTAAAACTCTGGGTGGCAGCAGGCCCGGGTCTGCCACCGCGTTTGATGCACCTGAGATTAAATTATATAAATCCGGTATATTTAAAACTAGCGCCCACACAGTCACTAGAGCTACCCCGATCACTCCCTCCGAATTCAAGGCGATAATAGAATACCTCCTGAGCTTAAGCCCAGCTCCTAATGTTATCATCGCAGCTCTCATAATAGGCTACCTTACCTTCGTAAGACAAGGAAATCTGGTTCCCGCCTCTGTCGAGCCCAATACTATGACTCATGTCCTAAGGCACAAGGACATTTATGTAGATGGGAATAACCTAATGGTAGTACTAAGATCCACCAAAACCCGCCCGTCCTCCGCTCCCCCTATAATCTTTCGCCTCCCTGCCCTCCCGCGATCCGCATGTTGCCCAGTCAGAGCCTGGGAAAGATACGCGATAATACCTGCCTACCCTAGTGCTCCAGCCTTCATGCTGCCGTCAGGCCTTCCCTTGTCCCTTCCGGTCCTGAAACGTGCACTGACTATGGCCTCCTTCATGGCTCTAGGCAGAGACACAGGTTTTACTCTCCATGGACTACGCAGAGGTGCTGCTCAGGCCTGTCAAGGTGAAGGCTTGACACTGGACACGATAATGGCCGCAGGTACCTGGCGAAGTGCCTCTGTACACGCATATCTAGGCGCCGTGCACGTCAGTGTTGCCCCGGCAGCGCTCGGAAGATTGTTGGGTTGAGCGCTGCCGAGGCGTTCCGACCGGATTGATTACTGTTTACGATATGTTACGATACTATGTTTATATTCCAGATTAGAACCTACAAAGAACTATAAAACTGAGTGTAATACTGTCTCCCAAGACTAAGAGGCCCAAGCTGCCTATGTTCGAAATATATATATATCTATACACGACGCTTCACTAGACTTTGTTGCATGTTTCGATCATGAACGAGGGCCACTGTCGCCACCACGAGTTTGCTGCTCCTCGAGCTACCTCTTTTTAATTGTTTCAGATAAATAAATCTGTTCCAAATATACATATATCGTGTTGTGTCTCGTGTAGTGAATTAGCTTTTATCGTGGGTATTCCTCCTCGCTCGTCTCTGATGAAGATCCTTATAGAATTCAAGTATTGAGTATTGATGGGTTGGTGTAGTGGAGTAGTCAGTGACATGAAAGCTCTCACCAGCTTTGCCTCCTTTATAGCTGTATGCTAAGATTCCTTGGGAAGAATCGCCTATTGTGACAGGAGTAATAAGATTACAGAAAACATACACATATTTTGATGAAACGGGTGTAGGTGGAATATTCACCGCTTTCTCATTTTCTCCATCAATTTCACCAGTTGATTCATCAACACATGGTGCTCTCCCTGATCTTCATTCACATAACACTTGGCACGACTTCAGAAAGTGAAGTCGTGCCAAGTGTTATGTGAATGAAGTTTCACATCCATTAATGAATTCAAACAAAAGTTAACCATGTTGACGTTATCACGTGCTAATTCAAAATGTCAGATGGAAGTAGAAGTTCATACATACATACTTCCATTTATTACTTCTTTTTCTTCTTCTCCATTCCCAACTTGTATAATCCACTTGTTAAGATCCAACTGTTGTAAGAGGAGTCATATGACCTCCATTTCACCAAAGAATACTTTTTCCTATCTTTAACCCTTTCAGAAATAATTGATTCAATTTCGAATAAAGTATCTTCATTTACTTTCACCTTTTGCAATTCTTCTGGATAAAACCATCCTTCAATAGAAGAATTATCCCACACCTTAACACTATATTTTTCAAATCCCTGCTTAACTTTTCGCTCTGTTATGGTGAAAATCTCTTGTCCATTTTTCATCATAATGACGCATAAATGGAGAACTTAAAATAGGAGAGCTTCACTCGATCGTTAATTTGGAAATTATAATCAGAAGCTCTACCGGTGGAAGAAGCTGAATCATTTCTGAGATATTGATAGTGCCATAGTTCATTTCTATTCTTTTCACAGAACGCGTTTCGAGGAGTGGTACCAATTCCGCTGTGTTCGCTATCATTATAGGCATCGGTTATTGCTTGCAATGAATCAATGCAGTTGAAACTATGTCTTGCTTTGAATAATCTCGCCAAGCGCGCCCGAAGTGTTTGAATTACTCGTTCGGCCATATGCGCCTTAGTCTCAGTATTCAAATTAGTAAAATGATTGATGTTTAGAGACTTTAGATAATTACGCACCACACTCGATATGAATTCTGATCCTCGGTCAGAGTGAAATATTTTTAGGAGGAGGCGGATCGCTTTTAAATATGCTTTCAAAAGCTGTTTTAACTGTAGCCGCTTGAAGATTAAGTAATGGTCTAGTTTTTAGAAACCTGGTAAAAACATCGATGCACACTAATATGTAAGCATATCCGGAATTATGATCTTTATAAAACACCATAGAAAGGGTATCGACATCAAATTGATAATGTTTATCGGATGCTATTAATCGTTCTCGTTTATATCTATGAGGGGCTCTCTTAAAAGTTGAAAATGTTTCTTGAGCACTCAACCACTCACGTATTTTGCGAAGTGAGATTTTAAATTTCTTCTCCTTTTTAACTTCAGTGTAAAGTCTATTGACACCCGATAAACTCCCCGGATGATTGGGAGTGAAGTAAACCTCATGGAGATAGCGTTTCTCCTCCTCTGTTAACGCTTGCCTCCGGTGGAGAAGTACTTTCGCCATTCCGCATTCACTGTTTGTCTTCTACGCTGTCTAGTGGTCATACCAGGTGAAAGGGAAGATGTATAGGTGGAAGAAGGAGTTTTCTTGTCTCTTCTTTTTGAGAATCTCCTTAACGTTACTTGATTTTCTACTGCTTGTTAGCATGCTTTGTATATCTCTCCGTTTTGAAATGTTTTTGCTTGGAATTCCAGGAGGAGGAGGAGGAGGAGGAGGAGAAGAAATCCGAAGAGGACTTGCTCGTTTGTGACTCCCCAGTCTGTCAGAACGCTCCACGTCGCTCGAAACGGTTGAAGGATGCGTCAAAGGTGAGACACTTTCTTCTTTCTTTTTCTCATTGTCAGTGTTGTTATCATTGCTTACACCTTCATCAACAACTCCACTGACAGCATCATCGCTTTCTCATTTTCTCCATCTATTTCACCAGTTGATTCATCAACATCATGAGTTATTGATGATGATGATGATGATGATGATGGTATTGATGATGGAAGCGATGATGAAGATAATGATGGAGTTATTCTTTCTGAAATGGTTTCTTTTTCAAAATCCATTTGAAGAAGACATATACCCCATCCCCCACCCTGTTCCAAATGAATAGGAGGATTGATTGAAACAGTGAAGTCGTGCCAAGTGTTATGTGAATGAAGTTTCACATCCATTAATGAATTCAAACAAACGTTAACAATGTTGAAGTTATCACGTGCTAATTCAAAATGAGAGATGGAAGTAGAAGTTCATACATACATACTTCCATTTATTTAATTACTTCTTTTTCTTCTTCTCCATTCCCAACTTGTGTATTCCACTTGTTAAGATCCAACTATTGTAAGAGGAGTCATATGACCTCCATTTCACCAAAGAATACTTTTTCCTATCTTTAACCCTTTCAGAAATAATTGATTCAATTTCGAATAAAGTATCTTCATTTACTTCCACCTTTTGCAATTCTTCTGGATAAAACCATCCTTCAATAGAAGAATTATCCCACACCTTAACACTATATTTTTCAAATCCCTGCTTAACTTTTCGCTCTGTTATGGTGAAAATCTCTTGTCCATTTTTCATCATAATGACGCATAAATGGAGAACTTAAAATAGGAGAGCTTCACTCGATCGTTAATTTGGAAATTATAATCAGAAGCTCTACCGGTGGAAGAAGCTGAATCATTTCTGAGATATTGATAGTGCCATAGTTCATTTCTATTCTTTTCACAGAACGCGTTTCGAGGAGTGGTACCAATTCCGCTGTGTTCGCTATCATTATAGGCATCGGTTATTGCTTGCAATGAATCAATGCAGTTGAAACTATGTCTTGCTTTGAATAATCTCGCCAAGCGCGCCCGAAGTGTTTGAATTACTCGTTCGGCCATATGCGCCTTAGTCTCAGTATTCAAATTAGTAAAATGATTGATGTTTAGAGACTTTAGATAATTACGCACCACACTCGATATGAATTCTGATCCTCGGTCAGAGGAAATATTTTTAGGAGGAGGCGGATCGCTTTTAAATATGCTTTCAAAAGCTGTTTTAACTGTAGCCGCTTGAAGATTAATGGTCTAGTTTTTAGAAACCTGGTAAAAACATCGATGCACACTAATATGTAAGCATATCTGGGATTATGATCTTTATAAAACACCATAGAAAGGGTATCGACATCAAATTGATAATGTTTATCGGATGCTATTAATCATTCTCGTTTATATCTATGAGGGGCTCTCTTAAAAGTTGAAAATGTTTCTTGAGCACTCAACCACTCACGTGAGATTTTAAATTTCTTCTCCTTTTTAACTTCAGTGTAAAGTCTATTGACACCCGATAAACTCCCCGGATGATTGGGAGTGAAGTAAACCTCATGGAGATAGCGTTTCTCCTCCTCTGTTAACGCTTGCCTCCGGTGGAGAAGTACTTTCGCCATTCCGCATTCACTGTTTGTCTTCTACGCTGTCTAGTGGTCATACCAGGTGAAAGGGAAGATGTATAGGTGGAAGAAGGAGTTTTCTTGTCTCTTCTTTTTGAGAATCTCCTTAACGTTACTTGATTTTCTACTGCTTGTTAGCATGCTTTGTATATCTCTCCGTTTTGAAATGTTTTTGCTTGGAATTCCAGGAGGAGGAGGAGGAGGAGGCGAAGAAATCCGAAGAGGACTTGCTCATTTGTGACTCCCCAGTCTGTCAGAACGCTTCACGTCGCTCGAAACGGTTGAAGGATGCATCAAAGGTGAGACACTTTCTTCTTTCTTCTTCTTTTTCTTTTTCTCATTGTCAGTGTTATCATTGCTTACACCTTCATCAACAACTCCACTGACAGCATCATCGCTTTCTCATTTTCTCCATCTATTTCACCAGTTGATTCATCAACATCATGAGTTATTGATGATGATGATGATGATGGTATTGATGATGGAAGCGATGATGAAGATAATGATGGAGTTATTCTTTCTGAAATGGTTTCTTTTTCAAAATCCATTTGAAGAAGACATATACCCCATCCCCCACCCTGTTCCAAATGAATAGGAGGATTGATTGAAACAGTGAAGTCGTGCCAAGTGTTATGTGAATGAAGTTTCACATCCATTAATGAATTCAAACAAACGTTAACAATGTTGAAGTTATCACGTGCTAATTCAAAATGAGAGATGGAAGTAGAAGTTCATACATACATACTTCCATTTATTTAATTACTTCTTTTTCTTCTTCTCCATTCCCAACTTGTGTATTCCACTTGTTAAGATCCAACTATTGTAAGAGGAGTCATATGACCTCCATTTCACCAAAGAATACTTTTTCCTATCTTTAACCCTTTCAGAAATAATTGATTCAATTTCGAATAAAGTATCTTCATTTACTTCCACCTTTTGCAATTCTTCTGGATAAAACCATCCTTCAATAGAAGAATTATCCCACACCTTAACACTATATTTTTCAAATCCCTGCTTAACTTTTCGCTCTGTTATGGTGAAAATCTCTTGTCCATTTTTCATCATAATGACGCGTAAATGGAGAACTTAAATAGGAGAGCTTCACTCGATCGTTAATTTGGAAATTATAATCAGAAGCTCTACTGGTGGAAGAAGCTGAATCGTTTCTGAGATATTGATAGTGCCATAGTTCATTTCTATTCTTTTCACAGAACGCGTTTCGAGGAGTGGTACCAATTGCGCTGTGTTCGCTATCATTATAGGCATCGGTTATTGCTTGCAATGAATCAATCCAGTTGAAACTATGTCTTGCTTTGAATAAGGAGGATATCAATAGCGTGAACATATTTGACTGGTGGTAAGTTATATATTGTATTAAATACACTTACACTACACACTCACAATGCCTATAACACGTTTAAAAGAGGATGCATTACGTGAACAGGTCGGGTTGTGGTTTGAAAGACAGGTAGATATAGGTATTCTTAGTGCTGACTGTGATAAATTGGAAGCATGGACTAAATTTATGGCTGATAGCATAGAGAATATTACTGACAAAAATGAAGCGAGGATATTGCAAATTACAGAACATACTGAGGCTGATAATGACAGGGAAGAGCATAGAGAAAGACGGGAATTAGCTAGTCTACAGCAAAAAAGTAATGAAACCAAGATAAGAGCTCTTAAAGCATATGGGAAGTATGTGCCTATGCTGGATGGGAGTGACAGAGGTGCACTGAGAGAGTGGGTAGATCTTATTGAGAGGATTGGGGTTCTTGCAGATGTGTCAGACTTAAGATATAATTCGCTTCGCACTTTCAAATGCAACAGGTACACTGCATGAAGTGTTATTCACTGCCTTCACAACTAAGGGTGCTAAGTCATGGGATGATAGTAAGGGGTGGAAACTACCTTCTGCTACCTTGGGGACTGACACCTTTGAAATTTTATTATCACGATTTCTTGATTCATTGTTGGATGACAACACTATGTGGTACGTAGAGACCAATAGACCAAAATCATTGGAGGAAGCTTTTACTCTAGCTATATTGAGTGATAGGTCTGTATTGAGACAGCAACGATGTGCACAATCACGACTGACAGATTTAAATATGACTAGTCAGGTTGATAGTCTAAGCTTTAATTCTTCTAAAATGTCAAAAACAACTGCTTCTGGAGGAGTTCAGGCTAGTTCAGTAGCAGCAGGAGAGAGTCAGGCTCTAAATTCGCTCCAGAATGAGGTAAAATCACTATGAAAGTGTGTAGAACGCTTAACGGTAACTGAAAATAAATGTACACGTGCAGATATTCATTCAGTAAACGTTGTGTCATCGTATGGTGCCGGTTCTTATGCAACGGGCGGACATCTTGAGTTGCCACGCGTAAACATAGGGGTGAGGTAGCTATTGCATCTAAGAATAGATCAGGTTCAGTTACACAGCACACGGGAAAGCATGCGCTGTCAACGCAACAGCGAGGAAGCAATGGGAAAGCGATGCCGGCTGCGCAGGCGCAGTTGTCGACGTCTAAAAAAGGACAAGTGTATCGCCAACGACCACAGGGTGCTGGGCATGGTGGTTTGACTTGCTACTTATGTAACGACTCACATGTAATGAAAGATTGTCCACATTTAAAATTACTGCGTAGTAACATTAGCTCTACTGCTTCGGGAAACTAAGTAGCGCACTTGATACTCCGAGTATTGACATTGATTTTGTTCAAGTTAAATTAACTGGTCTGGTAGACTCAGGTGCGGCTAAAAGTTTAATACATGTGTAGTAGTCTGTACATGAGCTCTACTACCACGCGGTAGCAGCGGAGACTACGCCGTACACCAGCGCAGTACCACTATACTGCGCCAGGTGGCGGCACGGGTAGACACCGGGCAGACCCCAACCAGGCTGCCCTCTACTGCGGGTGGCTGACCCACCCCCTCCACACACACCTATAGAGTCGATGTGGGTGCCGTGAACCAGCTCACCTTCTGCGTAAGGGGTGAAGTCTTGGACCTGGGCCATGGACTCCGAAGGTAGGTTCTCTTCGTAATTTTATATTATGGAGGGGACGGCGGCAGGTCAACTGCGTAGTGGGCGCCAGTACCAAATTGATGGTACCAGGCGTCCCGACGCGGGAGGACCGCCGACGGGCGTGCACCATGCTCATTATTTGCCTGTGGGGGATATGGTTGATACGTTCATTCCTAATCCAGGTGCCGGCATCATAGGGGAGCACCGCCAGGTGTCAGTAGGGCGGGAGGGGGGGGGGGGGGGTATAGCCACTCCCACGCTAGCACTGGTGGTGTCGCCTACGGGTGCTGAAGGCGTTGCAAGTGTTGATAGCTATTGGACGCAGTTAGCACAGCTGAGTGGCAGTCCGCCGCCGGATATTGCGCCATTGTTTACACCGGTGGCGATACAGGGCGGTGGGCGTGACGCGCAGTTGGGCACTCGTTCTGGTGGAAGTGGCGCGGCATTAAAAAATGTTGCGGCTTCATATGCAGCGCGAGATGTTCTCAGTGGATTTTAGTACTGGGGAGGGCATTACGGGGAGTGCAATGAAAGTGGGCTTCGCTCTTGATGCTATACGGTCTCTGTCGATCAATACTGATTCGGGGGCGGGTGTACGTGAGGGTAGCAGTTCAATCGTGTATCGTGATGATTTAGGTCCTGTGCGAGAAGTGCCGCTTGAGTATTCGCCGTGGGGGGGGGGGGGGGGGGGGGGGGGGGGAGTTCAGCTGTCCGTTCTGTGGGGATGGGAGCTGAGCGCAGTGGTCCCCATGTTCCCTGTCGTAGGGAGATTTCCCCAGCTTTGGAGACAGGGCTCGTAGCTGATGACTCGTTGACGTTTATGTTGGCGCATGATTTGGTTATGGGTCGTACGTTTTCTGGTTCGCAGTCGGAGGTAGAGCATCAGGAATCGATGCGTATTCACCGTCTGTGAACTTGGAAGCGTCTCCAGTTTGACCGGATGGCGGAGGAGAGACGAGTGTTGGATGATTTGAGAGTCTCCAATGCTGCATCTTTCGCGCACGATTTAGCTGATCTAAACGCGGCACGGCGCATCTCCGCAGAGGAGGTAAATTCTAACCGAATTTTAGTTGAGGAGCCGCAGGCTGCTTTCATGAGACAGACGGAGGATTTATCCATGCGTGAGGCACTGAATGTTCAGTTGCAAGGCGAGAATCAGAGATGTGAACAATTGCTAGCTGCCGAGAGGTCTGGCATTGATTCTGCTCTGGAGGCCCTTGCAGGTGAGCGCGCAGCTTTTCAGGCTGAGAAACTGGTGTTTCAACGCGGTTTAGGGCTTGGCGATAGTTGTGCAAGGGTTACTGAGTCTACGCGGTTAGATACAGTATCCTGCGCATAGGGCGCGACCGGCTTCCCCGGGTAGCTCACCGCATTTGGCGGCGCCTTCTAGGGGGGGGGGGGGGCAGTGGTGGATATGGGGGTCCTAGGGAGCCGGTGCCCTCTTCTGGGGATGTTACTTCTTGGTGGGGGGGGGGGGGGGTTCTGTGCAACATCAACGTGGTGTTGTTCAGAATTCCGTATACGTGGGTAATACTCATGATGAGGTACGGAGTGAAAGGATTCCTGACCCGGGGGTGGGTTTGGGCGGTGACACGGTACCCATCGCATCATTGCCTGGACTGCCGGTGGGTCGCCAGCACTCAGTGGAAGAGATGTGGTTGTTTTGGAATCATCCAGCAATAATGGATGTTATTCGGGAGCCTGCTTCGATTGGGGGTGGGGCCGGATGGGAGTCATGTAATCGGGATACGTTAGAGCTTGATGAGAATGTTTTGAGGTATCCTGTGGCAGGTTCTGCGCGTATTCCGACGTTGCGTCCTAAGCCATTCACAGGTATTAAACAGGAGTGGAATACTTGGTGGCGGGATTTTATGTTGGATATGCGGTCCAACATGTGGGATGAGAGGGTAGCTCTCGTTCCAAGGTTGGGTGTGTGATGTGATAGGGGAACAGAAATCTGCTGTGCAGGTGGCAACAGGTGGGCCTGGTTCATCTGGGCTATCTGCGCGCAAGCGCGTAGCTAAGAAGGATACGCGTGCTCGTGATCACGAGTGTGGTCGTTGCTTTGCTTTTGGTCATTGGCCTATACAATGTACTGGAGTAAAGCGTACTCTCGAGGAGGCTGTGATAGCCGGTGATCGCGAGGGTAGGGACAACTCGGGTGTTGATCGGGCTAGGTTGGCGCGTCTCCGTAAAGACAGGGACGCAAAGGCTAAGCCTAATTTAAATGCCTAGGGTTGGACCGTTTGGGCTTAGGCTCAACCCAATTGGCAAGCCCGGGTACCGCCAAAACGGATGCGGTGTTAACTGTCAAGGAAGCCGGTGTGCAGTCTGATGATAGCGCGGGACCGCCGGTGATCGCCCCTGGGGATTCTATCACAGTGGAGTCGGTATTGTGGGATGGCATGGAGCAGATAGCGCGTTGCGTTTCTGCTTTGGCTCCCGTGCCTTTGGACGACTGTATGCAGTTTATAGTACAGCGTCAGGGGTGCGACCTGGCTCACCCTTGTGGTAAGCGCCTGTTCGTGGATTCCACTTTCTGGACTTTGGACGGAAAACGGTGGTATGTGCGAGTGTGCGTTAGAGGGACTATCGGGTATTTTTTAATAGACAGTGGGGCTGCGGTCACATGTGTTGGACGGAAATTCTTCGATAAGTTGGACGGTGATAAGGTGTTTTTCGATAATAGCGTGAAGCCTGTCACTGTCACCGGTGTGCCACTCAAGCAGTACGGACAAGCCATACTATCTCTGGAGATCGGGGGGAAAATATTTCATTATGCCCCTACTGTTTCCGATATTTCAGTTTTGTTTGTTGTTTTACATCCTAGCAACATCTAAGGTCATATCAGGACGGGTACCGACTTGTGACAGTGCGCACTCATGGTGACTT
Source organism: Branchipolynoe longqiensis (assembly GCA_030323885.1). Taxonomy (NCBI): domain Eukaryota; kingdom Metazoa; phylum Annelida; class Polychaeta; order Phyllodocida; family Polynoidae; genus Branchipolynoe; species Branchipolynoe longqiensis. Next base: position 83,674,105 of record CM059190.1, on the reverse strand, counting down.
TATAGTGCTGTCCCACTGGGAAACCAGGCCGCCAGCACCATGACCTGGTATCCCACTCAGTTACATTATCCTGACACTGAGCACACCAGTCCTTGCCCTATCCTAATAATGCTGAGCGCCTGGCTAGGAAGCGACAAGTATCAATTTTAAAGTCATTGGTTTGACTCGACCGGGACTCGAACCCACAACCCCACGATCTACCAGCACGGGAGACGGACGCTTTAACTCATTCGGCCATCCCGTCTGGTCCGATATTTCAGAAGATGGTATTTTGGGTGTGGAATTTTTGGAGTATTATGGTTGTGAGCTACGCCAGGCTGGCAGCCTATATCTTCAATATCCGTATCAACTCACGGTGCAGTGTGAATTGCGTCACGATAGTCAGACTGTCTGCGGTTGCGCAAGATATTTGCATTGCTCCGATGACCGGGTGTGATGTTAAAATTACAGCTGTAGGGGTTGACAGTGATCACCAAAGCCTATTTGAACCATTAGTCTCGGAATTGCATGAGCTGGGATTGAGAGGTCAGAATACGCTTGTGTGGAGTCCTGTTGATTCAGTAGTGCCTTTGTTTAATCCAAATCGTTATACGGTTAGACTACATAAGGGTACGACCATCGGGTTGATTGGTGAGACTACTGACTTTGGTGAGGTTCATTGCGAATACGCCAGATTTGAGTTAGGTAGACAATCCGGTGTGAACATTGCTCGCGGCAACGAGGTCGCTGAGTCAGCTGTTGCTGCAGTTGACCCAGTGGGCGGGGTTGGCGTGGGGCGGTGTTGTGCGGTCAGCTGTTCGCAGTTACATGGTAATTGGGGCAGTGGTTGGCCTGAGCTGCGTGTCGCGCGGGCAGCGCAGTTGGATTGCCCCTCTAGTGTTGTGAGTAGTAGAGGGGAAGTGGGCATTGCGGCGCTGGGGAACGTATCTGATACGGTTACCTTTGGTACTACGGAGGACTGCGTGGCACCTCCTGGGGTATCTGAGGTCCTTGGGGGCAGCTTGCCTGCCCATTTTGTGCCCTTAGCTATGGGGTGTGAGGTGGTGGATGAGTCCAAGCGCTCTCAGGTTGTGGAATTTTTGGGTAGAAATATTCAGGTTTTCGCAGTTCCTGGTGAGACGTTAGGCTGGACGGAGGTGGTGACGCATGGCATTGATGTCGACGATTCCGCTGCTTTTAGAATTCCCTATCGGCGTTTCGTGCATTCTAAAAAAGATGCACTGGAGACAGAGTTGCATAAGCTGCTGGATAGTGGGGTGATCAGGTGTAGTGACTCTCCATGGAGTTCTCCTGTCCATTTAGTCAAGAAGAAGGACGGTTCGATCCGTTTTTGCATTGACTATAAAAAACTCAATACTGTGAAAGGGAAAAATGCTTACCCATTACCGCGCATAGATGAGTTGCTTGAAAGTTTGGGAGGTAATGAGTGGTTTTGCACTCTGGATCTGCAATCTGGCTATCATCAGGTAGCGATGGACCCAGGGGACATTGCTAAGACTGCTTTTAGTACGCACCTAGGCTTGTTCGAGTGGAACGTGATGCCGTTTGGACTGTGTAATGCTCCAGCCACGTTCGAAAAGATGATGACGGATATGCTGGCTGGTCTTCAGTGGAAGATCTGCCTGGTGTATTTAGATGATATCATTCATTGTCTTTGGTCGGACACTAACCGAATGTCAGGATAGGCTTCAAGCAGTGTTTGATCGTTTGCGTTCCTATGGGCTGAGACTCAAGGCTTCAAAGTGTAGGCTTTTTAAGCGTGAGACGCAGTACGTGGGGCGTGTTGTTTCTGCGAAGGGGATTAAGGCAGACCCGGAAAATATCTCTGCAATTGTGGGGTGGCCCAGGCCTGAGGATATGAAGGAGGTGAGATCATTCCTTGGGTTTGTGTCATATTACCGCGATTTCATTGCTGATTTTGCACGGTTGGCTGTTCCTCTGCAGGACTTGGTCGTTACCGCGAGGAAAATAAAATTTGTGTGGGGCGACACTCAGGAAGCGGCATTTCTGGGCTTGAAACGTGCCTTTACTCAGACCCCAGTGCTGCGATATCTGCAGGCGGTGGGTCAGTTCATTCTGGACACTGATGCGTCGGGGTTTGCAATCTCGGGCGTGTTGAGTCAGGTTCAGGATCGGGTAGAGGTCCCGGTGTCTTTTGCGAGTAATAAAGTTAATAAAGCGCAGTGGAATTATTGGACGACGAAGCATGAGTTGATGGCTATCATCGTGTATAGCAAGAAGTGGAAACATTTGTTGGTAGGGTCGGATTTTATTATCCGGACAGATCATCATTCTCTTCGTTGGTTGTTGAATTTCAAGGAGGCGGAGGGGATGATGGGGCGTTGGTTGGCCACTTTATGTGAATATGGTGTGACGAATGAGCATATTGAATATGGTGTGACGAATGAGCATATTATGTTCACATGTAAATGCATTTCGAAATTTGGTAGATATTGGAATAGCACATAGGCAATTGTATCCAGGTAGTAGGCTGAGATCAATCTCAGGTCATCTAATTCCAACTTTAGGTGTAACTTACATTTCTATTCATGATAAGTTATGTCCTTTCTTTGTAGTTGAATCATTGGCTTTTGAATTATTAATTGGGATAGATATAATGGAAATGTGTAATGCTGAGATTTGTTACAGAAATAAGTTTGTTTCCTTATGTGATGTTGTACATCCATGCAGTAGTTTAGAATTAATTGATAGAAAAATAGCAGGAATAGTTCTAGAAGTAGATTATTGGAAAAAGCATTTTCCCTTGTTATTTCCTGATTCTAATGAAAAACTTAAGGCTAGTAAGGTAGTTGAGATGCATATAGACACAGGTAATGCATATCCACTAAATCAAAGACCTTGGTCGTAATGCTTGCATTGCGTTTGATTCGCAGTGAAGGAGGAGTACCCCCCACCCCCTCGCCTTTCTGCCGCCGACCGTTGGGGTTGCATAACCCCCCCCCCTCTCCTCTCCTTATAAGCTGCCTCCCAGCCTTCCCTCTGCACTCCGCCTCCTCGCCCTGCCCGACACACTACACTACCAATTTTCTTTGGCTCGCCTCCTGCCGCGGTGCCTCCACGCCTCGGCGACCCGCTTATCACCGGCCTACACCAGTCATGCCGCGCACACGAGGCCGACGCGCCGCCCACGCATCCAGGAGAGACGCCGCCCTCCACAGCAGATTCCGCCTCCGCGATATCGGCTCGCCCCTCCCCCCGGCCTGCCGCCCTGGAGGAGGCGGCGGACCGGGCCGGGCCCCGACGGCCGACGATCGCATCGACACCAACTCCCGCGCCCTGGAGCGCCTCACCGGACTCGTGGAGAGCCTCCTCCAGGGGGCGCCCCCGGCCCCCGCGCCGGTGCCCGCACCCCCATCGCCTCCCTCAGTACTGGAGCGCCTGGCAGACTTTGTGGAGGGGCTCACCCATGACACCAGAGGCACCGCCCCCGCGACACAATGGCAGCTGGCCGCCCCGCCCCCGGCGGCCCTAGACGTCCGCCCCCATCTACCTCCAGAACATGAGGCGCGGAGCCTCCGTAAGCCAGACGCCCCGGCCAGACACTGCAGGCTCTCTCATCGCGCCCGACCAATTATTCCCTCTCCACGCCAGCACTGCTCCACCACCACTGCCGGCCCTGCCACCCCTGCCGCCGATACCTCCCCTGCCTTTCCCCGCCAGCAGTGTTCCACCACCACCGCCCCCTCATGCCACCCCGACCCGCCCCCCTTCATCTCCCCTTCATCTTCCCAGCCTCCCACCCTCCCCCGGCCCCGGCCATACCGCCTGCCTCCACGACCCCCCCCCCCCGCTTCTCCCCCGGCCCTTGGCCTCCTCCACCACCACCGACTTCACGCACCCTCTCCCTCACAACAACCGCGCCACCGCACCTCCTCCCCCCCACCCTCACCCCAGACCCCACCCCCCTCCTACCCACCACCGACCCCCCCGCCCCTCCCTATCTCCCCCCTCGGCGACTTAGGCGAACCCATTGCCGACGTCGTCGATCCTGATATACAGGACACCCTCCCCGCCGCCGCCGCCTGCGGCCCCCTCCCCCCACGAATACCACCCCACCCTCCTTTCCATCTGGCCCCACCTCTCCACCCCCTGCATGGGTTTGTTTGTTTTGTTGTTTTACGTCCTAGCAACATCTAAGGTCACCCCCGCATGGGAGCGCTACCCCACCTTCTCCCGGGCCTACGACGCCCTCTGGATCGTGGGCCTCCCTAATTTTTTGGCCACCCGCATCCCCCTCCCCTCAGGTCTCCACATCCCCGTCTGCCGCGCCCGCCTCCACGACTACAAAGACGCAGACCTCATCGACCTCCTGGAGTTCGGCTTTCCTGCCAACTACTCCGCCAGCACCCCCCCACCCCACATACACCAACCACCGGGAGGACCCCGACTTCCACCCCAACCTCCTCGACTTCGTCACCACCGAGCTCGCTCATGGTGCCCTCGCCGGTCCCTTCCATGCCCCCCCCTTCAGCCCCTGGGCCCAGGTCTCCCCCATGATGACCCGCCCCAAGTCTGATGCAGGCAAGAGGTTGCCGCCTCCGACACGGCCTGCATCCGCGTCACTTCCGCAGTCGCCTGGGTCCTCCGCCTCGAGGGCTTCCATGCCCTCGTATATGTGGACGACTTTGTCGGGTGCGAGCGCACCTACCTGAGGGCCCGCCAGGCCTTCAACGCCTTCATCGCCCTCGTCGGGGCCCTCGGCCTGGAGTCGCCCCTGGGAAGTGCCACCCCCCCGGGGTCCGCCTCACCTGGCTCGGCTTCGCCATAGACAGTGAGGCGATGACCATCCGCATGACCATCCACATCGCACCTAACAAACTCGACGACCTTAATCCGGGACTGTGAGCCACGGGTCGCCCACCCGACCCTCAGACGCCGGGACCTGCAGAGTATCCTCGGGCTTCTCAACCACGTGGGCAGCTGTGTCCTCCCGGCGCCTCCTCGCCGCCCTCCGCACCTGCTACGGAGCCGCCTCCATCACCCTCGGGGACGACGCCCTCCGAGACCTCAGGTGGTTCGCAGCCTACGGCCGGGCCTCAAATGGCCTCTCCCTCCCCCGCGCCCCTGAAGTCCCCTGTTTGGTGATCGAGTGCGACTCCTGTCTCACGGGCGGAGTGGCGCACTCCGCGACCCACTGCTATGCCCGAGGGTATTCCTCAGCCTCCCGGGAGCAGTACCGCACCATCCACCAGCTCGAGGCCGTCAACCTCGTAGTCGCCCTCCGGACCCTCCTTCCTTACGATGTCGCGGGGGGCCACCGTTGTCATTAACACCGACAACCTGGCCTCCCTCGAGTCTGGCTGGGCCCGCGATGTGACCCTCGGCACCTGCGCCCGCGAGCTTTGGCTCATGGCTGCCGAGGGCTCCTTCACCCTCGCCATCCTCCACAAGCCTGGGGCGGGGCTGATCCTCGCCGACGCCCTCAGCCGTGCCCACCTCCCTGGGCCCTGTGCCGAGGTCGCTCAGACCGAGGTGGCGCGTCTCGGGCTCACCTACCTCTACCCAGAGCACAACGCTTTCCCCTACAATCCTGGCCTCTGATTGTAGGATACACCGCCTCTGAGGTGGCGGCCGTGGACGGCCTCAGGATAGCCGCCCTCGCCCCCGCGACTTGGAGAAATCATCATCGCCAGGCCGAGGGTTACGTCTCCTTCGCTTCGGCCCATGGCCGGGACCCTCTGGCCCCCACCGCCTTCGAGGTCGTGGCCTACACGGCCACCCTCTACCCACGTTCCATCGCCCCGGCCTCCGTACGCAACATCCTATCCGGCGACCTCCCCCTCGGCCTTCGGATCGTGCCTCGCCCGGGACGTCTGCCAAGGCGGGGAGCGGGCCTCCACGCACGTCCCACGCCCTGCCCCGCCGCTTCTGCCTCGCCACCTCGCCCTTACTATCTTCACCTACACTGTATAGGGCGGAAGGCTCTTCGGGGCCCATCCCCTAACATGACACTGACATTTCAATTCTATGCACTTTATTTATCCATTCTACATTACCTTCCCCATCATTGTACATTGCCCCCCCCCCCCCCCACACTTTACATTTAATAAAGTGTGCTTTTTTTTCCCCCACTCCTGCTTTGACTTCCTCCTCTGCTGCGCATCATAGAATACCTTTACGTAAGAGACATATAGTGGAAAAAGAATTAAATAAAATGTTAGATGATATTATTGAACCTAGTTGTAGTCCTTGGGCTTCACCGGTTACTGCTCCACGCCCGCATCCCCAGGCGCGAATTCCTAGGCAGGCCCCATGCCTACACGCTCCCCAGCGTGGCCGACGGATACAGGACATTTTTGATTAATTGCATGGTGCTAAAGTTTTTACCACCATTGACCTTAAATCAGGGTATTGGCAGGTAATGGTAGATGAAGATAGACCTAAAATTATTTCAATTTAAGCGTATGCAATTTGGATTAACGAATGCACCTACAGTATTCCAAAGAATGATAATTTTTGCAGAACATTTAGGTAAATGTTGTCTAATTTATTTAGATATTATTTATTCACCTGATAAGGAGAGTCATGAGAGAGATGTGACTAGTATATTGACTATCTTGGAAAGTAACAATATGACTATTAAAGAATCTAAATGTGAATTTGGAGTTACTGAAGTAAAACTCTTAGGTTGGTCGTAATGCTTGCATTGCGGTTGATGCGAGACAGGGAAGGAGACCCCCCTCCCCCCCCCCTCCGACCGCTCTCCACCCGCTTCTTCCTTCCGGCCTGGCCGCTTCAAGCCACTCACCCTCCCGCCTCCTCACGCTGCTCCTCTCCGATATTTTCCGCCACCCACCATCCCTCTCCATTCCTCTTCCTATTCCTAGGGTGGAGGGCTCCTCGGCTCCACCTCACGGACTCACTAGCTCATAGCTCCCTCTGAGCTATTTCTCTTATTCTTGCTTATTATCCTCTGCATAACATATGACCTTACTCAGACATTTATCCTGTTTGACCTTATATTCTCATTACCCTAGATTATCCTGTACATATATATATATATCCTGGCATTTCTCAATAATTTCTTTGGCTCTTGCCCCTCCCCCCATCCCCCCCCCCAGGACTATACACTCTCCCGGCAGACACACCATCCCGGCCGACGCACACTATGCCTTCTGGAAAGGGCCGAGGCCGACACGCCACACGGAGGGAGGCGCAGAGAGCATCGGAGATCAGCTCGCCCCCATCATCCACACCTTCCTGGCCCCTGGGAGCCCGCAGCCGCCCCACAGCCGGTGGAGGCAACCATGCACGAAACCGTGAAGGCCCTGGAGCGCCTTACCTCCAGATTCGACGCCATGAGCTGCCACGACACACCTCCGGCCTCTGCTCCGGCCACCTCCACCAGACCTACACCGCCGCCGTTCCCGTGCCTGTGCCCCACACCCACGTAGTCCGGGGGGGGGGGGGGGGCATTCCCGCCTCCCCCGCCAGCGCCCCCCGGGGGCAATCCACCCCCAATACGAGAGGTTCACGAGGAGCTGCGCCGCATCAGAGCCCCGCCGTCCCGAGACCCAGGAGTCGCCCCGCCGACGCCGTGAGGGACATCCTCGCCTCGGCCGAGACCCAGCACGCCGGACGCCGAAAAGGTATCTCGCCCCAATACATCTTCCCCTGTGACTTGATCGAGAGAGGGGCGGAGAGGAAGGTGGTGAAAAGGGGCGAGGCCACCAAGGACGAGTATACCCTCGCCCTTCGGATGCTTGAGGCTCACCCCGCCTTCCCCACCCACTCTCTCCCCGGACTTAACCTGCACGCCAAAACTCTGACACCATCGGCTTATGCAGTAACAGGTTCTATTAAATTGACGCAGTATGCCCTATGTGGCAACAAGTGCTTAACAAGTATCAGTAACTAAGTTAGATATATAGAATCAAATCTAGGTGGTCTTATCTGTGGCCGAGTGGTGAGAGTAACTTTTTTCTAGGTCGGACTCCTAATCTAAAGGTCAGTGGTTCGATTCCCCATGACCCCAGACACCTCTGCCAATTTGGATTTCCACCGCTGTGTATAACTTACATCGTCATCAAAGGCCGGTTGCTATCATATCATGCCTATGATGTGTGGAGGTTAAAAAATCCCTTGGGTCGGTAAAAGTGTAGGCTTGGGCTTTCTATCGACAAACTGTCCAATGGTGAAAACAAGTCTATTCAGACTTATCCATGATAGGCAGAATAAATCTTCAAGAACAAAAAAGAGGAAAAAAGGCGAGTGTTTAGGTCTTGAAAAGTTTGATGTTGATGGCAAAAAGGAAAAGAGCAAATGGTTTGATGGAAATAAAAAGTACATCGATGCATTGTATGTGTAGTAAATAGTCATAGGATTTCCAGTTTAGTTCAATCTTTATTGATTCATAATGTAGTTAAGTTTATGTTTATTTTGCTAACCATATGTAGCACTGAATACAAAATATTATATACTGTAAAACCCCCGTTTGATAATTAAGATGCTAATACTAATTCTGAATTGATAGAAGAACTGCACAAATTAAATGGTTTTGTTTAAAAGCAAATGTTTTAGATTAATAATATCATGAGGGATGACACACTAATGCTAATCTATGTTTGAACTGTGAGTTTGTAGAGCTGAATTGCTGCTCAAAGGGCACGATAATACACACATCCCCGATTATAGTGCCAAATGTCAACAATTATCAAGAAAAGACCCTGCCAGCTTGGCTAGAGTTAATTACATACATCAACTTGCGCATAACGTACACGAAGCCTTGACTTAGGCAATGAGAATAGCACATGAGTGACTAGGAACTGGCAGAGTTTGTTCACATTGTAACACTACAAATTGTCATCATGGCCAGAAACAGAAAATGTGTCACTTTAAATACATTTCTTTTTGTTTTTAGAGAAATATAGCATGGAGGGTTGCATAAAATTGACACCCAATGGTCCTTTTGAAATGGAATTGGGGTTTCTTGACACCAAAGTCTCCTGTCCAATTGTTCCAAGTGTCGTCAGAACCTCTTTAGTTCCTAGGCTAGGCTTCTATGTATGCACCTGTCGTGCAATGAGGATACATACGACCAAAACTCTGGCAGCGTTGTCAAACGGGTGGTTGGTTACCAAAGGCTGGACTACGTGATCACTGCATCTTTCGCCAAACTGCCCAGTGACTTAATCCAAGATCTCCGGCAGCGTTGTTTTTTTAAACAAGCGTGGTTGGTTACCGAAGGTTGGACTACCCGATCACTGCAGTTTTCAACAAACTACCTGCTGCCTGTAGCCAAAAAAACCACTGGCAGCGTTTTACACGCGTGGTTGGTTACCGGTGGGTGGCCTAAACGAGCAGGTTTGTCAACATAGCGTTTCCATGGTAACACCAGCCTTGAGCCATTAGAATAGAGAGTCGCAGACTTCCATCTTTGTGACGGGACTACTTTCCATAAAGGAACCCAAATTCAACTCGGCGGCCATTTTGCCTCAAAGTAGTTCTTACTTCGAGCTAAATGTCAATCCTAAACAATCCTGTCCTTTTTATTTCCAGGCGAAATAATGCTAACCATTTTCTGTCCTTGGTCACGCTGTCAACTTGTGGTGTTACAATGTAAACAACATCTACTGGTTCATATACCACTAGTATGCTTTCTCGTCACCCAGCGCAAAGCTTCATGGAGATCACGCACAACTCAATACATATAATTAGCGCTAGTCTTACCAGCTGGTTCTTTTCTCGGTGATATTGTGTGACATTTGACACTTTAATGGAGGACGTGTGCATTGTTGTGCCTTTAAACCAACCATATTACTCACAGCTCGCTTAACATACATCAACATTAACATACCTTCCGTTAAATAATTTAAGTTTTAACATCCCCCATCAGTCTTTACCTTTAAAAGCAAAACCCATTAAACAATTGTGCAGGTTGTTCGGCAACATGCGGTTCTAACCGGGCCGAGAAAAGGCATAAAACTCCAACAAAAGATCAAGATGAAAAGAAAGACGAGAAGGAAAAACTACAATCGACATCAGTCACAGACGGAAGCCCCTCAGATCTCCCTACATCTGAAAAACGCACAACGCCTAAAACAATGCACAACGCCTAAAAAAACGCACAACGCCTAAAAAAACGCACAACGCCTAAAACAACGCACAACGCCTAAAACAACGCACAACGCCTAAAACAACGCACAACGCCTAAAACAACGCACAACGCCTAAAACAACGCACAAAGCCTAAAACAACGCGCAAAGCCTAAAACAACGCACCAGGTGAACCCAACCACCAAATCACCACAAGAACCAACACGCGACACATCTGAGGGACGAACATCAGACGCAACGGCTAAAACAACAACGCCTGTGACGCCGACAGACCAGCACACCCACCCACTTAAAAAAGGACGACGACGAACGGGTACACGCCCTACTCCCGCCACGGAACATCGGACGATGTTGACGACACCACCGCCGACCCGGCCCACCACACATGCCGCTGACATATCGCCACATACTGTTTTGTTTGTTGTTGTTTTACGTCCTAGCAACATCTAAGGTCATATCAGGACGGGGCCACATACTACTCCGCATATGGCCGTCAGCGGTCCCAGACGCGTGGGACAAGAATATATGCACATATACCAGCAGGTCAGGAAAACCGGCCTACCCAACCACATAGCCACGAGAATACCAGTCCCATCAGCACTCAACATACAACTCACAGACTACCATGACCAGGACCTCCTCGACTTCCTTGAGTTCGCTGGCCGGCTGATTACACACAGCTGACCAGCCGCCGGTCCCATCAACCGCCAACCACGCAGAAGACCCGGAGCACCTACAATGGATCAGAAAGTACGTCGGAAAAGAGATCGAGCAAGGCGCGTTACTCGGCTCCTTCCCCACATCGCCGTTTACCCCTTGGGTGCAGACTAGCCCGATGATGTCCCGCCCCAAGAAAGACACGGATGAAAGACGGGTCATCGTGGACCTCAGCTTCCCAAGGGGCGCGAGCGTGAACACAGGGACCAGGAAGGCCTACTTCCAAGGAAGGCCCACCACCTACACCCTCCCGGGGATAATGTACATGGCTGCCGAAGTCACAGCCCTCGGCCAGGATTGCTATGTCTGGTCCACAGACCTGGCCAGGGCCTACTGACAGCTCCGGGCATGTCCTCTATCCGTACCACTGATGGGCATCACAATAGATAATGAGGTCTACTTCGACATAGCCCTGGCTTTAGGCTGCCGCACCTCGTCCATGGCCTGCGCAAGAATGACAAATGCGGTCGTCTACCTCCTCCGCTCCGGCGGACATTTTGCCTTGTGTTATCTAGACGACTTCGTCAGGGTGGCAGCCACAAAGCATGAAACCACAGCGGCATACACGGACATGATAGACATAGCCAAGGACCTCGGACTCAAGCTATCACCGGTGAAATGCATCGCACCCACACACAGACTCGAGTGGCTCGGCTTCGAGGTCTGCACAAAACAGATGATCCAGATCCCAAAGGAAAAGCTCAGCGAAATACTAACAGAATGTGCTGAGGTCAAGCAAGGAATCAAGATCTCCCAGAAACAGCTGCAACGGATCGTGGGAAGACTACAGTACGTGGCCTGGTGCATCGCCGCCGCAATGCGATTCATGAATCGCATACTGACGCCCTTCGTGCCACCCCACACACCGGGAAGCACACAGTCACTACCGATCTCCTGAGGGACTTGGCATGGTTCTCCGACTACGCGGACCCCCACCAATGGCATTGTCCTTCTCCAGCCACCGCCGGCGATCCAGTGGACAATCGAGTGTGACTCGTCGCTACTCGGAGGCGGTGCATACTCGAGCAAGGGATACTACACGGAGGAGTAGCCCCTCGAGTACTTGGCCGTGGGACACAACATAAACTGGCTGGAAGCGCTCAACCTTGTCCTCGCGCTTCGCACACTGTCCCCAGCAAACCTGAAAGACTTGATCATTACTAACACTGACAATCAGACGTCCCAAACAGTCCTGTCGACTGGTGCTGGAAGAGACCCCGTGCTCTGCGCCTGCGCCTGCGAAATATGGAGATTCGCCGCGATAAACTCATGCGAGGTACAGGTCACCCATAAACCTCACCCTCGCCGACGCTCTCAGTCGAGCCACTTTCGACACGGCCGCCGAAAAGAGAGCAGAAGCCATGTGCCACGTCCTTGGCATACAGCTCGTCCATAACGCCACAACAACGACGTCGTGGAGGGCGCCATATAACCTGGAAAGATCGATTAAATTTGCCTCTCTTCCCAGGTACCGACAAACAAGACGAACACCGGCGAGTCGTGGCCCTCTTCACTCTACATCATTTGCATTATTAGAACTGACAGAAGAAATTACTTCAGTTCTAGACGATAAAAAATGTACTATTGTTGTATTTATTGACCCTAAAAAGGTATTTGAGACACTTGACCATGAATTGTTAATACAAAAATTATATCACTATGGAATCAGAAGAGTCGCCAATAACTGGGTGCTTCGGCTCAGCCGAGAAAATAAAGACTAAGCAGACTACGCAGGGTTAAGAAGTGATATTCTGAATGTGGAGACGAATGCAAGAAATCAAAAGATGTTATATGCTTTTGTTGGGACACACCATTGAGAATGTATTGACTTTTCTTAGTTCCAAAAATCTTACTCTATGGATCCGTGGAGGAGCAAAGCCGCATAACACAGGACCTTGATTCTTGTATTACCGTAATAATCATAGTGAATTCTCAAATCCGGGGGAAAAAGTGAATGCGAATAGCCGACACAGTTCTATTCGGTAGTCGATAACTCTTTCGCAAGTATACGGTAACGTCGATAAGTAATCAGACGCGCCGAGCATCGTATTTCTTATCGGGTGTCGCCGGCGACGCGGGCGAAGCGATTAAAAACTGTTATTCAGCTTGACAAGCTGTATTTACAGACAATTCGCCGCGGGGTGAAGCGAAATTAAACAAAACATGATACACATGAAGGGTTTTGTCACGCACGCGATTATTTTTGTTGTGGGCATTACTTCATCGGTCAGACCTATAGCAAGGCTCCATCCATATGTTTATATTCTTATAAAAGCATAACTACATATCTATGATACTTAGAAACATGAACTAACTTAACTACAATATCTAGAAGATCTATTCTATATTACTATATGTATTACAAAACATAAAAATCAATATAAAATACTAATAAGAGATTTATTCTATATATTGATATTACTTAATAATATAATATATATTGTTCATGTTGGCTCGCCAACATGGGTAATTTGCGCGCGAACAAGGAGTCTCCCCAGTGGCGCCCCCTGGGTTCGAATCCAAAAAGCAAACCCTACCGGATTTCCCGCAAAACCACGCCCACTCATCCTCGCAAACCGCCACCCACCAAACATCACTTCCACCATGTCAGCTGGACGAGCGACTCACCACCAAGTCAGCACCACTCACCTCCACGCCCCAGCACCACTCAGCCCCACAGGCTTGCTCACCAACCAGCCTCGTGGGCTTGCCCAACCTCAACCTCAACCTCATCCACCACCACTACCATGCCACGCACCACGAAACACACAAGATGGGATGGGACACGGACGTCCCTACGGACGACGCCCCTATGGTCGCCGCCGACCCCACGGCGGCAACCGCCACACCAGACACCACCACGCCACCACGCCATGCACCCGCGGCAGACCACGCACCATGGCCGCCCCGCCGGTCGCCGCAGCCCAACCACCGTCAACACCCACCGGCCACCAGAATGCCCATGAAGCGAACCTCGCCCACCAGGACGCCCTGGACGTCTCCCGCCGGATGGCCCTCCTCCAAAAATCGTTCGCCGATACACTAGCCCAGCAGGCCGAGGTGAACAAGGCAATGCTAGACAGGATGTCCGCCATGGAGACTTCCAAACGGAAAAGGAAATGCTCCTACAGCAGAGACTCCTCGGCCACCTCGTCTCGGTCGTCCCCGGGCAGACGCCCCCCGACCCACAGCCACACAGGACACAGCCGTAGAGAAGCCTCCTTCCTCCCTTGAGCACAATCGCACATGTCACCCGACCTCCCAAGACGCGCGATAGCTTGTTTGTTTGTTTGTTTGTTTGTTGTTTTACGTCCTAGCAACATCTAAGGTCATATCAGGAGGGGTACCGACTTGTGACAGTGCGCACTCATGGCGACTTTATAGTGCTGTCCCACTGGGAAACCAGGCCGCCGGCACCATGACCTGGTATCCCACTCAGTCACATTATACTGAAAGTTCTTTTGCATTTTTAATGCATTTTAGGAAATAATATTATAGCTTTTGTGTTCAGAACTGGGCATCTATGGTCTATGCTATTTATAGCAGCAGGGTTTTTCCTGGCTTGCATGGTTGGATATTGTGAAAATTGAAGATGAACGCGTGTTTCATGATGTGACACCTCATTAAACACGCGTTATGCTCACTTTCAAACATTCGCTACAAATATTATACAGCAGCGGCCGGAGTACACGGAAAAACTGAAAAGGTACAGTGCGCAGTGTTCTTACACGTGGTGTACAGGACACTTAAAAGTAACACCGATATAATAGATCAAATTCAACCATTAGTCACAGCCTTTCGCAAATATTGCGAAGTAAAGACAAATATAACAGTCATTCGGTACAGATTTAATTCGCTGCAACAAACAACAGAGTATGGACACGTATATCCGTGAGCTCCAATATCGCATTGCGCATTGTGACTATGGGGAGCCCACTGACTCAATGCTATGTGACAGACTAGTGTGCGGTGTCAAAGACACTAAACTAAGGGACCGTTTGCTACAAACTGCCAATTTGACATTAGAGACATGCCGTCTCAGCAAAAATCGCTCAGCCCTATTATCAGACGCAACTATATCAGTTGAGGCTGAGAGTGTAGACGCAGTCAACATGGTGTGTCCACTGACACCGCTCCCTTCACGCCATGTGCGCCGTCATGGTCCAGTCAGCGCACCTTGGCCAGACCGGCCAACACCCGTACACAGTGCGGTAGGTGTGGGTATGTCCACACACCAGGGCAAAAGGCAAGCAGTGTTCAAAATGTCAACTGCTTGGTCATTTCGCTAAAGTTTGCAAGACCAAGAAACCAAACTATGCAAGTTTAAATATCATACAGGTTGACGACCATAACCTGACGCATGACATGGAGAGTGATTTTGACGATGAACACCATTTGTTCATAGGAGCTATTGAGCAGCCCGAGACCAGTGACAAGTCCCTATGGTACGCCACTCTAGGGCTAAACAATGAAAAAGTAAAGTTCAAGTTGGATACTGGCTCGCAGGCTAATATAATTCCCAAGTGCCTGTACGACAAGTTAAGCAATGTCGTACTCACACTGCATATTAAAGGCAACCACAGACGCTCCACCACCCCCCTCACACAACACAACCGCCACGACTCATAACGGAAGCGCATGCCGACAATCTGCTACGTGCAAGCACACTAGCAGGCATCGGCATCAAGGCCACTCCTCATCGAACTCTCAACTCTAGCAAAGGAGTAATCTGGACTAGAGATCATGATCATGTTGATGAGGATGAGATAGCACATGAGCTCAAGTCTCAAGGAGTGTTAAACATACGAAGAATAGTTATAAAGAGGGATAACATGTCCATAAAAACAGGGATATATATCCTCATGTTTGGCAAGCCTTTTCCGCCCAAGAATTTGAAAATTGGATACCTTAGTGTGAATGTGGATGTCTTCATCCTAAACCCACTTTGGTGCTTCCAATGACAGAAGTTTGGTCATGGCAAGGATAGATGCAAAAATGAAACCATCTGTTTTAAGTGCGGTCAGAAAGGTCACGACAACACGAGTTGTCAAAACCAGGCAAAATGTTCCAATTGACTGGGTGACCATATGGCCATAACTAAAGACTGTCCTGTCTGGAAAAAAGAAAAGCTCATTCAGCAGATCAAGACTGAGAAGCAGGTAAGCTACCCAGAAGCTTGAAGGCTGGCTGAGGTGAATACTCCCTCGCCAACCACCAAGAGACAGAACTGGTTGACTGGGGGGGGGGGGGGGGGGAGAGACTGGGGGGGGGGGGGGGGGGGGGGTGGAGAGAAGCCCACACTGCCTTCATTCGACCAAAAGTAATAATAGTAATAATAGAGCCAGCGATGCCCAAAAAGAATAATAATTTGTCGGACCGAGTTCCGAAGGGATCTTTGACCCATATGGACAAAACGTCCAGGGGGTCATCGATCTCAAAAAACTTAACGTCAAATAGATATCGGGTGCTGGCTGATAATATTGAGATGCCTGAGACTGGAAACCCGCAGTCGAAGTCTCTCCCTCAAACCAAAGGCGAGGGGGAGAACACCTGTCACTGCTCCAAAATGACAGTGACAGGTGGATCTCTTATTCAATGGAACTGCTGAGGTTTTAGGAGCAACATCGAAGAGTTGTCTCCTTTGTTGCAACCTCAATCCACTTGATACCCCACTGGGAAATCAGGCCGCCGACACCATGACCCAATATCCCACTCAGTGACATTATCCTGACAGCTAACCAGTCTAGGAAGCGACAAGAATCGATTTTAAAGTCATTGGTTTGACTCGACCGGGAACCAACTCCTACCTTCCGCTACCGATTAGGCCACCGCACCTGGTGCCAGTCAGAGCTGAAACTGTCCTCCATATTATAATCTATATTTGCTGTGTAGTGTCTTTGTGAGTAGTGTCAATAATATATATCACTGTATACATAGAACCACTCGGATCTACCAAGTTTGTCCCCCTGCCCAGATGATCCACTACCAAACAGGGCACACTCTACTGGCTGATCCTGACAGGAACTGACTCAGCCCTGCTTCCTGAACAGCAAGTCGCACATTTCTGACATTATCAACTTATCTGAGACTACTCTGTTGAGTACCTTTTTTTGTATAGTCCCAAGTCACGGGTATATTTCTCTGGACTATTAGTAGACTACTATTCTGCTACTTGGGAACACCTTTCTGAAATAATGATTCATATTCTCACAAGAGACTCACAACAATGTGTAAAATTGTCCGATATAATGGCATGAGGATATATGTGAAACTACTATAATAAATTGCAACTTGTCTATATAATGATAGATGTAATATATAAAAACCAAAGGCATATGAGGGATATGTGGAGTTGGTAAACTATTACTCATTAGGTATAGAAATTGTATAGTAAAATAGTCTTTGGAGGAGTGTCACTTCCTAGAATA